>CM021105.1:538578839-539002692 GCA_007115665.2 Sequoiadendron giganteum
GGTTCTATTTTTGGTTGGTCGTGCTTGTGGTGGGAGTCGATTGTTAGTCTTGGTTTCCAGATTTTGAAATTTTGTGGTTAAGGTTTTGGTTGCACTCTGATATGTTATTTCCTGCTCTATAGACGTACAATAATTTTTTTTGATAGCTAATGCAATACTCTGATCAATGACTCTTTCTTTGTTAAGAATGGAGAATCAATATCATAATTGGTAGCTCTCAATAATTTATTTAGCTTCACCTATTAATGCAATTAAACCATATATACGATAATATAGAAATCTTGAATAAAATGAAATAAGTAATGATCTACCTAATTTTTTGAATAGAATGGAATTTCTCTTTTGAAATGTAATTTATTTTAGTGGAACATGAGTTGTCTCTTTTAATTTTATTTTTTTACAAAATTCCCTTTCATTTAAGAAGAGTTTCTTTTACAAAAGGATCAGATATAGATTGGAATTATCCTTATATTTTTTAATATCTTAATTTAGAAATTATATGAAGATATTTCCATTTGTAACTTAGAATTTTTCAATATATTATATAAAAAAGTGGATAGTATCAATCAAACAAATATTTGAAAAATAATTAAACAATAATCAAACAAAAAAATTTTAGTTATATAAAAAAGTGGCTAGGTTCACAAAGTGGATCTGGCTCCTCTTACGGAAAGAATGAAGAAACAAATCAAACTAAATATAAATATCATTTATTTGTAGTAAGTGGTGTTAGATAAAATAAAAATTACATAATGTTATTTATATTACTAGCTCATACCAATGTGAGAGCCTTAGGAGATGAAATTTCCATAGCAATTCCCATATCCTAGAAGAGTATGTGCTAATGTTGTTGGAGCTAAGAAAACCACATTTGTTTTTCCACACACCTCCATTTTCACTTATGCTCCCATATCCACCATATGCTCCATTTCCATTTCATAATAATTGACACTAGTATAAAGCACCAAAATAAGGCCCTTGATCATTACAATAAAGTAAATTCTGTCCCTGAAATGTTCTCCTAGAAGCTCATGGCATGTTGCCAAGATAATGCCTTATCAGAGAGAGTGTCACCATAATCTCTTCAACACAAGAAGAAAGGGATGATAAGGAATGTACATGAGACTTGTGAATGTCTAAGAGACATATTCAAATGTCTTCCAGCCATCCTAAAGAGTGACATGTCTAAGAGACTTTGGAATGTCGAGAAGATAATCTAACATGTCTCACCGACAAATCATACAAGTGTCAACATTTAGGAAACAAAAAAAAATCTCTTGGACATCAAGAGGTTATCATAAAATAAATAGTAAATCACTGGTGGAACAAGCAGTGATGAAAAAACAATTTTGAAGAGACATTGACATGTCGAGGAGAGAAGCAAAGAATTCTCTTCAACACTCAAGGAGAAAAGTATCGGCAAGACACATAAATATTGAACAGAAATTGGATGAGGTCTCACCAACATCCTAAAAATGATATGTTGAGGAGACACAAAGATATTGAGAAGACATTATCAAAAGTCACCCTGACATTCTGACACAAAATATCGATGAGACTAAGGGATGGAGATAGGTGACCCTGGGTTTCCTTGACATAACAAAGTCACATTAACATTATCAACAACTATTATAGCTGAGGATATAAATAAAGACATGTCAAGGAGACATAAGCTTGTTAGTAAGAAGAATCCACCTATCTCATCGACAAAAAAAAAATCATCAGGGAGCAAACTAAGAAGTAAATATTGAAGAGACATTGCGATATCGATGAGAGAAGCTTGAATGTCTCTTAGAAATTTCTCAAAAGATGGCCAAGGATATCAAATATATATATAGACGTTGTGATCAGAGTCTCATTGAAAAAATATGAAATAATTCTCACTGGATTGATTTGACAGATTAAGTCATCGAAGAGACAACTGCCATTAATACTCAAGTTGATAGGAAGGGTGGTACGAGTGCAATTTATGAACTAGAGCTGGTATAAGCATGCTAAAGTTTGTTAAAAGTAGCCTCTGAGAAACAAAAAATCACTGCACACTATGGCTAAGCATCCAGAGGACGGAGTTGGATGAAAGCAACCATCTCCAAAATTTTGGCATTCACTCAAGTAAGTACATCTTGGCTCAACTAAACCTAATTTTTTGAATATATCTTGAAGTACAACATTGTTAGGGTTAGAATGGATAAAACCCTAGAAAAAGACAAGAGAAAAAAGGAAAAAAACTAAAAGTAGACCTCTCAGTGAAGACTTAATAGATTAGTGTCTCGGGTCTGAGCCTAAAGCACAAATAATTTCTCACTTAAACCCATCATGTGAGACCCTACACAACAAGCATAAGAATTTGGGAGATGTATGGACTCCACATAGAGGCTATGATTTATTCATATATCATTATAGGAAGAAATACAGATATAGCCCAGTCTTGAATCCATGGAATTTCAATTTAGGGAAGCTAGTAATGCCAATTTTTTTTGTGAACGTAGAATTAATTAGAGCACTAGCTATTAATTCCAAATCAAGGGCAATTCATTTGCATGATGGGCCATAGTTTATGATCATAACAAGGTATTTTATTTGCATGGTTTTCCAATTGGACACTTCTTTGAAAATGACATTACAGGTGAGAGACTTGTTGGAGGAGTATCGCTCTATGGATACGAGTTACAAGAGGTGGAATCTACCTCTGCACAAACCCAAGGGTCTATAAAATCAACCTATGAGGTTTGCTAGCAATGAAAAGCCCCCATTTTTTGTAGAATTGTTTGATGAATATTATCTGTACACATACTATTCAGCTGGCTAAGTGTTGGGAATTTAAGCCCCTACCAAAATGACTATAGCTCCCATGGTTCTAGCCATGGACATTTAGAGTCAAGATTCTAGGCCCTATGATTATGTAGAGTATCTATTGGAGGCCATTAATAGTACTCTTAATGCTATTAAGAATAATAGTGAAGCTATGAATTTCAAGCACTATTCACTTTTTATGCATATGATACTATATTAGGGCCAAGTGATGGGAATCTGGGGAGAAGAATTAAGAGTAAAAGTTCTAGATAGTGATGGTAATTCAAGACTAGTACAAATGTCGACATCAGTCTGGGATAGTTTATGTGGGAGATCCCACTACTTCTACTTTGACGAGAATTTTGTCAAACCCTTGTATAAATTGCTTGGTTGTAAATGTGATTATAATCTATCCCTCAAAGTACAAAGGTTTCTATGACCAAAGGAGAAAGGCCATGATGGAAAGATAAACCATAATTGGGGAGATTGGTATGCTTTTTCAGATTGTACTATCATTAGGCAGAACCATATTTGCTACCTAAGACTATGCCAAATAGAGTTGCTTATCTTGAGATTATAAGACAATTATCTTTTTCAGCCTTTATGCATTTGAAAAGATTTGGAAGGAAGACATTCATGCCTTCTACTTTGTGCTTTGGTGATTTCACCATTATTGTTGATTCAAGGTATGACTTGGTTGGAAGCAAGTTAAATTATTATGGCTTGCCGGCTAGAAATAAGAGGAAGAATTTTGACCCTGATCACTTTATAAGTGATGCCAAAATTTCTTAGAAACTAAAAGGATATGAGAATAAGTTTGATGTTGATGATGTTGTTAGGTATTATGAGGATATTCAAGAAATCATGAGAGGAAATACATACAATAGGATTGTTATGGATTTTTCCTAGAGATTGAAAACTAACCCATCTTATGTACAAGCTTTTTATGAATTTCAGGACCCCATGGAGAGAGTTGAGCAGTTGCTTCTGCATGAAGAAGAGATAATAAAGGATGTACCTTTGGTGGCATTTGAGAGAAGAATAAATTTTGGATCTTGGAGGAAAGCGAAAAATGTAGCACCATTAGACCATTTGTCAGCTCAGCCTACTCTAGAGGTAATATTTTCAGTTAATACACCAATCATGCTAGAAGATGATGTTGAAGAGGAGGATGAAGTCACACGGATCAATAATATTGTCATTCCTCCACATGAAATGCCATTGGAAAGGAGTGTAGTAAACATTGAAGCTTCTGATGAGCTATCTAATGATGTGAGGCATCGAGCCAATCAAGAGTTCATTGTAGATGATTCATTTTTCTAGACTCCTGAATTTAAAGCTTTCATATATGAATATAAAGGAAAGGTGGTAAGGAAAAATTTGAAGGACATTGACCCTAAGAAGGAAGCATATGCTTTAAAATAACTTCAACATGAAATTGATAGAGAAATGCAACATATGATTGCTAAGAGAGGAAGGAAATTGTTGAAAGAGGCTGGGGTTATGCTCCTTCTAGGATGGAATATCAGCTCGACCATTGTATTTGATAGTTTTATGAAAAGAAAAAAAAAAAACCTTACACTTAACAAATGAAGTTGGTGACAAGATCTACACTGGATTAGGATTTAATCCTAACAATACTACCTTGCAAATATGGGCACTCTATCCACCAGGGAAAAAGCCTTCCCTAATTGATCATGATCATATTTTTGGACATGTTTTGGTGCAGAGAGTAGGAGAAATAGATCTCATGGAAACTATTGATTTGAATGTGAGTGTGGAAAAAATCACAAAGGCTTAGATTCAGAAATTGGTAAGGGATAACAAGGGGTTGATAGAAGAAAATGAAAGGTTGAAACAAGAGTTGACCAGCTACAGGGATAAACTACCTTATTCTTCTTCAGGGCTATATTCTGTATTTGTTAAACATGAAAGGAAAGTGCTTGAGGCAATGTTAGAAACAACATACTGGAAAAAAATGCATGAGAAAGTGCAGAAGGAATAGTAAGAGTTAAAGGGAGAACTCAAAACCACTACCTTTGAGATGGCATCATAAATAATCAGCATGAGATTCAAAGACATGTACAAACATGCTGAACAAATTTTAAAAATTCATGATAAAACATATGCAAAATTACTGGAAAACACTAGATTGAGTGATAGGATGAAGGAGGTAGAGTCTCAGATAATTTCAAAGAAAGAAGATAACTCTACTATGCTATAAGAATACTAAGAACCCATTAAAGCTCATACAGACTTCCACAATATCTTGACATAGGAGTTGAGTGATTTCAGTCAGCCACTGAGTATGGCCCTACCCAATTTCTTTGAAGAAAAAAAATTGGAAGATCAAGATACGTGGAAGGATGAAATTGCCAACTATCTACTAGATATTATTGATGCTATTAATGATGAAGAGGAAGTGCTTAAGAGGACGAACCAACAACTTGGGAGAATCTTCAAATTGGAGTATGCTATGAAAGACATCATAGATTATGTAGACACTCCTACTAAAAGAGGGTACGAGGAGAATTTGACAAAGGTCAACTTGTTAATTTCACGGGCCAAGTAAGAGAGGAGTGACAGGGGCTAGAGTTTGATAGCTTTTGATACACAATCATGGTGCATGAGCCTTGAATAGGTCTTAGATGACCACAAGCACTTGTTGGAGATTAATGGACTATAGTGCATCCACTAGAAAACTCTTAATATTTTTATGTTTATTCTAATTATATTTTAGCTATGAAACAATGTGACTTTTTGTAACAGGCCTGAAGCTTGTTCCTTCCCATACAAATAGGGAAACCAAGGCCCAATTTTGAGATAGCATATCATCATCATCACATTCCATTCCATTAGAGTAGGCATTAGTAAGAAAATAGATTGCATAATTCACCCATCCATACCATATTTCAAAGTCTTCTATTATAATGCTTATATTTTAAAGTAATACAATGGAGCCAACTATTCATAAATCATAATTCATTTTTTAGTGTTCAATTACTATATTGATTTTAATTCTCATTTATTACTTTGTTGTCTCCAAAGTGGTCTATTCAAGCTATTTAAATCTATCTAATTTATTAGAGCACATTTGATGTTACTGTGTGAAAGAGTTGATTGGTTTCTAAGTTGAGGTGAATTAAAATCCTTTCTAATAGTTTACTTTAATTAGTCTTTTCCCAAGGTTAAAATCCTTTTAAATAAGTTATTTTGATTGGTATTTATTTTTTTATCATATTTTAGTTTCAAGAAAAATATAGGGGATTACAGTCTACCTCTTATTTTTGCTAGGCAAGCTTAAATTATCACCCACTTTTTCTCAACCTTTAAACAAGGGATACAATGTTGATTTATTATGATGCTGATGAAGTCCAATAATAATAGAATACAAAAATAAAATACAATACTTTACATTAAATATTAACTTAAAATAAGCTATCCATATTTAATATTAGATCTTGGCTAGAAATCAAGTGAGAATCTTCTTATAATGGTGAAATTAGAATTTTCATACCACATACCTCATAGGAATTATAAATGTTGTTACTACTTACATAAAAACTATTACTATATTTCTCAAAGTTAATATAAAAGTAAAAAATTAAAATAAAGTAAAAAATAGAAATAAAATAAAATAAATAGTTCTAAAGTAAAATAAAATAACTCCTATCATTATGATTTGATTCAACTTTATTGAATACAAAATTTCAATCTAATCTCTTCTCAGAAGTAGTATAAGAGATTGTTGTTTTACATTTCAACTCAAATATTGCTGATTTGTGTCAGGGTTCATGATATAGGTTCATTTTATTTTTGAATTTCAGAGTAGATGTAATATATGTGTCAAACAAAGTAGAGCGGGATTGTTATATAATTCTTGGATTAGATTTGACATCTAGGCACATCTATTGGTCCTTCGTATACATTTGAATGAAAGGATGGTCCTCCTGATACAATTGATATAAACATTTTATGCTAAAATATAAACTTAGCTCCCAAAGAATGGGCTTATTCAATTCGTTTCTAATAATGTGAGGATTTAAAAAGAAATTTCAAAATGTAATAATGGGTATCATGAAATTGTGATTGCTCGGTAATGATTTGTTGCTTATAAATCCTATGAGTTTTTATTATTTTTTTGTTTTCCCTTTCTTAATTCCTCTCTCATTCGGTATTCAGAGGCATATTTCAATATTTAACAATTTATGTTGGGATTTCAAATATTGGTATGGAATACTTTAATTTTGGACCTAACCTAGAATTATTTTCATGTTAATGATGACATATTTGTTGGATGTTGAGGTTGTGTTGCTGATATGTGGTTGTCATTGATGTAAACACTATTAGCATTAAAGGATTGAAGGTTGTATATGTCAAGGATATTGAGAAAATTGTAATAAATATATTGCAGGCAACTAGTGAAGCTGAGAAGCTCAGAGTGATGAGAGTTTTTGTATGTTGATGATCAAAAGGTGTGCATTAAAGGGTTTGTTGCTGAGCCTATCTAGTATGTTGTTCGAAATTTACAGAGGTGTGCATCAAGAATTGAGGAAGTTATGAAGTTTTGTGTTCCTATAGTTATTCAGTTATTGTAGCAGGTGTTTCTAGAAGATGAGATTGCAATTATGGTAAAGTAAGTTGTTGCCTATGTTCTTGAGGTGTTCACTGATGTTTCTAGATCATGCTCTATTAGTGTGGTATGTCTTCATTGATTGGTGTGTTTCTGATTGAAGATTTTTCCCTTGTGTTTTCAATTTTTCATGTTCTTGGCCGACATGATGGTGGTAACATGTTGTAGATCCTTATGGATTAATCTAGTATTGTTTGGCATGTTCGAGGATGTTGATTTAGGTCCTCATTATGTTGTGACCGACTTAGGTTGATGCACATTAATATTTGTTCATGTATTGAGGCCAACAATTCTAATTTATTCTTTATTTGTGGCCGACAGAGTTGTTGATGTAAATTCATGTAGCAAATATATAAGAGTGACTATCTCCTCATTGTAAGTGTGTATATGTGTGTGTGGTGTGTGAGCATGAAGTGTATGTGAAAAATGTGTGAATAAAGATTAGATCATCTAAATGCAGAGTAAAATGTGAAGAAGATTGAGATAAGTGTGAAGAAGTGTTTTTGTGCCTAACCGAAACAGTAATCAAGCTTTTGTAGAAGCTAATTTCTTAGTTCAACCTCATTAGATGGATTTAATCTAATTTTTTTATGTAAGGCAGTGAGCCTTCCCTTTGAGCAATGAGCTTTAGGCAGTGTGCCTGAATGCATGTGCATTCCCTATTCATTTCTTTCATTATATTTCTAACAGGGTATAATCTTATGGACTAACATCAACCATGGTTTTTCCCCTAATAGGATTTCCACGTATAAAAATCTTGGTGTTCATGTATCTCTGATGTGTTGTTGATTTATGCTTGCACTATTAATTATCAAATCTGAGATTAAAAGTTGTTTAAGGTTGAAAAAGCTTAATTTTTGTAATAATTGATTCACCCCCCCTCTTAGTTGTCTATCCTTGTTTTTCCAACAATTGGTATCACAACTCATTCCTCTAAAGAAGTCTAACAACTTGAGGCAATCCGATATGGCATCATACAAGAAGGATAGTCCTAGATTTGATGGTACAAACTACTCTCATTGAAAAGTCAGAATGGAGTGTCATTTGAAGTGCATTGGTGAGCCTTTCTAAAAGATTACAAAGAATTCATATACAATTCCTTAGAATGGTCCCTCTACTACTGATGAGATCAAAGAAGCAAAAACTAATACCAGGGCTATAGAAGCATTGCTAAGTGCTTTGATAGATTTAGAGATGACAAATGTGATAGGTTTGAAGATTGCACATGAGATTTGGATAAATTTGGATACATTGTATGAAGGAGATGCACTAGTGAAAGTTGCTAAGCTACAAAGTCTTAAAGGAAAGTGGGAGAACATGAAGATGAGTGAAGATGAAAACATCTTTTTTTTCTCACAAAAGGTAAATGAATTAGTGATGGACATTAGATGTGTGAGTGGAACCTTGGAAGAAGATGAGATTGTGGCTAAAATACTTAGATCTGTGCCTGCTTCTTACAAAACAAAAGCTCATGCTATTGAAGAGCTCAAGATAGTAACAAATGTGACAAGAGACATGCTGATTGGAAAATTTACTTCCTTTGAGTTAAGTGAATTTGGTGAATCTTCTCCTAAGATAGAGTTTGCATTCAAAGCTACTATATCTAGAAAAATCCAACAAAGATATGATCTGAGAGAGAGTTCCAGAAATATATTCAATTATGAAGAAGAGATGAAACTGATTGAAGATGAAGAAAGAGGGCTAGAAGAACTAGAAGCACTAATTGTGAAAAAAGAAGCCAGAGGACAAGGTAAGTACAAAGGAAGGCTTCCTATTAAATTTTTCTCTTGCAGTAAGATAGGTCATTTTGCATCAAGATTTCCTGAAAGAGTTTCTAAGTATAAACCTGATAAGACTAGATTTCAAAAGAAATGTTATTATGTTAAAGAAGGAGTTATTGATGATGAATCTGATAAAGAAACTAGAAATGAAGATGAATGGTTCTTCATTTCTATCAAGGAAAATGGTCTAGTGTCCACTGAATCAGCTAGTAATCAGAATATTGAGAAAGCTCTCACAGCCAGGATTGATGAGAAGGATGAGTGGGTAATTTACAGCGGATGCTCACATCATATGATTGGTGATAAAACCAAGTTTCTTAGCTTGGACAAGTATGATGGTGGTGTAAGATTTGGAGATAAAAATGCTAGTGTGATTTGTGGCAGAGGCACTATTTCTCTTGGTGGAAAATGCAATATTGATGATGTTCTTTATGTTGAAGGATTGAAGCATAATTTATTGAGTGATGGAGAAATGGTTGACAAAGGTTACAATCTTTAGTTCAAAGATGGTAAATGCAGGATACTGGGAAGCTCGGGAAATGTGATTACTTTAGGTACAAAGACAAGAGGTAATATTTTTCATTTAAATGTTGCTAGTGAAAGTTGTATTATTGCTCAAGTTGATGTAAGCTAGTTATGGCATAAAAGGCTGTGTCATGTGAATTTTGATAACATTGTCAAAATAAGCTCCACACAAGCAGTCAGAGATCTACCTAAGTTAGTGAAGCCTACTAACACTATATGCAAGGAATGTCAGATGGGAAAGCAGATAAGAATTTCATTTCAGAGCAAACAACATCATTCCAATGGAGTACTAGATTTGGTACATACTGATCTATGTGGTCCATTCAGAATCAGAAGTTTACAAGGAGAAAGGTACTTTATGTTGCTTATTGATGATTATTCTAGAATGGTATGGGTTGCCTTCCTAAGAGAAAAACATGAGGGATTAGAGAAATTCAAAAGCTTCAAAGATTTGGCAAAAACTAAGATAGGTTTTAAGATCAAATGTTTAAGATCAGACATAGGTGGTGAATTCATTTCCCAGGAGTTTGATTCATTCTATGAAGAGCATGCAATAAAAAGATAGTTATCTACTCCCCAAACCCCACAATAGAATGAAGTTGTTGAGAGAAAGAATAGAACCATTTTAGATGCTACCAGAACTATGATGTTGGAAGGTAATGTTCCTCATTTCTACTAGAGAGAAGTTGTAAGCACTGCTATGTATACTATCAACTAGGTGAATGTCAATAATAATTCTTGTAAGACTCCTTTTGAGTTGTGGTTTGGTTATAAGCCTACTGTTAAATATTTCAAAATCTTTGGAAGTAGATGCTATATCAAAAGAGATGAATATATAGGAAAGTTTGAAGCTAGAGATGATGAAGGAATCTTTCTGGGTTACTCTACTAAGAGCAAAGTCTACCGGTGTTACAATAAAAGATTGAAGAAAATGGTTGAAAGTGCAAATGTCAAAGTTGATGAAGACACTGCTAGATCATCTAGGTATTGTGGATATGATTTAGGTGACCAAAAATATAGTACTAATAATAGAAAGAATGCGCAGACACAGAATCAAACTCAAAGTGTTTTGGTGAATCAAGAAAATCATGAAGAAAAAGATAGCGCAAATGTAGAAGAAAGAACATAACCCAAAACTCCAAGGTATGTAAAGCGAAGTCATTCTGAAAGTCAGATCATAGGAGACAAGAACAAAGGTGTGCAAACTAGAAGAAAAATTGCAGAAGAATATTGCCTAATTTCCAAAACTGAGCCTAGTAATGTCAATGAAGCATGTAAAGATGAGTATTGGATGGAAGCCATGAAAGAAGAACTGATGCAGATAGAGAAAAATGATACATGGATTCTTCTTCCTAGACCTCAAGACAAAAATGTGATTGGAACCAAATGGGTCTTTCGGAATAAGATGAATGAGCAAGGTGAAGTAATTAGAAACAAAGCAATACTGGTATGTAAAGGATACTCACAGATGGAAGGTATTGATTTTGAAGAAACCTTTGCCCCTGTTGCTAGAATTGAAGTTGTAAGGTTATTTCTTTATTATGCTACTTTCAAGAATTATAAATTCTATCAAATGGATGTGATGAGGGTGCAACCCGAGACACAGAAAATCACACAGAAAAACTAACAAATCTTATTATTTTCAAAGTATGAAATTCCTACATGCAGAGGATCTCAAATCCTCGAGTTTTGCAATACATGCAAATTACAGAAAGAAACTACAGAAATTCCCCTATTCGCAGCATGTGATCTTCTTTCCCCAAAAAGTGCCTAAAAGAAACAGTAACTCGCCCATAAATAGCCCGTTTCTTTGTTTGGAGCCAAAAACGGGATTCAAATTATGCACCAACTTTCGGAAGCCCTAACTCAAGATCTAACCGTCAGATCTTCAATGATAATACCTTTTCGGAAAGCTCTCGCGAAGATCTCTTGCCGGAAAGTGGGGCCTAAAGGCTAACCACTTTCGTATTCCGCCAATTTTTCAGGCCCATCCGGAGCCTCTAAGTACCTCAAAATTAGCTCCGAAGATTTCATAAGGCAAAAAGTAGAAATTGAAACTTGAATAACTTTTGAATCGGAAATGCTCTTGATCTGATTCTTTCACCAAAGTGTTTATTATTATGTCTTGAAGCTTCCCTTAAATTTTTGTCTCCTCACGCCTTCAAATTCATACCTGCTAAAAATAGCAGTTGAGCAGAAAAAACAGAAAAGCAGTTCTGAAAGTTGGGAATTCTTCTTCGACGAAAAGGGTATCCAGAAATGCAAAAACATCTACAAAAAAAATGTAAATAAAAGTAAATATATTTTTGGGTGATGTAGGATTGCCCTTACACCACTGGATGCTCCTGCATCAGGATGTGAAGTCAGCATTCCTGGATGGTGAACTAGAAGAAGAAGTCTATGTTGAGCAACCAGATGGATTTCAACTGACTGATGATAAAGATATGGTTTGTCTATTGAATAAAGTACTATATGGACTCAAACAAGCCCCTAGAGCGTGGTATGCTAGACTGGATAAATACTTATTGAAGTTGGGATTCAATAAAGGTACTGCTGACAACAATCTATATTTTAAGCTGGATCAGAATAAAGAATTGATTATTGAAGTCTTTGTTGATGACATTATTTTTGAAGGAGATAATGACTTATGTATGAAATTTTCTAATGAAATGAAAAGTGAATTTGAAATGTCAATGATAGGAGAACTGAAATTCTTTTTAGGATTGAAAATTACTTAGTTAGATGATGGAATCTTTATTTCTCAGTCTAAATATGTGAGAGAGTTATTGAAAAAGTTTGGCATGGAAAACTCAAAGCCAGTTGGTACACCCATGGTAACCGGATGAAAATTATCTCAGAATTATGATTCTCCTAAGGCTAATAAAACAAGATATAGGTCAATGATTGGTGGATTGATATATTTAACTCAGACTAGACCAGACATTATGAATGGTGTGTGCATGGTTGCTAGATATCAAGCTGATCCAAAGGAATCACATTTGACTGCAATAAAGAGAAGTTTTAGATAATTGAAAGGAATAGTTGATTTTGGTCTTTGGTATCCTAAGGATGATGATCTTACTCGTGAGTGCCTTTAGAGATGCAGATTGGGTAGGAGATGTGGATGACATAAAAAATACAAGTGGTGGTGCATTCTTCCTAGGGAAGAAGTTGGTGTCTTGGCTAAGTAAAAAGAAAAATTCCATTTCCTTATCTACTGCTAAGGCAAAATATATTGTTGCTGCAAACAATTATACTCAAGTGTTGTGGATGAAATAGATGCTGAGAGATATCAGAGTTGAGTATGATGAGCCCATTGCTATATTTTGTGACAAATCAAGTGCCATAAACATTTCTAAGAATCCGGTGCTACACTCAAAGACAAAAAATATATCTATCAAGTATCACTTTTTGAAAGACAAGGTGAGTGATAAAGAGGTTCGATTGGAATATGTGCCTAAAAATGAACAAATTGTAGATATCTTTACTAAACCGTTGCCTAAGGATACTTTTGAGTATCTTAGAGGCAAGTTAGGGGTAATTCCCCCTCCTAATCTGAACTAAGATGCAAGTCTTTGCATTGATCCATGGACCTACAGTCAGATCTTGTTTCAGATTGATGTTGTGGTGGCTGCTACTCAGGGGGAGTAGTTAAAAGTTTCAGATGATATGTGGTTCAGAGCATGTATAAATTTTCCATTGATGTCAAAGGGGGAGAAGAATAATGTGAAAAACTCTTACTCTTGAAGAAAAGGGAAGAAGAGTTAAGAAAGGGTGAGAAGAGATATGCAAGGAGAACTACAAAAAAAAAAGGGGGAGAAGTGTACTATGTAAACAACTAGTTATGTTGATGGTATTATTTTTCACATCATGTGCTGCCATCAATGCCAAAGGGGGAGACTATTGGATGTTGAGGTTGTGTTGTTGATATGTGGTTGTCATTAATGTCAAAACTAGTAGCATTAATGGATTGAAGGTTGTATATGTCGAGGATATTGATAAAATTGTAATAAATATATTGCAAGCAGCCAGTGAAGCTGAGAAGGTCAGAGTGATGAGAAGTTATGTAAGTTGATGATAAGAAGGCATGCATTAAATGGTTTTTTGTTGAGCCTATCTAGTATGTTGTCTAAAATTTTCAGAGGTGCGCATCAAGAATTGAGGAAGTTATGAAGTTTTTTTCCTATAGTTATTCAGTTACTGTAGTAAGTGTTTTTGGAAGATGAGATTGAAATTCTAGTAAAGTGAGTTGTTATGTACATTCTTGAGGTGTTCAGTGATGTTTCTTGATCGTGCTCTATCAGTGTGGTATGTCCGCATTAGTTGGTGTGTTTGTGATTGAATATTTTTCCCTTGTCTGTTTGAGTTTTCATGTTCTTGGCCAACATGATGGTGGTAGCGTGTTGCAGATCCTTATGGATTAATCTTTTATTTTTTGGCATGTTCGAGAATGTTGATTTAGGTCCTCACTATGTTGTGACTGACTTAGGTTGGTGCACATTAATATTTTTTCATGTATTGAGGCCGATAGTTGTAATTTATTCTTTATTTGTGTCTGACAGAGTTGTTGATGTAAATTCATGTAGTGGATATATAAGAGTGATTGTCTCTTCATTGTAAGTGTTTATATGTGTGTTTGGTGTGAGAGCATGAAGTGTATATGTGAAATGTGCAAATAAAGATTAGATCATCTAAATACATAGTAGAGTGTGAAGAAGATTGAGTGAAGTGTGAAGAAGTGTTTTTGTGCCTAATTGGAACTGTAATCAAGCTTTTGTAGAAGCTAATTTCTCAGTTCAACCTCATTAGATGGATTTAATCTGATTTTTTTATGCAAAGCAATGAGCCTTCCCTTTGAACAGTGAGCTCTAGGTAGTGTGCTTGAATGCATGTGCATTCCCTATTAATTTATTTCATTATACTTCTAATAGGGTATAATCTTGTGGACTAACATCCACCGTGGTTTTTCCCCTAACAAAGTTTCCACGTATAAAAATCTTGGTGTTCATGTGTCTCTGATGTGTTGTTGATTTATGCTTGCACTGTTAATTATCATATCTGAGATTAAAAGTTGTTTAAGGTTGAATAAACTTAATTTCTCTAACAACTAATTCACCCCCCCTCTCAGTTGTCTATCCTTGTTTTGGCAACAATATTATGTAGGCCTATTTTGGGTTTTCTTTTTTTATAATGACAAGAAGATGGAAGTCATGTGCAACTACAATCAATTTTATGAAACAAAAAAATCAAATAAAAGAGATTTAGTGAAATGAAAAAATCAAATAAAAGAGATTTGGTGAAACAAAAGAATCAAATTAAAGAGATTTGATGAAACAAAAAAATAAAATCAAAGAGATTTGATGGAACAAAAATAACAAATAAATAAATAAATAATAAAAATAATTCAACAATTGGCATACACTAAAAGAACAAAAAAAAGATTTTTTTTTATCGCAAGGAAAAATCAAAGATTTGATCACAAAGATAAATCAATCAAAAAAGAAAATTACAGAATGATAACTCTTGACATATTTTATATATATTAATTTTTAATATATGTATGCTAGTATAAACCACCAAATAAGGCCCTTGGTCATAACACTAAAGTGAATTCCTTCTCTGAAGTGTTCCCAGAGCAGCACATGGCAGGTCGCTAAGACAATGCTATATCGAAGAGAGTCTCACCATTGTCTCTTAGACGTGAACAAAAAGGGCTGTTGTGAAATTTCAAGGAGAAAATCTAACATGTCCCATCTAGTAGTGGTGCTGAAATTTTGAAAAAATCCTAGCAAAATTTTACCTCTTGAGGTTTTCTGCCTTCTATGTCCATGAGTAGGGTTTAAGGTTTTAGTTAAAAAATGATCACTTCATAGTAATCAATCTTAAACCTCCATCCTTATAATTTTGTGTTGACCTACTACATCCGATTATTGGTTGTTTAAGTCATGAGTTGAGCCATTAAAATCATTCTTTGTACCAGCCTTGAGTTCTAAGTTAGTCGATCATCACGCATGGCTAATCATTTAAATGATCCCTATAGTCAAGCAATAATATTTTTCAATTGACTTATGCTTAAGTCATCTTCCTGAGAATCAAATTGTCATCAGCCTAGTCATGGCCCCGATTGGACTGATTTCATCGCATGTGCAGGTTGGGAGATCCTCCGACCACAAGAATTGATCTAGGTCATTCCCCGCTAGCTCGCAAGTTTCAAATGGTGGCTTGTTAAATGTCGCGTGGTCTGTGAGATGTTGGCACATGTATAGCCATGAGTG
Organism: Sequoiadendron giganteum; assembly: GCA_007115665.2. Lineage (NCBI taxonomy): Eukaryota > Viridiplantae > Streptophyta > Pinopsida > Cupressales > Cupressaceae > Sequoiadendron > Sequoiadendron giganteum. The sequence goes on from CM021105.1 coordinate 538,594,847, forward strand.
TGGGGCCCAGTCTCCACTTCATCCATCCAACATCCTCAATACTATAATCAATGGTTATGATGTGACAGCTGGGTCAATCGCTACCTTTCCTCTCCATCTCGCAAGATTAAGTTATGGGCTGGTTAAAAGCTGTGAGTTCTGTGAGAAGCAACCACATTTTTTCTTCGGTCACAGGAAAATGAGGAAAGGTGGAGCTCACAGATAGATGAATGAGTACCTATTTGGAAAGGTTTCATTGGACAATGGAACAATGTGTGAAAATGATTGGAATTCAAACTTAATTGACACAATCTGAGTCATCCAAAAGGCCATCTCGATGGGAGATGAACAACAAATATTAAAAACTAAGAAGTTCGACCATTGCAGCCATTCTTGCTTCGCACAAGCAAGTAGTAATGGCGGAAGTGACTTCTAAAACTAATTCAATTTTTCCCAAACTAGATGTAGATGATTGGGTCTCACATAATTAAGAGTTGCAAACACATTTGGAGTGTACAAGAAATTGAGAGAAGCTATTTACAGAGTTTGGCATGATCGATATTAGGGTTTCTTGTGGGTAAAAGTTGTAAGTAAAGTAAACATAGTTTTTATGATTTATTCAAAATCTCTATACTTGAGTTGTTTTTCACTGTGTTAATTGTCAAATGAGCTTCCATGCTTTGTTTTAATTTCTTTTATTAGGGTTATTTTATCTTTAAAAGGTTGTAATTCTATGGGACCTTTTAGAATTTCCATTTGAGTCGAGCCCTAGGTTTGAATTGTGAATCCAGTTATTGAAACATTTTGTGTTGGAAACCCTAAATTGGCCTAAGTTTTCCTCACTACCAATGGCACCCAAAGCACAAACCACCACATCTGCAACTAAATCCAAACTACTATCCAAGGATGTAATAGACTTACTGAAACCCTCCACATATAAAAAGGTCAAGGGTAGAATGTTGTTTCATGGCCCAACAATCAGGGAGGGGGTACTTGATAGGCAATGTTTTATCAAAGATGTCGAAGTACCTTATAGTGGATGGTAGTTATTTCAACATTGGTTCAGGAATAGAAATCTTGGTATTCCTCTTTGCAACCCTTGGAAACTACACATGGGAAAACTAGTTGTCCCCAATGTGTATATGGATGTTGATTTATTGAAGGACATTGCTTCAAGGTATGACATGGTTTCAAGGGTAATCAGAACATTTGATGGGAAGGATATGGTGAGGATAACCAAAGAAGAAATTGCAGGAGTTTTCTAGTTGTAGTAATGGAACACTGATATGGTGCCTCTTGATATGGATATCATTAGAAAGGAGTATGAGAACACCAAAGTGTTGATCAAGATGATAATGTTACCTACACATATTACTAGTAGAGGCACTAGGAAAAATAGAAAACAAATAAGGATTGGTAAAGATGAGTTAGAACCTTTCTCAATGAGGTATTTTTCAAGTTACTTCAAGAAGACTGTATATTCCTTCTTCCAAATTATTGGTTTCTCTCCTCTTGACACATTGTAAAAGTAATATAGTTACTTGGCAACAAATATACAACATCCAACCTTCAACATTGTCTATGACTATGCCACATATTTGGCAGAGAATATCCATAAAGACCTGGTTAAGTTGAAAGGAGGAAAGAATTGGGTGAAATTCTTGTGGTATTCCCTATTGATGCATATGTTTTTATTTAAAGGGGAAAATAATTTTGAGAGGTATATGACATAGAGAAAGGAGGATGTTATTGATTTTCCTATCCAATGTTGGACTCGGATTCTTGATAAGGATGACCAAAAATATAACTATGTGGTGTTCCAAAATTATTTTGCATCAAAATTGAGAAGATATCTGGTTTATGACCCACCAAGGATTCCCAAGGAAATAAATGAGTTCTTGAGGCCTATGGAGAAGAGAACTATGGGTCATAATTGGGGAGATTTAATATTATACCTAGATTCCACAATCTTCAATGTTTATGTCCCTAACATAGACCCATTTGTCTTGCCAAGAGATGTGCCATTGAGGATTGGGTTTCTTGAAGTCATAAGGCAATTGGGAGCCTTCCAAGTAGCACACCTTCCTAATACAACAAAGAAGGGCTCTTTTTTCCTAGAATGGACTATGTTTGCTAACTTTGTTATAGTAAAGGGAGCATGGAAATATTTTTTTACATCTTATAGAACAATACAAATTGGATCATATGCGCCCAAGAAATTATGATCCAGAAGGTTTCATTAATGGATTAAGGATGGAGAAAAGGATTGGTACTTTTGTGCATAATTTCTACTACCCAAAGGATGTAATTAGGAACATTTTTGACTTCCCATAGCAAGATGAAAGGAAGTATAAATATTTTTCTTTCAATAATATGATGGAGAGGGCTCAAAGGATAAATCCTAAGTATGACCCTATGCCCAATATACAAAGTACATTCGATAGGATTATGCATGTTTTGAATAATTTTGAGGGTATAGTGGGTAAAATGAGAAGACAAAAAGTGGTCACAGGTAAAGGAAAAGCACAAGCAACTAAAGAAGACACTATTTTGGTACTAGAAGAGAGGCCTACTTATCATCCACCCAAGAAAATAAGAATTTACTCTAGGAAGAAGAATACAACAAACGAGGAGCAAACATTGCCATCCCCTGTCACTTCTAGGGAAATGAGGGAAACTTCTCCTGAGAGATTAGTTCCATCACCTCCAAAATAGGTCCCTACTATTGTGATTGATGTTGACTCACCTCTAGGAAGTCCTCCTCCATTGGAGTAGCCACCCCTTAAAAGGAAAAAGACTAAGGTAAGAGGAGTAGTGGATTATTCTAATACATAGGATGGTGATATCCTTGTCACTTCTGAGGAGATATAGCAAGGAGTTCCCTCTCCCATAAGGGAATTTTCTTCAAGATCAAGGGAGGATAGCCTTAGACTGGGAAAGGCTGACCTTAGAGGTCTAAATAGTGCAGATGAGATGAGGATTGAGGCCTATAAAGCATTTATGGAAGATGACTCCTTTGTTGAAACAAGTGCATTCAAAGGTTTTGTATGGAGAACTAATGCTCCACAATATGTAGAGAAGGTTGCTATTGAGAGGATTTTACATCCAAAACTCCCTGCAACTATCATTCAGGAAAATGTAAGGAAGGCTATGATGGTTGAATTCTAGAATATGACTGCTAAAGAGGGCAGAGATCTTGTGAAGAAGAGTGGTATATTTTTGTTACCTGAATGGGACATTGTTGACACTATAGTGCTTGATATTATAAGGAGGTCTGAAAGGCCCTTGCTGCAAACTAAAGAAGTAGAAGAGATGGAACTTCGAGGATCAACATTTAGTGAAGAATGGGATGCATTAGAAATCTAGACATTATCTTTGGGATCGAGGAAGCTGGTAGTGGATGAACCATCAAATTTTAGTGGAAAATTGATGATAAAGAGAGTCACTAACACCCAAGCTTTAGAGGTAGCTGATATGGCTGTGAATGTTGAGAAGTTTACTAAGGCAATAGTGGAAGACCTCACTCTTGAAAGAGATGATTATAGGTGTGTGTGATTTAAATGCATCAATGAGAGTAATAATAATAACTAAACAACACATAAGAAATGAAACGTATTACATCTAATGAAGGAAAAGTAATAAACTAACTATTACAACCCTGCATTCAAACTCATCCTAGTGTCCTCTATTCTTGGGGATTCCTTAACTTATGCTCTCAAAATATTATGTTGCACATGAATGTATGGAATGACAACCTAAGAAATGAGCAGCTATTGTGTAAAGCAAACTAAAATGCCTACATGCTTATATTTTTGTGTTTTTGAAAATAAATTGTTGAATGATCTATGATGAGAAATTACTATTGAAATTATGCTAAAACTAATGATGCGAGGCTAAAGATAATGTTTTATAATAGATGCAAGAAACTAAATGCTAGAATTGAAATGCCATGATAATGCTAAAAAAAACTAAAATGCAAAGTGCAAACTATAATGCTCTTCAAATGCTTTCAAACTACAATGAGATTTCTGCAGCATGAACTTGTCAAATTCTACTTGTTGAAAAGCTATAGAAATGTGTTATATTTGTAGATTTTTCCAAGCTGGGAATGATGTGGCAGTGATGAGCAGTCGAGATTGTGATCCTGTGGCATCAACAATTGAGCACGAAGAGGTTGGAGAGAATCATAGAGGGGGTTCCCTGCAAGAGAGCAATTTGCCAAGTGTTGAAGGGAATCAAAGGAAAGAAGAAGCCATATGTCCAAGGAGGTTTCAAAGTTGTTACAGGTTTGTTGAAAATCCACATTTTAGAATTTAGAAAATTCAATTTCATGTGACACATGGTGAGGTGGCAGGTAGCTAGAAGAATATGTAGAAATGTGCCAATTTGAATTTAAAATTCAAATTTAAATGGAGAGGGTAAATTAGCAAAATGACAAATTAATTTATTTGTGCATTTAACCAATTTAAGAGGAAAATGATTTTGGAGGCCGATTTGAATTAAAAAATTCAAATCTAGATGAAAGAGGGAAAACTAGCTAAAAGACAAATTTGTTTATTTGTGCATTTAATTAATTTGAGAGGAAGTGATTTTGGATAAGAAAAATATTTAGAAGTGAACTATATAAATAAATTTTGCAATTTATTTATAAGTAGAGGATTTGAGATTGTTATTAATTAAATAACAAGTATTTAATTAATTTGTGCTCAGACCATTTTTAAGTGCATACATCTTGCCCCTCTTTGGAGTGATGTACGTAATCACATTGCTTCAAAGAATAAATTTTCCAAACCACGACAATGAAAATTACGACATGCCCCAGATGCTGATTTTTCTAGTGATTAATTTTTTTCACTTTTAAAAAGCTATTTTTTTAATTAAAATGGGCACGGTAAGATTTTAATTTTTCCCAATAAAGTGAATGAAGTTTTTAAATGGAGGAACGAAACATTTGCACCCTGATATAAAATATTTAAACTCCCTCACCATTTAAGTGTAAAGACTTTAAATGCAAAATGGGGTGAATATTTTATTTGTTGGAGATGAAAGTGTAAAATGTAGTAGGGTAAAAGCATAGTAAAGGAAGCTTTCACAAGTAAAGACAAGTTGTTTTCACGTTGCTGGAAAAAATGAAGATTTCTGAAAATGAAATAGTAAATTTGCAACTTGGGAAAAAGAGTGAAAGTTTTTCAAGGTCAAGCTAAATTTCAGTGAGGGACTTTGTCAGTGGGAAACAAATATTTTCAACTAAGGGGCATAGTATTGAAGGTCATCATGATGAATATTTTTTGTTAGAGGGTAAGCAAATGCAAGATGTGTGAACCAAGGTGCAGATTGAAGTTTCTTCAAGAAGAAAAAGCAGTTACAAATCAACAGAGAAGAATGGATCCAAGTGTCAACTGTAGATGAAGTTTTAGGTTTTCTCCTTCTTTTATATCTTCTTTCTTCTTCTTTTTTGTACAGGTTTTGAACTTCTAGTTTAGGGGAAAGAAATAGAGAATGCTTAGTTGGGAATTGGGGTTTTACTTATAGTAAATGAATGTACATACTTTTATAATAGTGTCAATTAGTTTGAGCAAATCAATGAAAATATTGTAGAAGTTATCTCCATTTTGTGTTCTCAAATTGCATATGGATTAAATATATCAAGGATATGTTGATTTGTCATTGAAATATCTTTGTAGTTGTGTGATTTGTGTATGGGTTTCTTCAAGTTACTAATTAAATTCTATATGCAAATTACTGTGGGTTTGAGGGAATGAAATGGATCTTTAAGTATGATTATGCAATAATATGAGAGGTTACAATTAACGTAAGGCATTAATTGTTAAAGGGTCACTAATTTGAAATAAGTTTTTTTTTACATTTGCATTCATGAACTTATGTTTGACTCCATGCCCAATGGATTAGGCATTGATATGTGATATTATCCAAATCATTTCGAGAAACAGTCTACATCATATTAAATCTCTGTTACTTTGGTCTTTTTGTTTTGTTGTTTAAGTTATATATGTTCCATGTATCTTCATGATATTTGAAAGAGTATAGAGACTGAATTCAAGAGAATTTTACCTAGTAACCCTCTATGTGTTCAAGATGAAGATATCTAAATTATGTGTTCTTAGCAATGTTCAATGCAAATGGGATTATTATTGAACCTTGTGGGATATAAAATACCCATCACTCATATATCTGAGAACTATCCACTCTCATAGGTCTGTAATTTTTTGCTTGGCATGAGTTTATCATACATTCAAGCCTACAATTAGGAGCACCCTCGTAAGTCCCGTGGAGCTCAAAGTGTAGAAGGATTTCATAGCCTTGTTTGTTGGCTTTTCTTGTCTTCAACCTTTTGATAGTGCAGGTTCCTTGTCCTAAATATTGAATCCCCTAGTTAAGGAATTGTGTTTCTCCTTAGGGTTGAAGGCTGCAAGAAAAATAACCAACACTACATGAACTAAACTGATTCTTACTATATTATCAAAATTAATGTGACACACACTTCCACATATCCTTCTTTCAACAACAATCATGGTTCTAGACCCTTTTTTGATCTCACATCCATCATCCTAAAACATAAGATTGCATCCTTTTCTACACATTTGTACAAAACTTAAGAGGTAATTCCTTAAACCCTTAACATAGTAAACATCATCACTATTATGCTTTCCATCAAAAATGATTGAATCTATTCCACATATCTTAGCACCTAAATCATCACCAAATCTAACATGTCCTCCATTAGTCTTTTAAAGTTTAAAAAATTTACTCTTGTCTCTAGTCATATGATTAGAGAAACCAATGTCAATGATCCAATAATTCTTATCCTATCTAGTAGGAGAGGTAGATGCCAAGGTACCTTTAGTCTTAACCTTTATGTCTAGAGGATATTCCTTCAAACATATTTTAGAGTTAGAAGAAATAGATTCATCTTTTAAAGCCATGAAAAATAATTCATCATCATCATCTCCATAATCAGATTCATCATCAGAAATACCTACATCTTCTCTAACATAATAGCTTTTCTTAATCATTTTACCTTTGTTCTCCTTGTTTTTTTCATTCACAACTCTGTTTGGACATCTTGAAGCATAGTGCCCTATCTTTACACAATTGAAACATTTGAAAGGAAACTTAACTTTGTACTTACTATCACCCTTTATCATCCTTCCCAAAAAGTCAGATTCCACATCATCAAGATCCTCCTAATCTAATTCTTCAACCTTTTGTGATTTTCTAGCCTTGAAATTAGTCTCAAATTTTGCACCATTATTTGTACCAAATTCTCTCATTTCAAATGAAGTTAGAGAACCATACAATTTCTCTCTAGTATAATGATCTAGATTTTGAGTTTCCTCAATAGTAGAAACTTTATGACTGTAAGTTTTAGGAAGGGTTTTAATAATTTTCTTTACCACTTTTGATTCTTTGACTTCTCCACCAAGGCCTCTAATGCAATTGACCACTTCATCTACCCTCTACAGATAGCTTGTATTTTTTTCATATTTAGACATCCATAACTTCTCAAATGTGATCTTTAAATTATGCATCTTATCTTGTTTGTTTGACCTTATCATGTCCTTCATAATTACTTTCAAACTTTTACTAGATTTCATTAGCAGTTTTCAAATTCATAACTTTCACTAATTCAAAATTTATAAGACTACTCAAGAGAGCGTACCTTTCTTTACTATTGCTTTCATAGGCTTTGATTTCAGCTTCAGTTCTTGGACCATTTGAAGGAATAATATATTCATTTTGAACTGATTTCAAGACATCATATCAGATAGATAATCTAGAAAAGCATTTTAACCTTGTTTTTTAGATTACATAGTCTATTCCATCAAATATAGGGATTTTCTTCTTGTGCATGATCCTAGATCTACCTTAAGCGAGCAAGCTTTCTTCTAGTGAACCTTGCTCTTAGACCAATTTTTGAATGCACAATAAAACTGTGAGGGGGTTGAATCATTTGTACCTTAAAACTTCAAAACCCTCATTAACATTTAGATCCACAATCATTCATTAAACCCTTAAATCTGTTATGATGAATTAACATGAAAAATAATTAACATAAACTAAAACAACTCAACACCATACACAAGAGAACATCATATTTACATAGAAAACCTAAGAAGGGAAAAACCACGATGAGGATTAGCTCACAATATAATTAATATCAAGACCAAATATAATAGGGATCACTATTGGAGGGCCCACTGCTCAAAGAAGAAAGGATCGCTACCAAAATAGAAAAGAAGATAGAGAAGAAATGTTACACAAAGAAAAGCATCTCAATACAATAGAGAATCCACCATAATGTCACCAAAACCTTCACAACATGATTGAAGAATTGTAGACACCTTTTTCTCACCACATCTAGTAATCTAACACATGAAAGCTTGATCTACACTTCTCAATTTCAGACTCTAACACTCTATAATTCATATCATTCACATCTTTCATATCTATCTCACTATTCCTTAACAACTGAACTCATATTGATACCATCTTCAACCTTGAAACCTTTCTCCAAGATTGGCTATGCACATCAACCATGAAAATTCAAATTAGGTCAGCACCAAAATACTTTCGTGGTAGATAAAAGTGAAATAAAACAATATCACATATTAATTTGGACCCAAATCTATAACATCAATCACCCACATGCTTCTATAAATAGAAAATATTCATCACAAGTAGTGTAAACACTAGGTTGGTCATTACTCATGTAAAAACCATTAAAATATTGAGTACACACTTCCTCAAACCAAAGGATGACCCATGAACCACACACCACACTTAAAAATTATCTAAAATATTCCTCAAACACCCTAAAATCCAACAGACTCCTTCACAACAACTTCCACCTAATGAATGTACTCACCGAGTACATCCGGACTACTTTTCCATAAACTGTTACTTGACAAGATGACTTCCAAAACACCAAAACTCAAACCATATTTATTGAGAAAGGATACCATCACTATCAAAACTCCTTCAAAACCACAAGACCTGAAATATAGCTGTAGAGAAATATGGAGGAAAGACATTTTTCCTAGACACCTCTACAATACACAATTAACACACTAGTGAACACAACTTCTTTTGTACAATGATCCAAAACACCAAATTTTGGATATAACACCTCTAAACACTTCCAACCAACATATCCAAGTTGCACTTGTAGATCTTCAACCTAGAAGAAATGTGGAGCAACACAAGAAAACACCTTTGTCACCTAGACTACCATTACAACACACTATTTCCTCTTTTTATCAAGTTTTCTCAAAAATCACATGGAAACCAAGTGCCAAAGACACATCCTCATCATATTCAATACTTCCTCAACACAGCTAAACAAACTAAATCATAGAAACTCAACCACATATCCATAGACAAAAGATTATCAAAGAAACACTAGAGGTTGACACAAGTAGCTTTACTAATAACAACATAATGCAACTAATCAAATTGTGAATGACATCAACTGCTCACTCTCTCACCAAAAAATAGAAATCAATGACAACACTAACTTCTCATACATGCAACATTTAATGGATTAATTAAATTATTACCAACAACAAAGCCTAATGCTCAATGTGACATCATATAAATTTAATTCAACATTTCCTAACTATAATTTCCCTACTATATAAAGAGGTCTAGCTATATTAATAGGGGTACAAGTATTTATAACCCCAACCATTGTTGAAAAATGGTAAGGTATTTCTCAAAGTAAGGAGAGGAGAGGTTGTCTTAAACTAGTCAGTAAATCAGTTGATGAAATATTTGCAAGCTACAACATGGTGGGTGGTAGTGGCCTTCAATTTTATTTGGTCATGAACATTTATATTCTTGTAAAATATTATATAATTGATTATTTACACCAAGAATCTGATCATCACATTGTGCTAATTCCATATAAATAAATAAATAAAAGCATCTACCCATTACTCTAACAATGACACTAAAGATTGACAAAAACTTAATTATGAAGAAATTCCTACTCATAATTTAAAATATTATTGTAATCGTTCTTATATTTATACAACTTGATTAATTTTAATAAAAATTAATATCATAAGATCTAATTTGGTGGAGCCTCTAATTTTGAAAAAAATTACGTTGGTTCCTTGTCGTGTCACTATCCTTTTCACCTGTGCCTTAGGGTTGGGTTTAGGGTCTTGGTTCAAAATCCCTCGTTTCAAATTGCATAGTCGTTTGCCCTTGGAATTCTATTCTTTCATTGAATTGCTACACCTGGTTGCAGGTCTTTTAAGTCATGACTTAATTCATCTAAAATGTATAGTCACTGACCCCATGGTCTAGGTTTCTCAGTCATCAAGTGCTTTTCCATCACTTTAATATTTCTTGAGTTAGGTGAAATATTTCCCATCAAAATGACTTAAGTCTTATTGTCTTTAATCCCATGGATCTTGGTCTTGTCAATCTATCGGGTCCCCTTCTTAAAACTAACATTTTTGGCATGTGTAGATATTAGGTTCTATGTTGACCATTTGATCATTGCAAGAAAATCTCAACTGCTCCTCACTCACTCGCTCTATTCTATTTCCCATTATTTTATTTTCACGGGCTAGCGGGCGCAAGCCACATGTCTTCTACATTGGCAGGCCTAGGTTCCTTTGAATGATCTATGAGCGGTAATGAAATGACATCAATGGTGGTTGTCAGGTGATGTGGGTTCATCTTAGCCACTCCTTGCCACCTCATCTGATTCTATTTTGCACTAAAAAAATCAAGCGGGTTGACGGGCGGTTACCGTCCGGAATAGCCTAGAGGGTGTGGAAGACATTAGAATAAAGGAAAATATTAATCAAATATTTTAGCACAGGGCATGCATAATAAAGTGTGAATACTAAAAGGAGGTATATGGCATGTGCTTTAGCAACTTTTGAGATTTTTTAATCTAGGTAATTGGTTGTGCCAAGGGGATAAGGCCACGGGTAATTTGTCTTAGACGAAGACATGAATATATTGAAGGCATGGGATTTAATCTCAACCCTTCCCCGCTTACCCGTTGATAGAAATTGCATAGGGGTTAAGACTCACGGGGTGACAGGAAGATGATACATGGATTATGGTTGAAGGGACAAAGAAATGGTGGAGCCCATAGATCACCAACAAGTGGTTCCACATGGCTTATTATTATTTGATGATTTCTATGGCTAGATATAGTCAAATTTTTCAAATTAGGCTAACTAAATCTAGATCATCTACCAATAAACACATCCACACAATCAATGACTAGGATTGAAAGTTTAGTTCGAAGGCAAGTGATTTGTTTGGGTTCATGCAAGTGACCCTTAATAGCAGAACGAGACGTCAAGCTACCAAAGAAAGAAGTTACATAGGTATTAAAACTAGTTTTAAGAGTATAATTGAGCATTGTGAAAGACATTATGTATGATTGGAGAGCTCATGTTGTGGGTTCTAAGCCTATCCAACATTAAATCTAGTTTTGGTAACCTATAGAAAACTAGTACATGGATTATTGCCTTCTCATCTCAAATTTTTGATAAACTATAGTCTCCAAATATTTCTATCAAATAGGGTTTTCTTGGTTTTGCATTTTAAGATTTGACATTCATAGAAAAGAGGAATTAGTTGATCCTGTGCTATTGTAATTTGTGTCCAACCCTTTTTTGAGTCATAAGTTAATCCAAGAAACCATAAAGCCCGCCTTATAAAAACTCTTAAGTTATGGTTCCTAAAACAAAAGCATCTTCATCGATAGGGGAGGCTTCCATTCCTAAAATACCTTTGAGTAAAGACCTTGCTAACTAGATACCACCCTCGACCAGTGAAAAATATAAGGTCCAATTTCTTCTTTGGGGTCCACAATTCATTGAGGGATTAATTGAAAAAAATAGTTTTATTAGGGATTCCAAGCTACCTTGCACTAGTGGGAATTGTTTTGTGGCTAGTTTAGAAACAAAAATATGGGTATTCTAGTTGGTAATCCCTGGAATCTTGACCTTGGGGAGTTGATGGCACCCAATATTTATATGGATGTTGATTTTTTGAAAGAAATAGCAATCACAAGGACTATAAAGACATATGATGGAAAGGAAATGGTTAAAATCACCAAGGATGAAATTTCTTATGTCTTTGGACTCACTAGCTGAAGTGATGATATGGATAAAATTGATGAAAATATCCTTAAGGAAGATTATGATAGAACTAAGATTGCATCCAGAGTTCATATATTGCAAAGGTATTAAGCAAAAATTGGGGGACAAAAAATCACAATAGGACAATTTGATAAAGAGCCTTTTCTAGTTAGTTACTTTATTCCTTGTTTCCAAAGAACCTTCTACTCTATTTTTTAGATAATTGGTTATGATCCTATCATAGGAATTCTCATGGCATGGATGTAGATAGCAGCCCACATCCAACACCCCCAATATTGCACTGTATATGACTATGAGGTGTTTCTTGTAGAAAGAATTCATGAGGGTTTGATAAAATTAAAGAAGGGTGCAGATGGAGTTAGGTTTAGCTAGTACTCATTGTTAATGCACATGCTTATATTCAAAGGTGCACATTGCTTTGGACAAAATATGACTTTGGATAAAATGGATAACACTTTGGAGCTACTTATTTAGTGTTGGGCTACTATCCTAGATAAGGATGATAGGACATATGATTATATGATATTTGAGAATTTGTTTGCTTTAGAATTAAAGACATCCCTGGTTATGAGTGTACCTAGAATTCCCAAGGCTTTACAAGACTTCTTGAGACCCAAGGAAAGAAGGCCTGAATGGGGAGTTGATCACAATTGAAGAGATGTTATCCCTTATTCTGCATACACTATTATAAAAGTATATGGTTCCACTACTCCACCTCACTTGCTACCAAAAAATGTGCCAAAGAGAATTGGTTTCCTTAAAGTAGTATGGCAATTGGGAAGCGTGGAAAACAAATATTTGTTGAATTAAGGAAAAGGAACATTTTTTCCTTCATATACATGTTTTTTCAAATTTTTAATGACAAAGGGAGGTCGGAATAAGATACATTATGTGCTCAAATATTTTCGCATGCAAAGAGCAATGGAAAGGGTAAGGTATGATTCTGAAGGCTTCATGGCTTGGTTAAAGGAAAGGAATAAGAGTTAGAAGTTTGTGCATATTTTCTAGTACCCTGAGGATGTGATAAGGAATGTATTTGATCTTTCAGAGAAAGAAAGGAGGAAAGAAAGATGGATTTATTTCAATAAAATGCAAAGAAAGATAAGGGAGAAAAATCCTAACTTCACTACTCTTCGAAAAATTGAAAATATAATGCACAAAATGGAATATGCGTTCCAAAACTTTAAGACAGTGGTGGACCATATTGAAAGTGAGAAGATTATTCTAGATAAGGGAAAAGCCCCTATAGAATAATATGTTGGCCTTGTTGTTGCACCAAAATATTGACCTGTCAATGCTTGGTACAAGCCAAAGTTAAGATCCAAGGGAGGCGGTTAAACCATGTCACGAATCCTGAGCACCACACTGAACAACCAAGGAGACCAAGGGTGCACACCTTGTAACAATCCCCCCAGCGCAAGCAAGGGATTCAAACTTGTTACTAGATCTGATACCAATTATTGGACTTGTTGTTGTACCAAAGATCGATTTATCAATGCCTGATACAAGCTAGAGTTAAGATCCATGGGAGGTGGTTAAACCATGTCACGAATCCTAAGCACCGCATTGAAAAACCAAGGAGACTAAGGGCACACACCTTGCAATAGAAGAAAAGGGTGGGGGAGAAATCATTGTGATGGAGAAGAAACCTACATATCAATCTCTTGAGGAACAAAAAATAAAGTTCTTCATTAGGAGGAAGAATAAGAAAAAGAAAAATGATGCAATTAATACTCTTTCCCAACAAGAGGAACAAAGAACTCCTTCTCCTAAGCCACAAATACTACCCCCATCTCCTCCAAGTCCAATAGAGCCTGGAATTGTGGATGTTGATGCCCCATCACAACATGCCTCACAACCAAAGGAGCCACCATTGAACAAGAAAAAGGTTGAAACAACTAGTTTGGTGGATTATGCTGATGAATAGTCTGGTGATGACATTAGGGTATCAGACTAGGAAATGCAAGAAGGAATTCCTTCTACACTAGCAATGATAGCGACATAGCAATTGAGTATGAGGTTGAGTAAGGCCGATCTCATTGCGCTTAATGGAAAAGATGATGTTCGGGTAGACGAATGCACAAAGTTTATGGATGATGATGCATTTGTGAGGTCTCAATATTTCATGGAGTTTTCTTACAGGTCCAGGAGGGATGAGTATTTTGGCAATCTGGCTAAAGAAAGAAGTCTTTATATAGAGTTTTTTGATGCCACCATTCAAGCAAAAGTCTTAAATGACATGAGAGCTAAGTTCCAAAAGATTATTGCAAATGAGGGAAGAAAATTGGTAAGAAATAGTGGTATTTTATTATTACCAGAATGGGACTTGGCCTCAACAATAGCCTTTGATACAATAAAAAGATGTGACAGGCCTCTTTACAATTCAAAAGAGGAGGTTGCAATTGCATTACAAGGATCTACTTTTAGTGAGCAGTGGGATGCATTACCTATTTGGTCATTGGCCCCAAGTACAAGGAAACCTAGTATTGTAGAACCTGCATCAAACTATAGTGGAGGCTTGATAATAAAATGGGTGCTAGAAGCATTATCTTTAGAGGTAGAAAATATGTCATTGCATGTCATCCAGTTCATAAGAGCCATAGTGGAATCAATGACTATAGAAAAGAAAAAGTTTAAGACATAATAAAATAATTTGATAGTTGATTATGGAAGGCTTGAACACCAAAAGATGCAATTATAGACAAGAATAGCATTGTTAGAGGAGAAGTTGCAAAAATGCAACCAAGAAAGCAAGAATAAACCGATGTTGATTCTCCTACTACTTCAAATGAAGTTGCACCCATTGATTACACGTCACCAGAAAGATCCTCATGTGAAATTGTGTCATATAATATGGGAACTATGCCCATCTCAATAATGGATCCTAGCACATCAAAAGTACCCCAAGCTGAGGAAGGTACCAACAGGGAGGAGTTGCTTAGGCAACTAGGAGAGTATAAAGAGAAATGTGATAATCATGATAATGAAACCTTTATGACCAATATGAAGATTGCCACTATAGTCATGGAGAATCTAAGGAGAGGGGTAAATAATAGATTGTATAGCATTCATGATAATTATTCCTCCATGAAGGCTGCTATAGATAATTTTGACAATGACAAGGAGAGAGCTATTCCACTTATGGAAACATGGATCCATAGGAAGAAAGAATTAATGTTGATATCTATTGGAGCTGGGCAAGATGATAATCCCCCTAAAAGGATTAAGCCCACTATTACTCTTGTAAATGAAATTAAGGGATACAGGGGAAACATAGAGCCTTTGGAAGTTATAATAAAAGAACTCATGAATTCCTTTAATGAATCACATCATGGTATCCTCCCATCCATTCTAAGGAATGATGGTAGCATAAAAACCCTACAAGAGTGGACAGATGAAAGTAATAAAGCTATGTTAGAGTAGGCTATTTCAATTTGTCAAAGATATGACATGGATACACTAAAAATAAATATGGACATGTTGGCTCATGCAAAGATTGTCTTGTCAGAATTTGATAGGGAGGCTAATCAAGTTGTTACCAAGCATGCACCTTATAGAAAAAAGGTTGATGATGTCATGAAATTAAATTGGCCTACTAAAGGGGAATTCTTGGCATGGAAGGTAAAATACTTGGATGAGTTGGAGGATTAATTTGAAATAATGGGGTGATTATTTGAAATTTTGGTTTTGAAGAATGTAGTCATGATGAGTAACGGATGGGAAAAGTGTAATGCATAGCCTAGAACTAATGAAGATTAGGCTTATGATAAAGTAATGAATGATATATTGCCTTCTCTTCAATTTCAATTGATGAAAATTCTACAGATGTGGACATTCTTCTTGCCCTTCCCTTTTGATTCTTTCATGTTTTCTTTCATTTTCACTTTATGTGTGTGGACGCACTTTTTAAGAAAACCGCTTGAAGATGCCTTTTGAAGGTGAAACCAGATCACCAATAATGGATGGGGATTAATTTTTCCTTTTATATTTTTCCCACAACCTGAGAACTCAAATGTAACTAAAAAAGGAATATATGTTACAATGGTCCAATTGAATTGTGGCATGTGTACTTTTTGGCTCGAGGCTTGTTTTTCTCCTTCATTTCTATAAGAATGAATTCAAACAAAGAGTTGTAGGAAGAATACTAGGCATATTTTGAGTTTTTTCTAAGTTCCGAGTCTGCAGTTATGTATGAAATTTTGATAACAAGATAGAAAATATAATACAAAATGGTGCTAATTTCATGGCCATTTTCTCTCCTCTGTACTTATGTATAAGTTATGAATAATGTAATCAAGGATTAGTTTGTTCATCTCCATTGCTTTCCAGTGGATGTATGGTTTCATTCTTTCTAGTTAATTCAAGGAATTAGTGTAAATGCTTTAGTGAAGTTAACTCATATGAATCGTGTGCTAGGATATCTATAAGAAATGGTGGTCAAGAAAGTAATGTGGAAATGTTGTAATGCAACATTTTTTGAAGATTATATGTTGCTATGTGAAGAATTGTTATCAGTTTGCATAGGTTAATATTGACTCCATGTTTAGGATAAGGCATTGGTTTGAGTAAAATATTTGTAATATAGTTTTTAGGTCAATTCATCAACAAATCACTCTTTATTTAAAAACCATTCAAATGGTTTACCATTATAGTTATGTTATGTTGATTTTCATTATTCTAATGCTCCAAGTGTAGTGTATTGTTAAAATAATTGCTATATTTTTCAATACACTACATTATTGAGTGGTTATATGAGGATTATCTATTATTTACAATGTATTTAGATATTAATTGCACAAGTCCTTGAGTATAAATTTTGGGATTACCCTCTCAGGTTTCACATAGCTCAAAGTGTAGGAGGAAAGCTTTACAATTTTCACTTGTTCGTTGGCCAATCCATTTACATTACTAAGTATTGGAAATGGGTAAGTTGATAGGTAATTCTAACGATCATCTTGGTTCTTAAAAAATAATCGACAGATTGGAAACTCTGCTAAGTATTGCTAACTCCAAAGTCTCTAGTTCGAATCTGGTACAGTCAAAGTCCAGTACCTTCTTTTTCTTCATTGTTTGAAGAATAATTGGTTTAAAATTTTAGTACATTTGTCATGTCTAGTCTTATGTGTCAAGTTCTGGTCCTTTCTTTAACCTTGTGTTGGGTTATGTTCAGAGTTTTATCTCGGGTTACAAGTACCAAGTCAAAGTACAATCAGTTTCCATTTCCCAACATTTTGGGTGGTAAATCTGAAATCTCATATACTAGTGTAAAGATAAACTCCCAAAGAGAATGTGAGAAGAAGGAATTTGACATATTTGACACCATGAAGAAGAACATAAGCTATAAAAAGAAGCATCTTGAGGAGAAGTTGGAGTCCAAGACTGTAAAAGACAAGCAACCCACCTAGATTAGGAAACATGCTAAATCAAGTAAGTCTATTGAATCCCTTTATGATGCATCTCCTACTTTTAATAATGAAGTAAAAAATGAAAATATCTAGATAGAGGCACATGAAGTTGAATTATCTAATGTAGATCTAGGAAGTTTTCCTATTGAGGAAGTATTTGATAATGAACTTGATGTATCAAGAGAAGAGGATAGGTGGGGATTCTGGGATAAGGATAAGAATTTCTCATAACATTTAACATCTAGAGTTGGAGTTGTTTTGAATGGAGGAAATTTCAAGCCAAGAGGAAAATCTCCTAATGTAGAAGTGCACCTTTCCCTTGAGGAGGACCCAATTGACCAAACCTACTATACTCCTATGCCTAGTGAGGCTATAAATATATTAGAAGATGAAGAGGACATAGACAAAGATATGAAAGCCTTAGAGGAGGAAGAGCTTATGCTTAAGGAAGAAGAGGAGCATAGGCTCAAGGATTTAAAATAAAAGGAGTTAAGAGAAAAGGAAGATATAATTAAGGCTAAGATGTAAGAAAGAGATGCTCAAAGGGAAAGGATAGAAAGGATGAAAGATGGAGTGAAGCTAAAAGCCTTTTAGGGAAAGTGTTGCTAAATTTTCTGCTAAGAGAATCCCTAACCCACCTCAAGTGATCGTTCAAATGGGAACCTCTACTACAAATACCTATACTACATCTATTGCAACTTCCAAAGCCTCAAATACTTTTGCTACTACAAAAAAATCATAACCTATAGATCATCGGAAGAAGCCCATTGATCAACCAAAGGAAACTACCTTTAAAACCTCCAACACTAGCACCACCACCAACACCAACACTAATACCCATAATTCATCCATTAACACCCCCACCAAGAATGTTAAAATTGATCCTACTCTATCCACTACACCCCCAAATCGTGAGATCTTGAAGTTACAATTAGAAAATGCTAAATTACAAGAAGATTTAGAGAAAGATGAAATAGAAGCTGATAATTTTGAGATAGCTAGAAATATTTTCTTCCTTAAGACAACCATATCAACTCCAGAGGCTTCAATCTCTCAAAATATTAATAGTGAATCACACAAGAAGAAGTCTACGGGACATACTAATAGTGGAAGTGGTGGAGGTGGGGGAAATGGTAAAAGTAAGAATTATTATTTTGAAGATGATGAGGGAGAAAAGAAAGGAGGTGGTAGAAATACTAGAAATGGAAAAGGTAAGGATAAGACTCAGTCCGATGACAAAAAAGATGATGAGCCTATAAATTCTCATAGAGATCCACATACTAGGAGACCACTCCAAGTAGAGGGATATCAATAGTTATGCTTTGTTTGAATACTTGGCTATCCTAACCCATTTCCTAAAGATTCTAGGTCTGCTTTAGTCATATTCTCTAGAAATAATGCTTTGAGTGGTGAAGATCATCTCAAAGAATTTTCTAATGTCATGGATGATTTTGAGGTAGAAGAAAAGGATAAAATGATGAAATTGTTTATGCAGTCACTCATTAAAGATGCTCGAGAATGGTATAGAATTTTACCTGCTAAGAGTATTGGCTCCTCAAAAGAATTTGAAAGGATCTTTATAAAGAAATATGGTGAAAAAGATGATTCAAGGTATTTGTTGAATCAATTTAATAACATTGTTAAAGGTTCAAATGAGACTGTAGATCATTTTAATATGAGGTTCCAAAAGGCTATGAAAAGTTGCCTCCTCATTTACAGTTGAATGATAATGCGTTCTTGGTGAACTACTACAATGCCTTTGATGCACAGATGAGCTACCACTTACTGGATAAGAATTCTTAGACATTAAGAGAGGCTTACAAGGTGGTTATTCATATTGATAACATCAATAGAGGAACTGATAAATTTGGGAGAAGAGATGATGTAAAGATCCTTGGAAATCCAAAAAGGGAGGATAAAAACTCTAGTACTAAAGGAGGTACTCTTGAGAATAATATTGAAAATTTCATGAAAAGTATGAATGATAGTATTGCAAAGCAAGATAAGGTTCAGTAAAACAATTATCATAGGAATGAAAGACCTCCTCGGTTGCAGGATCATCCATATAATACCAACTGGCATAATGGGAAGCCCATCCCTAACAATTAGAGAAATTCTCAAAATAAGGTTCCTCTAGATCTTTTGCAAAAGAATTCAAGAAATTCTACTGATGAAACTCCTTGGTGTATGGTTTTTAAAACGCCACATTCTCCTCATTTAATGTGCAATTACACAGATGGTTGAAGTAGATGAAGATGTACTTGAGGATTGTGACCAACCAAGTGAGGAGGATATTGATATAAATATGATTATGGATGATTCTGATTTTAATGATAATGAATGCTTGTCTAATATAGAGTCTCATAAAATAGACGTAGATGACCAAAGATAAATTGTCAATGCATATCATCAACAAGTTCTCTCTGATGAGGATTTTGACAATGATAATGAAGTATATAATTTGGAAGCAATTGAAGATGGTGTGTCCCAAAAAAGACCTTCAGATGAAGAGATTGCAAGATATATAGTGGCTTTGGTTGATCAGGCTATAAGCTCATATCACTTAAGGAATATAACAATTGGTGGTGAACAAGGTAGTTCTTTTGGTCTTTTCATCAAGGAGAAAAATATCAAAGGCAAAGAGCAAAAGGTTGATAGTAAAGTAGTAGCAATCAAAGCTAAGGAAGGTAAGCGAGATAATATTTGGGATAAAAAGGTTGATAAACCAAAAATAGAGGGAGAGCTCAAGACCCCTTCTATTAAGACATAGGCACAGAGGCAGAATCATGAAGCTGTGAGAAAAGATGTCAAGCCTAAAGCTGAGGCAACCAAAAATCAATAGAAGGAAAGCAACACAAAACAAGGTATTCTCTCAATTGAATTACCTAAGTACACTCCTATTGATATGTTTCAATTACTTATCCAAGTAAAATTCTTTATTCCTTTCCTCGAGATGATGAGAATAGATGAACACAAACAAAAGGAAGTAGCACTTATCAGTGGTGCTACTACAGTTTGTGTTGAATTAGTGGTCCCACTCCACCTAAAGTGAGTGAAAAGGAAAAAAAGATAAAGAAGTAGAGGGAGTGATTACTAAGATCCCTCATATCTTTCTAGGAAATTCAATAATATCTTTCCTTGGGAAGATAGACCCATTCTTCCTCACACTGATTGTTGAGGAAAATTTCAAAAAAAAGTGTGTTATTCATTTTGGACCATCCAATAACATTATGCCAACTAAGATCATGGAGGCATTGGGATTGAAAGTTGACATCACTCATGGTAAGTGCTATGCTACGGATTCAAGATATTTCCCTATTACCAGTGTGGTTAATGAACTTCCTTACAAATTGGTAGCATATCAGGAGAAAGATTTTAAGATGAGTGTGGTGGTAGTAGATATACCACCTAATTATGGAATGCTGCTATCTAGGAAATGGAGTGATTCCATGGGAGGTAGTATATAGTGTGACATGTCTTATGCCACATTCCCCATTGATGGTAAGGATGTGCAAGTGGTATAAGAACCAAAGGTGCCACACATGCTGGAGCATTCTCCTAAAGATGATGCAATTCTTTTTATAGATACTGATATCAATGACTTCAAGGTGGAAGAAATACCAAGAGAAATTGATAGGCACCCTGCACGTATAGATAATGAAGTTAAAAGATTATCTGACAAGGATAGATTATGGAAAATCTATTTTGAACATGAAAGTTCCAAGGAAGGATCTGGTGCAGGAATACTACTAGTGTCACCTAGTGGCAACAAGTACAAATTTTCCTTCACTTTATCTTTTGTCTACACAAATAATGTGGCAGAATATGAAGCACTATTACTGGGATTAAGGTTGGTTGAGAAGCATAGGATAAAAAGGTTGATGTTAATTGGTGATTCTAAGCTAGTGATATCCGAAGTAAGAGCGAGATATTCTTGCAAAACCAACATACTGAAACAGTACAAAAATGTTGTTTGGGATTCCATTGAGCAGTTTGATGCTTTTGGAATCGACTAGATGGAAAGAGGATATAATGGAGTGGTAGATTTACTTGCTAATATTGCATTAAGACTAGATGATATAACTTTTACAGGTATCTCTAAGGTTGAGATACAAGAAAGGCCATAAATTTATGACAATATGCATAATTGGTAGATCTTCAATAATGATGAAGATATTCTAATTTTTTTGAGCTGTGTAGATGAATATGAAGGTCAAGAGATTGATTTTGGGGCATTTGTGGAAAGTATAGATGGTAAGGATATAGTTTTTTCTAAAGAGGTAATTCATTTGAAGACAAACAAAATCCCCAAGGGCCTTGTAACACTAGAAAGGGTCTTTGATAGCCAAGATAAGAGCAAGGTTAAAAAAAATTGCTGCTCATCCAAAGGACCTCGAAGAAGTGAATTTGGGGATTGAAAATGCCCCTAAGAAAGTATATATAGGAAGGAAGATAAAACCTAAGGTTAAGGCAATGTTTATTTCCTTACTGAGAAAATATAGACATGTCTTTGGTTGGTCATACAATGACTTGAAGGCATATAGAGAGGAATTATTTCAGCATGAGATTCCTCTGAAATAAGATGCTAAGCCTTTTAGACAAAAGAAAAGGCCCATTAATCCAATCTTAGCTCCTAAGATGCAAGAGGAATTGATAAAGCTAAGGGATGCTAGTAACATAAAGCCCATTAGGCATTCTTCATGGGTGTTTAATTTAGTGCCAGCAAGAAAAAAATGGTGATATAAGGTTATTTGTTGACTTCATAAATTTGAAAATATCAGCATTAAAGGACAACTATCATCTACCAAATATGGAAGCCATGTTGCAGAAGGTGACTGGATGTGAGCTATTGTCTATGATGGATGGGTTTTCATGGTTACAACGAAGTGAAAGTAAAGGAGTCTAATCAGTACAAGATTGCATTCACTACTCCATGGGGCATTTATGTATATGTGAGGATGCCATTTGGCTTAAAAAATGTAGGTGCCTCTTTCCAAAGGGATATGGACATAGCCTTTACTGATTTTATTGACTTATTCATGGCTATATCTCAAGATGACTTGACATCCTACTTGTTATGCCTTGCATAACCACCCCATATTTTTCCTTGGTCAATATGGGTCCCCCTTTATGTTTTTGTCCTTGGTTGATTTTCAAACAAAGTTTGGAGTCTTTCTTTTCCAGCACTTTGTTTTTCTTTGGTTTAGTCTGTCGGAACTGGAACCGAAACTGAATCGGGTTTTGAAACTTCTTTCAAAACTCATTTCGATCCTCATACCAACAGTATTTCTTTTGAAATGTTTGTTTTTTCTTTGTCGGAGTCCGAGCTGGGCTAGAAGTTAAGTCTGTATTTATTCAAAGTTTCAAAATCAAATCTCGTTCCACCTTCGCCTCCGCTTTTTGGTCTTTCGTTTTAAACTAGGTTTTGTATATTGAGTTTTCTTATTTCGATCTTTTTGTTTTATTTTTGTGTTTGGTTTTGTTTTATGCTTTTTCGGCGAAACCAAACCTGGAACGGGAACCAAGTTGGGAAATTACTGAAGTTTCCAAAACAGTTTTCATTATGATTCCGCTCCCGCCGGTTTTTGTCGTTGACTTTTACTGAAGTAGCACTGCAGTGATGTGCTCATTCCTTCTAGAGTTCTGAATCTGCTCTACTACATTTAATGCATTGATGACAGATGCCAGGCATGCATGAAACTAGTAGTTTCTACTTTAATTAGGGATTAAATGCATAGTTATCATCATTATTATTAAGAGATCAAGAGCGAACCAGGGTTGCAGTGAAGCTTTTGTGCGAAGTAGATCGATTGAAAGAGAGATGGCTTCTTACAGATTTCTTCAGGAAGTTAACCTCTTTGTTTGCATTCGATGTAAGGTTTCTATTTTCTTGCTTCTTTTTAGTTTTATGTTTTTTCATTTTAGTTCTTCTTGGTTTGTTAGTTTTGTGTGAATTCCTCTGTAAGTTTGCATATTTTGTTTTTCATTCTTTGTTTGTTTATATTTCTTGTTTTCATTTAGCTTTCCTGGTTGTTTCTCATCTGTTGTTTTCAACACTGTCATTTTCACGTTTTAGTCATGACCGAATCGTGCTTTAATTGTTAAATGCATAGGTTAAATTCAGTTTTTACAATGAGTTAGGGTTTGCTAAATCTTGTTTTTACTTAGGAAATGTATTACTCATTCAATTTGGTTAAATTAGAATGGTTAAATTCATGCCCTAGTTTTTATATCAACTTTTTTTCGTTTAGATTAGGGTTTTGGTGCATTTCCGAGTTCACATTTTAAATTTAAATATGATGCCATAGAAAGTATAGTCGCCCCTCGGTCATATGGGGATGGCCTTATCATGTTATATTTTAGCCCCTTTTCATTTTTAATATGGCCTAGTCCTTAATCATGAAGTTATGCATTAAACTGTTAAAACATTTATGACGTCATGATCTTTTTAGGCGGAAGCGGGATCATAATCAATCTAGAACTTTGAATCATGTTTTCCAATAGGTATCGATTCCATTTCTATCCCATATTTGATTCCGCTTATAGTCAGAAGCCTTCTTTCAAAATAGCGATAACCTAGGCGGAAGCAGAATCGGAACCAAAACAAAATATGAACATAGAAAATATGAAAGAAACTGAATCCGTTTCCATTCCGGTCCCGGTTCCGATCACCATTCCAGTTCCGACTCCGAGCCCAACAGTGTTTTAAAGAAGACTGTTCAGAATGTTTTATGTTTGGTTCCACCTCTGATATATTTAGGAAGGGTAAGATTTTTAAGGCATATTTTGTGATATTTATTGAAGGATCTAATTGTGGGTTTTTGTGCAGGAAAGCTAAAGGATGTCAGGAGCATCAGGAGAATCCTCCCAAAGGAATCAGCCTATAGAAACATTAGAGGCAACAACAAAGCCCAAGAAGATAAAGCCGAAAAATCTACCTTATACTTTAAGGTATAATCATAGGGGTCCTGTGGTCACAACAAGCAAAGTAGAATCGGATTGGTCTTATATAACCGACACCAATCTGGGCTCATACAATTTTGAGTTGTATTCATAAATGTTTGCTGAAGATATAACAGGGAGAACACAAATTTTTGAGTCTAGTTTGGCTCATATCACCTTACTCCCTTTATTTGTCCAATACCCAGAGTTGATTATGACAGCACCAGGGGCCTACAATCCAGCCACTAGGTAGTGTATGGATTCACAGGACAATGTTATTATTGATCTCACTCATCAATTGTTTCAAACTATGTTTAGTGTTCTAGATCCAAGGAACCAGGTACAGTTAAAGGAGGCTTGAAGCTTTGGAGAAATATAGCAAATACAAAGCATCCAACAAGGCTCACTTGAATAAGAAATGGTTGAGAATGGAGAAGAAGTCTCTGACCAAACTTCATTATTAACTGAAGAGGACATAATTCTATAAAGAAGTATCAGACTTGATCATAATATTGTCTAGGGTGTTTGGCAAGAGGGATGCATTTCACTTCAAGGAGTGGATGTTTCCTTTCATTCAGACCATTTTGAACGGAAAACAACAGTTTGATTGGCCAATGGTGGTGTCTGATGCTATACATGACCAGTTGACAAGGATAAGAGAAACCAAATGCTTATTTATGACTTCTTATGTTGTTTATGTAGCAGCTAGAGGAGGTATATTTCTAGGTTTAAGGAGAGTGGGGATATTGGGAGAGGTAGATGGACAAAGGAAAGTGTTGGACCATTATGATTAGTTATCTTTGAAAGTATTTGAAACACAACTTAGAAGGGTTAATGATGCATTTCTATATGTAATAATTAATCAACTAAACGGAGATGTAGGGTATATATTGAGCCAAGAAGCTATGGAATTTATCACAGAATGGGGATGTTGGTACATTCAATACCCTAGGTTCATATACTTCATGCTGGATGGATTTGAAAGTCATCCACATTTGCTACCAAGATGGTGTAGTAATAGGATAGTGTTGATGGAATTTTTTTATCAAGCTCTGGGGGTTAATGCCCAGTTTGGATTGATGCACAAAACAGGATGTCACAAGCTCCCCATGCAGTTGGGTGAATACAGCTGTCAGCATCTGGTGGGAGCTAAGGTAGTGTGCAATGAGTCAATACATCTAAAATTAGGGTTATACACAGCTCGGAAGTACTTTGACCCAAAGAAGAAAATGAATGCCTTGCTGCCTTCTATTTTTGATAAACATTTCAATTTGTTGGAAGATTTCTAGAGTGACCGACAGGATGAGTATGACCTCAGGATGAAGAATTATGAGAGGTTACTCGTCTCACCCATGGTAGAGCTTGGGATCAAAGATGATATCCTTGATGCATTAGTAGATGATGAAGTGGTATTAAATCCATCATATGAGGCATTAAACATTGGCACTAAGAGCTTGGATCTGATGGATTGGGATAGTGAGGAGACAGCTGACATAAAGCAAATAGTGAGGGTAGTTTTAGATAGATGTATTCATTGGTTGGTCCTAAGAACCAAAACTCCTCAAGAACCAGCTCCTAATAAGGGGAAGGGATACAAAAGAATTAAAAAGAAATTACCTTCCAAGGAGCCCTTGGAATTCTTCCCTCCAGACATTGAAGAGATTGAGCTTGAAGTAGCAGCTCAAGATGAACTAGAGACACAATAGGGAAATGCCCAAATAGGACTTGTTGCTTCAACACCTGCATTAGGTGAATCCTCTACTCAAGTCCAACTTACAAAGCAGCAAAGTGAAGAAGTACAAAAAGGGACTCTTCATGATATTGTGGAATCCATGAAGGGAAAAGGAGTAGAGGTAAAGATTCATGACATTGGAATGGATTATAATGAGACTCTATCAGAGAAGGGTGCATAGGAAAATATCCCTCTAGAGGAGGATACTGAATAGGTGTTGACAGAGGAGGATTAGTGGGTGTTATTTGAAGAGGCCAAGAAGGCTGATGATGATCAAGCATACACTGCAAAAATGGAGAAACGTAAGGCAATTAATGTCAAGATATAGGCTGATGCATTACTTCAGTAGCAACTAATAGAAGCTAAGTTAAAAGCTGATGAAATAGAGAAGCAGCAGAGGCAAAAATAGCATGATCTCAAGGTCAAGGAAGAGAATGATAAATTAGAGTTGATACAAAAAATCCATGACCTTGATGAAGAAAAGGCAAGACATTGAAGAGAGAGAGAGGTTCTTGTGGCTAAGTTGAAGCTTGTTGAGGAGGCTCATAAAGAGAAATAGGAAGCAGAGTGAGTGCAAAAGGAGAAAGATGCCAAAGAATTGATCAAGAAGCAACAAAAGGAAAAGGAAGATGCAAAAAAGCTTAAGGCATTAGAGGAAGAAAGAAACCAGGAATTGGAGAAAATAAGATTATAAGAAGGAGGAAGAAGATAAGAGAATACAAGAACAAAGGGACAGAGAGGAAGCTGAAAAGCTTGCACTGACAAGTGTGGAACAAGAGCAGCAAGAGAAACAGAAGGTTTATTCTCAACCTCAAATAAATGTGCAACCACCCTCTACTCCTGCCTCTTCTTCTTCAACTATGATGATTATTATTCTAGGTGCTCCCACTTGGTTGAAATTGGATCTTCAGAAGAGATCATCGACACATTCACAACCTCTCAATTGGGAGGATATGATGAAGGAAATTGAGAAGGAAAGGGCTGAAAAGAAGGCCAAGATCCTACATTCCACTAGGCTAACTAACAAAGGAGAAATTGTGGCAGAATGTGCTATACCCATGATAGACAAGGATGTAGGGGACATGCAATTGACAAATTTTCAGTTGGGCACTATTAATTTGGGGAGACCTACTAGAGATCAACAAATGAATTTAATTTATGTGGTAGCATCATCAACTAAGTCAAGAATGTTGAAGGATAAACAAAAGAAAGATGAGCTTAAGGCTCAGTTAGATCAGTTGCATGTTTTCCTGAAAAATGTTTTTGCTCTGAGGACACAATAGGTTACCACCATTGAGACTCCAATTTTGCTAAGTAAGAAAGAAGTAGATGATTTGGTACAAGTAAGGGGCAAGGCAGAAATGTTGGATCGGTGGGTTGATAAATCGAATCAAGAAATAAGCAAGTACTGGAAGGAAGTTTTGGGGTTTACAAAATGACTGAGGAACTGATAGAAGAAATGAACCAATATGTTAAAACATTGGAAAAATAGGAGGAGGAGTACAAAGGATACAACAAGAAATTGAAAGAAGTTAATAATATGCCTAAAACTACTATTCTAGAATAGTCGATACTTGAAGAAGATAATAAATATTTCTTGGAAAAGACTTCTTGCATACTCCGGTTTAGATCAGATTTTCTATATAAACATAGAAATGAAGTTCAAGATTCTGTTAAGGATCTGAATGAACAATTTGAGGAGTTGGAGGCCATTATTGTTGTT
The DNA here is from genome assembly GCA_007115665.2 of Sequoiadendron giganteum. Classification (NCBI taxonomy): domain Eukaryota; kingdom Viridiplantae; phylum Streptophyta; class Pinopsida; order Cupressales; family Cupressaceae; genus Sequoiadendron; species Sequoiadendron giganteum. The sequence goes on from CM021105.1 coordinate 538,622,783, forward strand.
ATAGTAAACACTGATGTACCAATAAAGGAAGGCCTACCTTTAAGCCAAATTAAGGAGAAGTGGGATGAAAGGTTTAAAGAGGTTATGCAAAGAGGAGATGATGGTGAAGATTTGCTGATAGATAAATTAATGGAAATTAAAGAAGAGATAAGGGCAGCTAAGAGGGAGTTGACGAAGCTGAAGGATATGAGAGGGTTTGCTGCAATGGAGTTGGAAAGAATTAAGTTTGAAGACAGTTGGGTTGATGGGACGGAATTGGACATACTACAACAAGTCTTCTCCACTTTTGATGAGTACATTGCAGAACAAACTTCACATGCATAAATCTCATGCATGCATGTTGCATGCAGGATTGGCACTTTTTGAAGTGCATGGCTTTCTTCTCTCCTATCTTATTTTTCTTCCAGTTTAACTGAGTTTCCAAGATGACTATAATCCCTAAAAAGGGTGGGTTGAGTTAAAATAGATGAGGACTTCAGATTTTGTATTTCTATAAATACTTTTGGGGTATCATATTGTAAGGGTCAGTTAATAGAGAATAGAATTGGCCACCTGATATTAGGAGATAGAATTTTTCATAGTTGTTACAAAGATACATTGTTACTCCATTTTTATAGTTGAATAAAAATTATTTACGCATATGGTGTTAGATTTAAGTTTTACTTGATAAGGTTGATGAGTTATAATCTATCTGTATGGCAGTTATTTTGCTAAAGCATGAGTGTTTCTTATGTGATGAAATTCATTAGAAGAAACCATATTTAAGGATTATCTCATTAGATTATCAGTGAATTGAATTTATTGAATTCTATTGATCTATGATCTTAGCGATGAATGAATGTGTGTTCTTTTTGGAATCTTCGAAATAGTTTGTGATATGCAAATTGTGATGTTAAAATAAGCACCTTAGATGCATGCAATAGTATGGATTATTTTGTAAATTGTGTCATGCTTTGCTTTTTTTGATCTGTTGGAAAACATTCATTGTTGAAGATATATGTCTGGATGCTAGATGATTTTTGTTCATGTTTACTGATTTACCCTCTGATCTATCTTTTTCTTTTATTTAAAAACCCCTTTCTTTATTAAAATAGCTCAATGAATAAGTCATTTCTTGTATTCTTTGTTACCAGCACAGGCCCCTTGAACATTACAGTTGCATGGACTTATTCAGTGACACTAGACAGTTGAGAACCAACTACCAGGACCTTGGGAGTTAGGCTACTATATGTTGTCTTTCTTTTTAAGGAGAAATAGAGTAGAAATATTCGGTTTAAATGTTGTTTGTGTCATTTTTACCATCAAAAGATCTAGCGCTAGTAGGAGGGCCTGAAGGAACAAGCTGGCTCGCATTGTGTCTTTCTCACTAGAGAAATTCAAAAGGATTCTTAGATCTTCTACTGATCCTGAACCATTACAATAATTGCAAGCCCCGTTTAGACCTAGACCCCATGCTTGTAGGGTATTCATATCTACTTTTCCACCACCACTTACTCCACTTGGATTTCATCCAAATTCACCCACACCACCACTAGTTCAACCTACATCACTACCACCAATTTGGCTTGCATCACCACTACCTGCTCAACCAATCCTACCCATTAGGGACTATTCCAGGAGGGATCCATGACTTACCAAAGATCCAAAAAAGTTTTATCCCAAGTACATACATGGTGAATCGAGAAGTGTTGAGGAGCATATACAAGCATTCAAAGATTCTTGCACATGAGCTCAAGTTGCTCATCAGGATGTGGTATGTAGATTGTTTCCTTATTGTTTAGGGTATATGGCATATAAATGGTATTTAAATCTGCCCCGAGGATCTATCCTGAGTTGGACAGATTTAGAAAATGCATTTATTAATCAATTTTGGGTTTATGTGGACCCTGCCATCTTGTATCGCCAATTTTCCACCATAAGAAAGGAGCATCATGAGCCACTACCTTTGTTCAATACTAGATTCCAAAGAATTTTTCATAGGTTGCAAGACCCTTACTTGGTAGCTGAGAATATTGCCATACAGGCATATTTAAGAGCTGTTGATCCCTTGATTGGCCTATTCTTGTAGAGGACTTATCAACATGATGAGATTAACTCTTCGTCTAAAGTTTATCATCTAGCTATCAAGTTGCAACAACAGATAAATCTACAATCAGGAGGTTTAGGAGCAGCTCTTCCTCCCATGAATTATCATATGCCTAACCCACCATTGTACAACACTGTCCTAGGCATGCCTTACTCCCAATATGGACCTATGTCTAAGTTACAAGCTCCACCTACCATGCCCTTTTTCAGCAATGGCATGCAATATTCTTCCCAACAACCTCAAAATCAACAACAAGTGGGAGAATCAACCCATGTTCATTCCCCAACCATAGTGCAGAATGTGCAAAATGAACAAACTATTCAACTGACTAGTTGGTTAGAAACTCTCAAGAAGACTCTATCTCAAATGTCTAATGACATGGCACAGCTTAGGCAAAACCCTCCCCACAACCAAAATCCGAATTATAAAAACCAGGGAGGTTACAACAATCAAGGAAATTACTCCAATCAAAATGGGAATCAGAACACCAACCGGAACTTTCAGAATCAAAATTCCTCTAACCAAAATTACCAAAATCAGAACAGAGGATATAACCAGAGGTTCAATAACAACAAAAACAACAATAGGCAATGGAATACTAGACCTAAAAATGGGGGAGTTCCTTGTAACTATCAGTCAAGTGAGGAGAGACCACATACTGCTAATGTAGCTGACCTCGATTTTATGACTAATTGGTGTAGGTTACACGATACTGCAACACATTCTGAGGTTAATTGCCCTGAAATGGAGAAGATAGTAAAGATTGCACAAGCAGATGCTCATCCTCGAGCAGGAAATTCCAATTAGGATAATAGGCCAGTTAGTACTGCTATGACTTATGAGACTATTGAAGAGAAATACCAATTTCCCATGCAAGGAGATAATGAGCTAGAGGAAGATGTGTATGATGCCCAAGCTTTTTAGTCCAAAGGAGGTCACTTTCTGAGAAATTAGAATAAGGGCCCATTTACTACATCTGCACTCCCAAACAACATGGTCCCACCAAACCAAAATGTAGATAAAAATCCACTACCACCAAAGGGACCTTCTAACCTTCAGAATAGAGGCAATCCGCCTCCTTTTCCTAAATATCAAGTTAGGAATGATTCAGAATTTGACTTTATTGCAGAATTGTAGTGACAGAAGACGTCCTTGTCATTCTTTGATATCATGAAGTGGTGCCTAGCTCAAAGTGAGGTGGTATTAAAAGCCTTGGAAGAGGTAGATCGCTTAAAGGGAAAAGGTAAAGTGACTCCAGCAAAGGAGACAAATGCAGCCATTTATAAAGGTAAGACCAATACCCCACCTTTTTTTTAAGTTTAAGGTTTTTTGGAAAGAATCTGCACAACTGTTTGTTGGACTCTGGAGCATCGAGAAATGTTATGCCCTTTTCAATATGTAAAAAGCTAGGATTAATTCCTATCTTGACCAATAAGAAAGTGATTTAGTTAGATAAAATAGAGGTCAATGTTGTAGGTGAACTAAAAAACATGCATGTACAGGTTGGATCAGATCCAAGGATCCAGACCTACATAGATATCCAAGTGGTTGATATCCCAGAGACATATGGTATGCTTGTAAGTCGAGAGCTAATGAAAAGTATTGGTGGATCTTTGTCCTTGGATTTCTCTCACATGTGGCTACCCTGGAAGGGGGTTACAACATAGATAAGGATTGAAAGTGAACGTAGACTCAAGCATATGATAACAGAATATGATGCTTCAAATGAAGTAGCATATTTTGAGACTGAGATAGGAGTTTACAAATAAGAGGAAGTCCTTACTTTCTCTGTAGTCAGTCCTAGGGTTACATTGCCCCTAAAACATAGTGATCCAATGATATGCATCAACCAACAAGTTCTCATAAGGAAATTGCAACAAGATAGGCTGGTTTTAAGAGAAGAAACTGATTTGAGTAGTTTGTTGCTTCCTAATTGGTGTAGGATTCATTATCACAATCATTCAGAATTAACGTGTCAATCATGCCTAGATATTCTAAGTCATGTAGATCAGCCCCAACAAATATGTCAAGAGGAACCCTAGACCCCCATCAATGAGTTTTCTTTCAAAGTTAAGGATGCTACCATTCTTACACGGGCTAGTCTTTCTTAAGAGGAAGGTTCCTCGCCAGTAGAACAGACTCAGGTTTTATGTTCTAAAATCCAAGAAGAAGTTGAGGTGTCCCAACTCCTATTCAATACACCTGCCCCAAATACTTTTCCAATACCCAAGGCATTGATGAGAAATGAGTTGGATTGCAATTTAACCCAAGAGGTTGTTCAGGAAGTGATTTCTGAGCACGTTGAAAACATAGAAAAATCTTCAAGTGAGCTTTGTCGCGACTCAATTTTCGATAACCAACAAAAGTCTGAGCCACCACACATCCCAAGTAAGTCATCCCCTATTGTCCTTGAGAAGAAAGAGCTACCAACCAAAGACCAATTATGGACTCTTAATTTTGATGGTTCCAAATCTAAAGCAAGAAGTGGGGCAAGGATTGACCTAACTAACCCAAAAGGGAAGACTTACTTTGCTTCTTATAGATTGCAGTTCGGTTGCACAAACAATGTGGCTAAGTATGAAGCACTTGCTCAAGGTCTTATGTTTTCTCATAAGAAAAAGGTTACTACTCTCAAAGTTATGGGAGATTATGAGGTGATTGTAAAGCAGGTACATAGCCAATATACATGTCATAACAAAAGATTGGCTGCGTACAAAAATAGAGTTTGGAACTTGATTGAAGACTTTGATGCTTTTGGGATTAGTCTGATCCCTAGAGAAGCTAATCAAATTGCAGATGCACTTGTTGTTGTTGCTAGCACATTGGAACCCATGCAAGATTCTGATATATAGAGGTTTTTAGTTGAGTTGATTTTAGTCCCAGTTGTTCCCGATAATGTTCGGCACTTTCAGGTATTTGATAATGATTAGCATATATTGGCCTTTTTGGAAATTTTTGATGTTTTTCAAGGACAAATAATAGATGAATTTGAAAGGGATCAGGGAGATTGGGATCCTAAGAAAGAGAGTCCAGAAGGGATATTGGATTTGAAAATTAATAGCATTCTGAAAGGTATGGTTGCTTTAGAGAGGATATTTGACTCAGACCCATAGGCTCATCAAAGGGTGCCTATAAAGAGTGATGGAGGGAAGTATGAATCTATTAATTTGACTCACTCAGGCCCTGAAAGGAATGTTCTTATAGGAAAGACTTGTCCTTAGGAAATTAAGGACAAGATAATCAAGGTCTTGGAGAAGAACATTGAAGTTATTGCTTGGAGTTATGATGATTTAAAAAATTTTGACACTTCAGTAATCACTCACACCATACCTCTCAAGCTAGAAGCCAATCCTTTTTTCTAGAAGTAATGCCCGGTCAATGCTTTAATTGAGCCCTTGATCCAGAAAGAGGTGCACAAACTTCTATCTACTAGAATAATCTTTTCGGTTAGACATTCTACCTAGGTGGCTAATTTAGTTCCTATGCGCAAGAAGAATGGTGAGATCAAATTATGTGTTGAGTTCAGGAATCTAAACAAGGCCTCTAAGAAAGAAAATTATCCATTGCCTTCTCTTGATGAAGTATTACAAAAATTTAATGCATTCCAGATGATGTCATTCTTGGATGGTTATTCTAGATACAATTAGGTCTTGGTTAGTCATGAGGATAGGATGAAGACTGCTTTCACCACTAAATGGTTCACATTTGCTTACAGGAGGATGCCATTTGGTCTCATCAATGCTGGTGCTACTTTTCAAAGGGAAATGGATGTAGCTTTCAAAGATCTGATAGGAAAATGTATAATCATTTATGTAGATGATTTAACCATCTTCTCTAGGAATAGAGAAGACCATGCTGCTGACCTGGAAAAGGTTCTAAAGAAATGTATAGGTTATGGTGTCTCTCTTAATCCAGAGAAATGTGTGTTTGCAGTATCTGAAGGGAAGCTCTTAGGTCACATTATCTCAGAGTAAGGGATATCTATAGATCCTGACCGAGTGGAGGCCATCTTGAAATTGACAAGGCCAAGCAGCAAGAAGGAAATGAGGTCCTTCTTTGGAAGGATCAATTTTGTTAGGAAATTTATAACAGGGTTTACGGAGATCGTCAAACCTCTTAATGAAATGATGAAGAAAGATGCAAAAATTGAGTGGAGTGAAGAGGCTAAGTCTACTTTCTCATAGATTAAACAATCTATATCTAAGGCACCTATTTTGACAAGCCCAAACTATATAAAACCTTTCTATATCTATTCTTTTGCCTCTGACCATTCATGTGCAGCCATTTTAATGTAGCAAAGAGAAGAGAGTGAGGAGAGACCTATTTCTTTTATGAGATTTCCATTTGAAAATGCAGAAGTGAGGTACACGCCACTAGAGAAACAATCCTTTGCATTGGTACAAGCAGTAAAGAAGTTTAGGCATTACATACTTCAAATTAAAGTAATGGCCATAGTTCCATATCTAGTTGTGAAGTCTCTTTTGATGCAAAGTGAATTAGGAGAATGAAGAGGGAAGTGGATGGAAATATTACAGGAGTTTGACTTAGAAATTCACCTGATGAAAATCATCCGAGGGCAAGGTTTGTCAAAATCAATGGCAGATGTGGATAAGAACATTACCTGTTAGCAATACACTGTCCAATCATTTACTAAGGATCCCTGGTATATAGATTTAATTTTCTTTCTCCTCAATAGCAAATATCTAGAAGGAATGAATTCTACTCAGAGGAGAGCATTAAGGATGAAGAGTTCTCATTACATGCTTAAAGGGGATCTATCTTTAGAAATAATTTTCAAGGAATTTACCTACGCTGTTTGGATCAGCAAGAGGCTAAGCATGCTATTTCTGAGTTTCATGGAAGGCATGGAATGGGGCATGGGTCTACTGATGCTTTGGCTCATCAGATTCTAAGATCAGGCTATTATTGGCCTTATGTATCTTGGGATGCACATCAACATGTCAGGACTTGTCATGTATGCCAAACTTCAACACCTAGGGAAAGAAATCATGCAATGCCTTTACAACCAGTATATGAGGTAAGGCCATTTGCTCAATGGGCACTTGATTTTGTAGGTGTAATTAATCCTAATTCTTCTGTAGGTCATAAATTCATCTTGACTACAACTGACTATTGTACACACTAGGCTGAGGCCCAGCCTTGCAAAAATAGTACCACAGAGGTGGTCATCAAGTTTTTGATTGAGAACATCACAACCAGGTTTGGAGTTCCATTTTCTCTAGTATGTGATAATGGCCTTGCTTTTTCTTCTGCTGAATTCATTTCATGGGTATATCAACATAAAATTATTTTGAAGTATTCTTCTAATTACTACCCTCAAGGAAATGGAGTGGCTGAGTCCACAAATAAAAACTTGTTGGAAGTAATAAGAAAGTTGTTAGAAAACAATCCTAGGGACTGGCACACCTAGTTGAGATTTTCCTTATGGGCAGATCAAACCAGAATCAAAGTAGCTCTAGAAATTTCACCTTTTAAGTTAGTCTATGGCCAAGATCCAATCTTCCCGATCCATTTACAGATACCTGTTCTTAAGTTCATGCAGGATTTTTATACCAAGGATGATAAGATTGAGGTTAGACTACTTAATTTTCTTAACATGGAAGAGAAAAGAGATGCTACTTTGCAGAAATTCTCTAAGCATCAGGCTATCATCAAACACTGGTTTGACAAAAGAGCCAAGATAAAAGCTTTTAGGATATCAGATCTTGTGTTATTATGGGATAAGGCCAGAAAAAAGAAAGGAGATCACCAGAAGTTTGATAGACTCTGGTTAGGTCCTTATCAAGTGGTTGAGATACTAGGGGAGAATGCTTTTCATTTGAGTACCTTAACATGAGAGCCTGTTCCATTACCAGTTAATGGTCAATTTCTCAAGCACTATTTTGGTGCATAGAAGGGTTGATGTTTTAAAGAAAATGTATTATACTGTATCATATGTAATTAAGTTTTTGTTTTAGTTTTAGTTTTTAGTTTTGCGTTGTTTGTTTGTTCTCTTTCTTTATTTTGTTTTTTCTTGTTTCATTGGTGATCCTAGTTTTGTTCATCTCAATTCAAGGGGTTGTTATTCAAAGTATACTACTGGTACTAGGAGAGAAATTGGTTTAGGTATTTTCATCATCATCATTGAAAAGGATTTCATTTTGAAACTTATGTTTTATGACCATTCTAATGTTGGTTTGAAAAGTTATTAAGGATAGAAGATACATTGTGAATATCTCATGAATTGTGATAAAAAATCTATCACCAAATTAGGAAAACATTTGCATGAGTAAATACCTATTTGTTTTGGAGTGGCTTTACCCTTTGATTCAAGTGAAAAATCCGATTCCAATATTATTATGAAATCCATTATAGTTCTCAACCCATGTTTTAGATTCATTATGTTTGAGTATTGAGGAAGGTGCATAAAATATTTCCACAAGTAAAGTAAAAAAAAAAAAAGAGAAAAGAAAATGAAATGAAAGAAAGAAGAGGAAAACTCAATATCAAATGGGTGATCAAGTATCTATATCGGGGCTATGGACACCTAGCTGGTAGTAGAGAAATGCTTTGAAAGAACTAGAGGTATCTCCGTCGAGGCTATGGATTCCTATCTAGCAGTGGAGCAATACCCAGGATTTTATTGCACGATAGTTAAAGGACTCAACCTATGTAGCTTGAATCTTAGGTATAGTTGTTCAGGAATAGAGAAAGTATCTACAAAGAATGGTGCACAATATATGCACACACTCAGATTTAGAAATAATTCATGAGCACATACATCTGAGATTCCAGCTCAATCTTATTCTAGATATATATAATCTTATTCAAGTTAGCATGCTTCATAAACCAAGTAGTTTTAGGGTGATTGAAATTTTCTTTGGGTATCTTGAAAATGGGTAAACTATTTTCCCAGCCAAGTCACCATTTGTTATGCCTTGCATAACCACCCCATATTTTTCCTTGGTCAAAATGGGTCCCCCTTTATGTTTTTGTCCTTGGTTGATTTTCAAAAAAAGTTTGGAGTCTTTCTTTTCCAACACTTTGTTTTTCTTTGGTTTAGTCTATCAAAACCAGAACTGGAACTGAATCAGGTTTTGAAACTTCTTTCAAAACTCATTCTGATCCTCATCTCAACAGTCTTTCTTTTGAAATGTTTGTTTTGTCTTTTTCGAAGCTAGAGCTGGGCTAGAAGTTAAGTCAGTATTTATTCAAAGTTTCAAAATAAAATCTCATTTTGCCTCCACCTCCGCTTTTTGGTCTTTCATTTTAGATTAGGTTTTGTATATGAAGTTTTCTTATTTCGGTCTTTTTGTTTTATTTTTGTGTTTTATTTTGTTTTATGCTTTGTCGGTGGAACCGAACCTGGAACATGAACCAAGTTGGGAAATTACTCAAGTTTCCAAAATAGTTTTCATTATGATTCCACTCCCATCAGTTTTTGTCATTGAATTCTACTGAAGTAGCACTGTAATGATGTGCTCATTCCTAATGTAGTTCTAACTCCTCTCTAGTGCATTTAATGCATTAACGACAGATGCCAGGCATGCGTGAAACTGCTAGTTTTTGCCTTAATTAGGAATTAAACACTTAGTTATCATCATTATTATTAAGAGATCGAGAGCGAACCACGGTTGCAGTGAAGCTTTTGTGCAAAGTAAATCGATTGAAAGAGAGACGGCTGCTTATGGATTTCTTCAGGAAGTTAACCTCTTTGTTTGCATTTGAGGTAGGATTTTTATTTTCATGCTTCTTTTTAGTTTTACTTTTTTTCATTTTAGTTCTTCTTGGTTTGTTAGTTTTGTGTGAATTCCTCTGTAAGTTTGCATATTTTGTTTTTCATTCTTTGTTTCTTTAGATTTATTTTTTTCATTTAGCTTTTCTAGTTGTTTCTTGTCTAATGTTTTCAACATGGTCATTTTCACATTTTAGTCATGACCGAATCATGCTTTAATTGTTAAATGCATAGGTTAAATTCGGTTTTTACAGTGAGTTAGGGTTTGTTAAATCTTGTTTTTACTTAGGAAATATATTATGCATTCAATTTGGTTAAATTAGAAGGGTTAAATTCGTGCCCTAGTTTTTATATCGAGTGTTTTTTTTTTAGATTAGGGTTTTGGTGCATTTATGAGTTCACGTTTTAAATTTAAAAATGATGCCCTAGAAAGTATAGTCACCCTCGGTCATATGGGGATGCTCTTATCATGTTATATTTTAGCCCCTTTTCATTTTTAATATGGCCTAGTCCTTAATCATGAAGTTATGCATTAAACTGTTAAAACATTTATGACGTCATGATCTTTTTAGGCCAAAGTGGGATCGGAATCAATCTAGAACTTTGAATCATGTTTTCCAATAGGTATCGATTCCATTTCTATCCCATCTCTGACTCTGCTTATAGTGAGAAGCCTTCTTTCAAAATAGCGATAACCTAGGCATTCGCTGAATCGGAACTGAAACGGAATATGAAAATAGAAAATCTCAAAGAAACCAAATCCATTTCCACTCCGGTCCCGGTTCCGATCACCATTCCAGTTCTGGCTCTGATCCTGACAGTGTTTTAAAGAAGACTATTTAGAATGTTTTATGTTTGGTTCCGCCTCCGATATATTTAGGAAGGGTAATGTTTTTAAGGCATATTTTGTGATATTTGTTGAAGGATCTAATTGTGGGTTTTTGTGCAAGAAAGCTAAAGGATGTTAGGAGCATCAGGAGAAGCCTCCCAAAGGAATCAGCTTGTAGAAACATCAAAGGTAGTAGCAAAGCCCAAGAAAATAAAGCCGGAACATCTACCTTATACTTTAAGGTATAATTATAGTGGTCATGTGGTCACAACAAGAAAAGTAGAATTGGAATTGTCTGATATAACTGACACCAATCTGGGCTCATACAATTTTTGAGGAGCTGTATTCAGAAACATTTGCTGAAGATATAACAGGGAGAACACAAAGAATTGTTGAGTCTGGTTTGGCTCATATAACCTTTTTCCCTTTATCTGTCCATTGCTCGGAGTTGATTATGGCAGTAGAAGGGGCCTACAATCCAGCCACTAAGCAGTGTATGGATTCACAAGACAATGTTATTATTGATCTCACTCCTCAAAAGTTTCAAACTATGTTTAGTGTCCCAGATCCAAGGAACTTGGTATAGTTAAAGGATCTTGAAGCTTTGGATAAATATAGCAAATACAAAGCATCCAACAAGGCTCACTTGAATAAGAAATGGTTGAGAATGGAGAAGAAGTCTCTGACCAAACTTCATGATGAACCGAAGAGGACAAAATTCTATAAAGAAGTATCAGACTTCATCATGATGTTGTCTAGGGTGTTTGGGAAGAGGGATGCATTTCACTTCAAGGAGTGGATGTTTCCTTTCATTTAGACCATTTTGAATGGAAAACAATAGTTTCATTGGCCAATGGTGGTGTCTTGTGCTATACATGACCAGTTGACAAGGATAAGAGAAACCAAATGCTTCTTTATGACTTCTTATGTTGTTTATGCAGCAGCTAGAGGAGGTATATTTCTAGGTTTAAGGAGAGTGGGGATATTGGGAGAGGCAGATGGACAAATGAAAGTGTGGGACCATTATGACAAGTTATCTCTAAAAGTATCTAAAACACAGCTTAGAAGGGTTAATGATGTATTTCTATATGTAATCATTAACAAATTGAACGGAGATGCAGGGTATAGATTGAGCCAAGAAGCTATGGCATTTATCATGGAATGGGGATGTTGGTACATTTAGTACCCCAGGTTCACATACTTTAGGTTGGCTAGATTTCAAGGTCATCCACATTTGCTACCAAGATGTTGTAGTAATAGTATAGTGTTGATGGAATTTGTTTATCAAGCTCTGGGGGTTAATGCCCAGTTTGGATTGAAGCACAAAATAGGATGTCATAAGTTCCCCATGCAGATGGGTGAATACAGCTGTGAGCATCTGGTGGGAGCTAATGTAGTGTGCAGTGAGTTAAGACATCTAAAATAAGGGTTATACACAGCTCGAAAGTAATTTGACCCAAAGAAGAAAATGAATGCCTTGCTGCCTTCTATTTTTGATAAACATTTCAATTTGTTGGAATATTTTTGGAGTGACCGGCAGGATGAGTATGAGCTCAAGAAGAAGAATTATGAGAGGTTACCCGTCTCACTCATGGTAGAGCTTGGGATCAAAGATGATATCCCTGACGCATTAGTAGATGATGGAGTGGTATTAGATCCATCATATGAGGCATTAAACATTGGCACTAAGAGCTTGGATCCGGTGGACTGGGATATTGAGGAGACAATTGACATAAATAAAATAGGGAGGACAATTTTGGATAGAAGTATTCATTTGCTGGTCCTAAGAACCAAAACTCCTCAAGAACCAGCTCCTAAGAAGGGGAAGGGATATAAAAGAATTAAAAAGAAATTACCTTCCAAGGAGCCCTTGGAATTCTTCCCTCCAGACATTGAAGAGATTGAGCTTGAAGCAGCGGCTCAAGATGAACCAGAGACACAAGAGGGAGATGGCCAAATAGGACTTGTTGCTTCAACACCTACATTAGGTGAATCCTCTACTCAAGTCCAACTTACAAAGCAACCAAGTGAAGAAGTGAAAAAAGGGACTCTTCATGATATTGTGGAATCCATGAAGGGAAAAGGAGTAGAGGTAAAGATTCATGACATTGGAACGGATTCTGATGAGACTCTGTTAGAGAAGGGTGCACAGGGAAATATGCCGCTAGAGAGGATATTGAACAAGTGTTGACAGAGGAGGATCAGTGGGTGTTATTTGAAGAGGCCAAGAAGGTTGATGATGATCAAGCATACACTGTAGCAATGGAGAAACATAAGGAAATTGATGTCAAGATATCGGTTGATTCCTTACTTCAGCAGCAACACATAGAAGCTAAGTTAAAAGCTGATGAAATAGAGAAGCAACATAGGCAAAAAACACATGAGCTCAAGGTCAAGGAAGAGAATGATAAATTAGAGTTGATACAAAAAATCCATGACCTTGATGAAGAAAAGGCAAGACATTGAAGAGAGAGAGAGGTTCCTGTGGCTAAGTTGAAGCTTGCTGAGGAGGCTCATAAAGAGAAATAGGAAGTAGAGCGAGTGCAAAAGCAAAAAGGTGTGGAAGAATTGATGAAGAAGCAACAAAAGGAAAGGGAAGATGCAAAAAAGCTTAAGGCATTAAAGGAAGAAAGAAACTAGGAATTGGAGAAAAGAAGATTAGAAGAAGAAAGGTTGAAGAAGGAGGAAGAAGATAATAGAATACAAGAACAAAGGGATAGAAAGGAAGCTGAAAATCTTGCACAGACAAGTGTGGAACAAGAGCAGCAAGAGAAATAGAGTGTTGATTCTCAACCTCAAATAAATGTGCAACCACCCTCTACTACTGCCTCTTCTTCTTCAACTATGATGACTATTACTCTAGGTGTTCCCACTTGGTTGAAATTGGATCTTCAGAAGAGATCATCGACACCTTCACAACCTCTCAATTGGGAGGATATGTTGAATGAAATTGAGAAGGAAAGGCCTAAAAAGAAGGCCAAGATCCTACATTCCACTAGGCTAACCGACAAAGGAGAAATTGTGGCGGAATGTGCTATACCCATGATAGACAAGGATGTAGGGGACATGCAATCGATAGATTATCAGTTGGGAGCTGTTAATTTGGGGAGACCTACTAGAGATCAACAAATGAATTTAATTTATGTGGTAGCATCATCAACTAAGTCAAGAATTTTGAAGGATAAACAAAGGAAAGATGAGCTTAAGGCTTAGTTAGATCAGTTGCATGTTTTCTTGAAAAATGTTTCTGCTTCGAGGACACAATAGGTTACCACTATTGAGACCGCAATTTTGCTGAGTAAGAAAAAAAGTAGATGAGTTGGTATAGGTAAGGGGCAAGGCAGAAATGTTGGATCAGTGGGTTGATAAATTGAATCAAGAAATAAGTGAAGTACTAAAAGACAGTTTTGGGGTTTACAAAATGACTGAGGAACTGATAGAGGAAATGAATCAATATATTAAAACATTGGAAGAACAGGAGGAGGAGTACAAAGGATATAGCCAAAAATTGAAAGAAGTTAATAATATGCCTAAAACTACTCTTCTAGAATAATCGATACTTGAAGAAGATAATAAAGATTTCTTGGAAAAGACTTCTTGCATACTCCAGTTTAGATCTAATTTTCTATATAAACATAGAAATGAAGTTCAAGATCCTGTTAAGGATCTGAATGAACAATTTGAGGAGTTGGAGGCCATTATTGCTATTATAGTAAATGTTGATGTACCAGTAAAGGAAGGCCTACCTTTAAGCCAAATAAAGGAGAAGTGGGATGAAAGGTTTAAAGAGGTTATGCAAAGAGGAGATGATGGTGAAGATCTATTGATAGATCGATTAATGGACATTAAAGAAGAGATAAGGGTAGCTAAGAGGGTGTTGATGAAGCTGAAGGATATGAGAGGGTTTGTTACTGTGGAGTTGGAAAGAATTAAGTTTGAAGACAGCTAGGTTGATGGGCTGGAATTGGACATACTACAACAAGTCTTTTCTAGTTTTGATGAGTACATTGCAGAACAAACTTCACATGCATAAATCTCATGCATGCATGGCTTTCTTCTCTTCTTTGCATGTTGCATGTAGGACTGGCAGTTTTTGAAGTGATGGCTTTCTTCTCTACTATATTATTTTTCTTCCAGTTTAATTGAGTTTCCAAGATGACTCTAATCCCTAAAAGGGTGGGTCGACATAAAATAGAAGAGGACTTTAGATTTTTTATTTCTATAAATACCCTTGGGGTATCATATTGAAAGGGTTGGCTAATAGAGAATAGAATCGGTCACCTGATATTAGGAGATAGAATTTTTCATAGTTGTTATAGAGATACATTGTTGCTTCAATTTTACAGTTGAATAAAAATTACAGGTTTTTGAGCAATATGGTTTTAGAATTAAGTTTTACTTGATAAGGTTGATGAGTTATAATCTATCTATATGCTAGTGATTGTGCTGAAGCATAAGTGTTTCTTATGTGATGAAAGTCATTAGAAGAAACCAAATTTAAGGATTATCTCATTAGATTATCAATGAATTGATTTATTGAAGTCTGTTGATCTATGATCTTAGCGAGAATGAATATGTTTTATTTTTTTAATCTTCAAAATAGTTTTTGATATGTGAATTGTGATGTTAAAATAAGCACCTTAGATGCATGCAATAGTATGGATTATTCTGTAAATTGTGTCATGCTTTTGTTTTCTTGATCTGTTGGAAAACATTCATTGTTGAAGATATATGTCCAGATGCTAGATGAGTTTTGTTCATGTTTACTGATTTACCCTCTAATCTATCTTTTTCTTCTATTTAAAAACCCCTTTCTTTATTAAAATAGCTCGATGAATAATTCATTGCTTGTATTCTTTGTTACCAGCACAGGCCCCTTGAACATTATAGTTGCATGGACCGATTGAGTCACACCAGATAGTTGAGAACCAACTACCAAGACCTTGGGAGTTAGGCTACTATATGTTGTCTTTCTTTTTTAGGAGAAATAGAGTAGAAATATTATGTTTAAACGTTGTTTGTGTCATTTTCACCATCAACACTACTCCAAGAAAGAGGAAGATCATTGAATACACTTGGAGAAGGTATTTATCAGGGCTTTAGAGTATAGGATCTCACTGAATCCAAAAAATATGCCTTTGGGGTTACTGAAGGAAAATTCTTGGGGCACATTATGTCCAAAGAAAGAGTGAGGATTGACCCTGAAAGGGTTGCAGCCATAGATAAGATCCTTCAACCAAATAATGTTAAAGGAATTTAGTCATTCTTTCGAAAGATCAACTTCTTTGAGGAGATTTGTAACCAACTTTACAAAAATCACAAGATTCATCTCTAAGATGTTGAAGAAGGGAGAAAAGGTGATTTTGAGTGAGGAGCCTAGTCAAGCCTTCAAGATCATTAAACAAGCCATCAAGGAGGCTCAAGTTTTAAAGTCTCCCAACTTTTCTAAGCCAATGCATATTTTGTCCTTTGTTTCTTTCCATACTATTGTTGTTGTGTTACTACAAAAAAATGATGAGGGCTTTGAACAACCCATTACATTCTTTAGCAAATATTTATAGGCCATAGAGCTTAAGTATGATATGATTGAAAAGAAAGCATATACTCTAGTCAAGGCTATGAATTTTTTTAGAAATTACTTAGTGGGAGCTCCTATCGTAGCTTTTGTATCAAGTAATGCTATGAAAGATATCTTCACTCGGCAAGAAACTATAGGCATAAGGTGTAGATGGATCAATAGGATCCAAGAATTCAATATTTTTGTTAAGATCACGAAGTTAGTTAGGGGACAAGTCCTAGCTAAATTTATTGCAGAGACTAATTTGGAAGCTAATCAGGTAAATCAAACATATACTATTGATGTTGCACCTATCTATGATATGCAAACATTTGGGTGGTATAGAAGGATTGTCCAATATTTATAGACTTTGTAATGTCTTGCAGATATGGCTAATAATGACGAGAGAAAATTAAAATTTCATGCCATTAAGTATGTGATTATTTATAATGAGCTATGGTGGAGAAAACCAGATGGTGTGTTGCTTAAATATGTGGATGACAAGCAAGAATTAGAACTTTTGCAAGAAATGCATAATGGAGTGTGTGGTCGTCACTACATGGAAAAGGCCACTACTCATAAGATCTGAAGAGTAGGATTTTGTTGGCCCACTATTTTTAAGGATTCCCAAAAGTTTGTTAATACTTGCAATGCTTACAAAAGATTTGCAAGAAAATTGAAGTTTTCAAGGAATTTGCCACTTAGACCTATTTCTGTTCAAGTCCCTTTTCAACAATGGGGAATTGATTTTATTGGTGAAATACCAAAGAAGTCTAGTGGAGGGAACTCATGGATCCTTGTTGCCACTGACTATTTCATGAAATGGATTGAAACAATACCCACAAGGAAGGCAACAAGTAAAGTGGTAATCGACTTCCTAATGAACAATATCTTGATCAAGTTTGGAGTCCCAAAAAAGATTATTTCAGATAATGTTGTGTGTTTTAGGTCTAAGGAGTTCAAATATTTTTTTGATCAACATGGAAAACATATTTCTTATTCTTCACCTTACCATCCTCAAGGAAATCGTCAAGATGAATCCAGTAATAAGAGCTTAATGAATATCATTAAAAGGGTGGTAGAAAAGAACAAGAAAGCTTGTGACTCAAAATTGAAGCTTGCACTATGGGCAGATAGGGTTACTATGAAGAAAGCTATTAGTTATTCATCGTTGGGTTTGGTGTATGGTTTAGATGCTCGGCTACCACAAAATAAGTTGTTAAAGATGTATAAATTTGTGAAGTATGATGAAGATATTTGTAATGATATGCAACACAAAATTGATAACCTTATACAACTGGATGAAACTAGAGGAGAAGCTCATGCCAAAAATGCAAAGATGCAGCTACAAGTCAAGAAATTGCATGATAAGAGAGCTTCTCCCAAAAAAATTGAGGTGAATAGTATGGTACTAGTTTGGAATGCAAGGGCCCGAGATAAGGGTAAACATGGAAAGTTTGAAGCCTTATGGTTAGGACCTTATCTGATAGCCAGTACACATGGGGAGGACTCATTTTTTCTCTAGAGCTTGAAAGGTGAACTTCTTGAACTATCAATACATGGATAGTTTTTGAAGCCATACTTATCCTAAGCATGTTCTACTCCATGTACAATGTAATTTTTGTATATTTTATATATAGGGTTGGTGTGATTACTTTTGGTTGCATTTGCTTGCCCTGTGCTAGCAAGCTCCTTGTTTTTTTTTTTTTCTCTATGTTGGTCTACTTCAACCATGAGATATGATTTCTTGCCATACCTGCTAGGGGTATACATCCCTAAGCAGGAGCCACTAGTGGAGCCTCTAATTTTGAAAAATCTATCATTGGTTCCTTGCTTTGTCACTATCCTTTTCATCTCTGCTTTAGGGTTGGGTTTAGGGTTTTTGTTCAAAAGCCCTCATTTCAAATTGCATAGTCATTTTCCCTTGGTGTTCTATTCTTTCATTGATTTGCTGCACCTAGTTGCAAGTATTTTAACTCATGACTTAAGTCATTTGAAACATATAGTCATCATTCCTATGGTCTAGGTTTGTTGGTCATCAAGTGTTTTACCATCACATTAATATTTCTTAAGTCAAGCAAAATATTTCCCATAAAAATGACTTAAGTCGTATTGTCTTTAATCCAATGGATCTTGGTCCCATCGACCTATCCAATCCCCTTCTTAAAACTAAAATTTATGGCATGTGCATATATTAGGTTCTATGTTGACCATTTGATCATCATGAGAAAATATTGGCCGCTCCCTTCTCACCCTCTCTATTCCATTTCCCATTATTTTATTCTCATAGGCTAGTGGGTGCAAGCCACGTGTCTTCTACATTGACTGTCCTAGGTTCCTTTGAATGATATGTGAGTGATACTAAAATGACATCAATAGTGATTTTCAGGTGATGTGGCTTCATCTTAGCCACTCCTCATCACCCTGTCCATCTCTATTTTGTATTAAACAAGTCACATGGGCTGGTGGGTGGTTGCCACATGGAATAGCTTGGAGGGTGTGGAATACATTAGAATAAAGGCAAATATTAATCAAATATTTCAGCATGGGGCATGGATAATAAAGTACACGCTACTAAAAGGAGGTATATGGCACGTGCTTTAGTAAATTTTGAGATCTTTTAATCTGGGTTGTTGGTTGTGTCAGGGGAATAAGGCCACGGGTAGTTGGTCTTAGACTAAGACATGAGAATATTAAAGGCATGGGATTTAATCTCAACCTTTCCCCAATAGCCTGTTGATAGAAGTTACACACAAGTTAAGACTCATGAGGGTGAGGGGAAGATGACACATGGATTATGGCTGCATCAACAAATAAATGCTGGAGCCCACAGATCACCAGCAAGTGGTTACACATGACTTATTGTTATTTGATGATTGCTACATCTACATACATTCATATTTTTTAAATCAAGCTGACTAAATTTGGATCTTCTATCAATAAACACATCAGCATGATCAACGATTGACATTCAAAGTTTATTTCAAAGGAAAGTGAGTCATTCTAGTTCACATGAGTGAGCCTTAATAGTAGAAAGGGACGTCAAGCTACCAAAGCAGGAAGTTGCATAGCTATTAAAACTGGTTTTGAGAGTATCATTGAACATTGTGAAAGACATTCTACATGATTGGAAAGCTCATGTGTGGTTTTTAGGCCTGTATGAAGTCAAAGCTACAATTGGTAACCTACAAAAAACTAGTAAGTGGATTCTTACCTTCTCATGTCAAATTGTTGATAAACTTTAGTCTCCAAATCTTTCTATCAAATAGGGTTTTCTTAGTTTTGCATTTTAAGGTTTGATGTTCATAGAAAAGGGGAATTAGTTGATCTCATGCTATTATAATTTGAGTCAAACCCTTGTTTGAGTCGTAAGTTATTCCAAGAAACCATAAACCCTACCTTATAAAAACTCTTAAGTTATGGCTCCTAAAAAAAAGTCATCTTCATCGACAAGGGAGGCTTTTGTTCTGAAAAGACCTTTGAGTAAAGACCTTGTTGACCAATTGCCACCCTCGACCATTAAAAAATCTAATGGTCAATTGCTTCTCTAGGGTCTGCAAGTAGTTGAGGGATTAATTGACAAAAAGAGTTCTATTAGGGATGCCAAACTACCTTGCACTAGGTGGGAATTGTTCAGTGGATGGTTTAGAAACAAAAACATGGGTATTCTAGTTGGTAATCCTTGGAATCTTGACCTTGGGAAGTTGACTGTACCCAATGTTTATATGGATGTTGATTTGCTGAAAGAAACAACCATCAACTATGGTCCAATCACTAGGACTGTAAGGACATATGATGGAAAGGAAATGGTTAAAATCACCAGGGATAAAATTTCTCGTGTCTTTGGACTCACTAGGTGGAGTGATGATATGGCTAAAACTAATGAAAAGATTCTTAAAGAAGATTATGATAGAACTAAGATTTCATTCAGATTCCATCTATTTCCAAGGTATTTAGCAAAAATTGGGGGTTGAAAAAGCATAGTAGGACAATTTGATAAAGAACCCTTTTTAGTTAGTTACTTTGTTCCTTATTTCTAAAGAACCTTCTACTCTATTTGTCAGATAATTGGTTATGATCCTGTCACTAGAATTCCCATGGTATGGATGTATATGGCAGCCCACATCCAACACCCCCAATATTGCACTGTATATGACTATGTAGGGTTTGTTGTAGAAAGAATTCATGAGGGTTTGATAAAATTAAAGAAGGGTACAGATGGAGTTAGGTTTAGATGCTACTCATTGTTAATGCACATGTTTCTATTCAAAGGTGCACATTACTTTGGACATAATTGACTTTGGATAAAATGGATGGCACTTTGGAGCTTCCTGTTTAGTGTTGGACTACTATCCTTGATAAGGATGACAAGACATATGATTATGTAATATTTGATAATTGGTTTACTTCATAATTAAATAGAGGAATCATTATGAGAGTACCTAGAATTCCCAAGGCCTTACATGACTTATTGAGACCCAAGGGAAGAAGGCCTGAATTGGGTGTTGATCACAATTGGGGAGATGTTATCCCTTATTCTGCATACACGATTATAAGAGTATATGGATCCACTCTTGCACCTCACCTCCTACCAAAATGTGTACCAGAGAGAATTTGTTTCCTTGAAGTAATATGGCAATTGGGAAGCATGGAAAATGAACATTTGTTGAAACAAGGAAAAGGAACATTTTTTCATTCATATAGATGCTTTTCTGATTTTGTAATGACAAAGTGAGGTTGGAATAAGATACATGATGTGCTCAAATATTTTCACATGCAAAGAGCAATGGAAAAGGAAAGGTATGATCCTGAAGCCTTCATGGCTTGGTTAAAGGAAAAAAATGAGTTATAAGTTTGTACATATTTTCCAGTACCCTGAGGATGTGATAAGGAATGTATTTTATCTTTTGAGAGCAAGAAAGGAGGAAAGAAAGATGGATTTCTTTCAATAAAATGCAAAGAAAGATAAGGGAGATAAATCCTAACTTCATTGCTCTTCCAGAAATTGAAAATATAATGCACAAAATGGAATATGGGTTCCAAAACTTTGAGATAGTGGTGGGCCATATTGAAAGTGAGAAGATGATCCTAGATAAGGGAAAAAATCCTATAGAAGAAGAACAGGGTGGGGAGAAATCCATATGATGGAGGAGAAACCTACATCTTAGTCTCTAAAGGAACCAAAACTAAAGTTGTTCATCAGGAGGAAGAATAAGAAAAACAAAAATGATGCAATTACTACTCCTTCCCAACAAGAGGAATAAAGACCTCCTACTCCTGAGCTACAAATACTGCCCCCATATCCTCCAAGGCCAATAGGGCCTAAAATTATGGATGTTGATACCCCATCAAAACATGCCTCAACACCAAATGAGCCACCATTGAAGAATAAATAGGTTGAAACAACTAGTTTGGTGGATTATACTAATCTAAAGAGTTTGATGATGACATTTGGGTATCAAAGCAAGAAATGCAAGAAGGAATTCCTTCTGCACTAGCAATAATGGTGACACAACGATTGAGTATGAGGTTGAGTAATGTTAACCTCACTAATCTTAATGGAAAAGATGATGTCAAGGTAGAAGAATTTATAAATTTTATGGATGATGATGCATTTGTGAGGTCACAAGCTTTCATGTAATTTACTTACAGGGCCAAGAGGGATGAGTATGTCAAAAATTTGGCTAAAGAACGAAGTATTCATCTAGAGTTGCCTGATGCCACCTATAGACATCGAAATTTAACCACCCCCATATGGTCAAATTCCTCTCCTTTTATTCCTCTATCTCGCATCCCTCATTTGCCCTGATTAAATAATTTATTATTTAATTAATATTCCCCTTTTCCTAAAGTTCCTAGGTTATTTAATTAAATAATTAAATACTTTATCCTCTATCCCCCCTTCATCTCTAAATTAAATAAATATTCTAATTTGTTTAATTTATTCATTTTAGTTTTATGAATTTAAATTAATTTTTTAAATTCATTATTTCTCTCTCTTTGTCCTATCCTCCATAATTCTTCTCTATTCCAGGTTAATTTAATTAACATGTGATTAATATGTTCACACCCCTTAATTAGGATTAGTGTCACATCCTCCATAACCCTCCACTTGCCCTTAATTTGTCATTAATTCATCTAATCCCTTGTTTGCACAATCTAATCACCTAATTGGGTCAACCTAATACCTATGCCATTTATGGCATACTCCCAAATCAACCTTTTATTAATTGTTTTCTCCTTTTGGAGATGATAACCCCTTCCCCATGTGAATTTTAAATTCACATTTATTCTCCCTAGGTCTTTTAAGGAATTTTTAATTCATTTAATGTCTTATGACCCACATGTAGACAAGGACCTCCTTTATGAGAAGATCTTTTCCCACTCCCAGGGTACTATGTAGTACCTCCACCTCATCTCCTCTTTTGACACCTTATCTGCCACATGGTGAGATGTGAGGGATTGTGAGTTCTCAACTCACCCTAGCCCTTGATCTTGTCCATGGTGGCTTCATCCTGACCCTCCATTAGTTTAGTGGAACTTCCCCTAAAATTAGAGGAATTTTTCGTCATTTGCATCACTCATTCATGCATTCAATCACTCAAGCAACACACACACATTCAAGCATCCAAAACCACCATTGTTGCAACACCCTTTGCATCCATATTGAGCATCCATTGCAATACCCACTTTCACCATTGCATTCTGCATCCACTCACGATCATTTAGAGCTAGGTTTCATGTTATTTTCCATCTAAAGGAGCACACAAATCTAATGATCAATAGTGTCAACCAACTCATCAACATGGACAAGGTAAAAATACTTTCTTTATCTTTTTTTTATTCAAGTTCAACTAGGCTAATCATTGAGGTGTTTTTTGTGTTTTTCCTTGTTTGCATTTCCTTTTGTTTTGTAATTTAGACTAGGAAAATTCACATACATGCATTTCTGGCACACCCAGTGGGACCCACATCACAGGTTTGCACTTTTATGTTTGTTGAATTGTTTGAATTTTGAAGGTTCAAATTTTTGCATGCAGGGGAGAAACCACCCTAATGGCCAAACTTGCCTGTTACAAAGGCAAATCTACAATCAATAGAGGCAAAAGCAAATTTTCCCTTTTGTAAAAAGGGTGAACTTGAAACAAAGGGCGAAGTTGCTCAGAGAAAAGTCGAGTTCGTGAAGGTTTCCCAGAAATGGGAGAGAGTGCTTGAGTGATAGAGGCAAGAGAAAATTCTCCCATCCTCCAGGACAGGTGAGAGAAAATTCACCCATCTTTTTAGATGGGTGATTTTGACAACATAAATAGGTGAATTTTCTTGACATAGGGGCCAATTTGAGGTGAACTCAAAACTTGAACCTTTGATTTATAGCTTTAATTTGATCTCATTTCGTGTATTGATAAGCTAACCTATCTATTTGTGAATGTTTTATTTCACTAGCGAATCATGCAACTTGTCCTTGTTCATCCAAGATTGGTGGTGTTAAATTACTAACATATTTTCTACAGGACGATCGATCGAAGACCCCTTTAGTTAGTCTGTCTATTGATTTCCATACTAGATAGGCACACGTAGAATTAATTAAAGGGACAATCAACATTGTTTGTTGTGTTTGGGAGTAAGTTGTTGATGTATCCACTCTCCTTGTGCCTTTAGGTGACCCTAGGTGATGATAAATCACAACTTGCTCTAGTCTAGTCTAGTCTAGTCTACCTAGGAGGTGCTAGTATGTCTAAGATTTCCCCTTGTGCTACGTGCAAGCTTGGGGATCAACTGAAGTGTCTAGTATATTCTTCCTTTAGTGGGACCTACCTGGGATTTCATCACTTGTAGGATGATTCCAACCACATGTTACCAACGGGGTATATAAAGGGGGGAGAATGAAATTTGTACCCCAATCAAGTCACGTCGTGTTTAGCGAAGCATCGAAGCTAGAGTGATACCTAGATAAGACGTGCAGAGTTGGTCCAAGTTTCCAGTACCTCGTTGGGGCTCCCGAATCACACTTGTGATGGGCTGGTGTTCACGGTTGTGCCTCACGTACCTTGTGTATATTGAGGATGCACGAGATTGTCTTGTATATCCTAGATAAAGATCCATGTTTTAGTCGCAGCTTGGTGTAGTGCAGGGGATGCACACCGTACCTCAAAGTTACTCAACACATACTCCCTTGGGTTGAGATAGGAATCCTCATGGTGGACTATGATAGTCCTCGAGTGAGAGTGTGAAGGTGATCTCGTGGCTTCTGTTGATGACCTTGTGTCACTAGAACACTAGCTATCCACCTTCGTGAGAAAGGGTGATCCAGAGAACCACCCCAGTATCATAGAGTATTAACCTTGGATTGTCCACTCAAGGTGGTGGGCCTACATCAAGTTTGTAAACTCTTATCACTAATTTTAGGTTTATGTTGTCTAGCGTGTCTTCATTGTGCGATACTAGTGCTTTTATTTTTAGTTGAGTCAATCCAGCCTTGTTGCTTGTTGTTTGTCACGCTTGTTGTCCTTTTCCATAGTCAACCCCTACCTTCAGAGGAAAATTTGATTCATATAGAGGTGAATTTTCACTATGGACAAGCGATTTTTCCCTACAAAAGGGCAATTCCATGTCTGAGTCAAGTCTAGGTCATCCCTCTAGGAAAATTCATCTTTGTTATAGGCAAATTTTACTGTGGGTCCCTTCTTAGGTGACCCAGTTTCACCCTTTCCCTGGAATAGGTAAGTTTTCCCATCTTTTAGGTGAGTTTGTGTCAGTCCTTTGTCAAATTCACCCGTTCCCATAGAATAGGTGATTTTTCCATCTTTAGGGGTGAAATTATTGTCCACAGGGGCAATCCCATTTTTTGGTCTGATTCATTTCGTCCGTACATCGCTTTTAGATAGGAATTTTTTTTCCCTTGGGGATGAATTCATTTTCGCCTGTGTCTCCTTCATTCATGCAATTAGAGTTTTAGACAAATCTATTTTTCCTTTAGGAGATCCCATTTTTAGGTGAGTATGTTTTCCATCCGTATAGTTCAAGAAATAGATGAATTTTTCATCCTCGTCAGGTGATTTTTCCAATCGAGTCTGCCCATTCTGCTATGGTATTTTGAGGTTTTAGGTGATCCTACTTGAATTAGACGTGATTTTTTCAGTGTTTGGGTGAACCTACATTGAGATAGGCAAATTTTCATCACAAATTCACCCATTTTTGTGTCTCCCTTAGATATAGGTGAATTTGATTTGTAGGTTCACCCGCTTCTTGTTAATCCTTTAGACATAGGAAAATTTCAGTTCCCTAGATAGGAAAATTTTCCTTCCTTAAATAGGAAAATTTGTGACCTAAAGAGGTGAATTTGTGCTACACATAGGCATATGCTCTACCCATATAAATTCTAGAGAGTGAATCCTTTTGGCCATTGAAAGCCTATTATTTTTCGAGTCCTTTGTCATGATTGATTTTTATTTATCATCATCCATCTTCTCATAATCGTCACTTTAGTCCATCTGCATTTTCCAAAAATCATCGATTCACCAATCAAATCACATAGCTGCATCTTAGAACATTCCTAGGTTGCATTTTCATCATTAGTTCATCAATCACAATCCCCTAAAATTCATTTTAGAGGTTTTTATCCATGTTGTCTTAGGTGTCTGACTCTGATCATCATCATTTGTATCTACTTAGGATTGTCATGTATCTCGAGTCAGTAAATCATCTTCGACTTAATCAATCTACTTCCATCTTAAGGTAGATTCGGTGTCGTAATCATCCCTTTGTAGTTCAGTCTGATCAATCCACACCTCACATCATCTATTCAAACCTCTGAACTTAGTTTAAAATTGGTTTCATCATCCCAATCCAATCGATCATCCAATCCTTTTAATCATCTCATCTTTCTAATCAATCCAATTGAGTCCAATCGCATCCTCTATCCAATCGATTAATCAATCGATCAATTCACCATCATATCTAGTCAATCATTTTATCCTCACTTAGGTCATTCTTTCCTTGAATCTTAAAATGTAGTATCATCCTAGTCATTTGGTAGTCTTGCATTTTCATGCCTGTTACCCAAATGCAAGCAAAGAAACTCATGGAAGAACAATAGGCTCAAGGTACCCAGCCTAACATCCCTTCGAATCCTAATAATGGTGGCTCATCGCAATCCAAAATGAGTTTCACACCACATCACCTCCTATTGATGAGAGCATGGTCAATCAACTTGAAGTCACAGTTGATGAGTACCTTAGCAATCCCACCAATCTTCAAATGACAAATCACCTTCTTAATGAGTGTGGGGATAAAATCCTCACCACATTGATCATAAAAGGAATCAAACCACCATTGGGATTTGAGCCATCTAAATATGTCAATGTTGCACCTCCCATGCCTCACATGTCTCAAGACCCCTATAATTCATAGAATCCTCCTGGAAATTCTTACATCCCCGAGGGTCCACTTGTGGATAATCGGCATTAGCCTGGGTTTGTTAATGCCATGATGTATCAAGTTGTACACCCCCTAGGATTCCAATTTTATTCATGGGAGAAACACCTGATCCAAATGATCCCCTTGCTTATGGTATGCCACATAATCTAGCTCATGTGTCGCCTTTGAACATTCCACAAGGTCCGACTCCCATATCGTCTACACCACCTCTCCCACTTAATCAACTAATTCAACCACTAGTGAATACTAAAGGAAATCCTTTTGCTATGTTACCACCACTTCTCAGTTCAACACTCGCCTCCAATTTACCACCACCTTTGTTTACCTCTCAATAGCTACCTCAAAGTAGCATTCCATCTTCATAGCCATTGCAGAGCAACCCACAAAAAATACCACAACAAATCCCTCAACACACTTTGATTCCATCTCAACCGTATCAACAACAACCTTCGTAGTAGAATATCTCAATTCCTTTGCAACAATAACAACCACCCCCACATCAATAGGAGGGTAATTTGTTGCAACCCCCTCATCAACCACAAGGTCCTTTGCATCAACAAATATCGTAGCAAATTCCATAATTTCAACTATTGGCAAGAGACACTGCAAATGTCATTTGGTGTTGTCATTGATGGAAACCCTAGTTAGTGATTTGATCCACACGTCATCATTTCATCATACTGGAAGTCAGATCAAATTTTTGTGATTAACTATCAAGCTAGAACAGAGCATCTAACAGAATTGTGTTCAACGATTCACATGTAATTTTCTACTATTATTTTTAGTTGTGCATCTTAGGGAAGTTTTTTTGGTATATGATCTTTGTTACGCCTAAATCTTAGAGCCTTGTATCGATCAATGTGCGAGTTAGAAGATCTGATTGATTTTTTTTTGTTAAACAATGCATGAAGGCCAACTTGGTGGATGTCATTGTGGATATTTGAGGAGTAATTATTTTAATGTTTTTGTGTTCGAACATGCTGATTTTGGTCATTTCTATGCTATGGTTGACTTTGGTTGGTGCGCATTGAGAATTGATTATGGATTGAGTTGAAAATTTGTAAATATTTTTCATATTTTGTTGAAGCCGACTTATAGCAACTAAATCTTTAATTGCAGATATATAAGTGATCGATTATATCATTTTGATATATATGTGAAGTTTTTTGATGCGAGATGTGAATATCAGAAGGATTGTAGAGAAATTATGCATAGTTTCACTTGTGCATAAAATGATTTGTGATGTGAATTGAAGCAGAGTAGAGCAGAGGAGTGCAATCAGACATAAGGTCAAGAATTTGATTTATGAGCTTAACAGGAACTGCAATCAAGCATTAGTAGATGTTAATCTCTTAGTTTAATTCACTAGATGGATTTAATCTGAATTTTTTCTAAGGTAGTGGGCCTTTCTATTTTGAGCAGTGAGCTCTAGGCACTGTGCTTGAATGCAAGTGCATTTCGATTTTGTAAACACTTATTTGTAAATATACTCATATTGTGGACTAGCCTTCCACCGTGGTTTTTCCCCTAACATTATTTCCACATAAACATCCTTGTGTTATGGTGTTGTGGTTTTTTGTATTATGTTCATGCATATTTATTTTGGTTGAATATTATAAGTTCTTTAACGATCAGATTAATAAAGGGAAAAATTGCAAAAGACTAATTCACCCCCCCCCCTCTCAGTGTTCCATGATTCCAACAATTGGTATCATAGACTAGTTCCTCAGAAAAATTTTAACAGCTTGGGGAAGATCCGGGAAAGTAATGGATTCAAATAATCTTTAGCAACAACTTTTGTTGGCCCTAGATGATCTTGATCAGTCAAAATTTGAAGTTCGGAAATTGCAAGAAAACCTCATGGATGCTAAGAAATTCATTGAGTCATTAATCTGGCACTTGAATTGCAGCAATCCAAGAAACAATGAAGAAGAAATTGAAAGATAGATTATTACCCTTAGAGATGAACTTTCTACTATAAATGGATTCAAGGAGAAGTTCAAGATTAGCTCAACTAAGCTTGATGAACTTATTAAACATCATAGGACTAAAGGTGACAAGCGAGGTCTTGGATATGAGGAAGGAGAAAATTCCAGATCTAGACAAAAGAGATTTAGGCAAGGAAATTAGATGAACAAATCTAGAAGGTATCTAGTAAGACAACCTAATGCTCAAAGGTTCAATGGTTACTATTTTGGTTGCAATAAATTTGGTCACATGGCTATTCAATGTAGAAGTAGAATGAACTCAAGTGGTCCATTATTTTTTGGTCAGTGTTTCAATTGCAATAAGTATGGTCATAAGTTAGTTGAATGTAGAAATATGTCAAACAAATTTTTCAATAGAGATGTTAGATATTATGCATGCAATAGAGTTGGCCTTATTGCTAACTAGTGTAGATCAAGAGAAAATAAATGGAACAACTGGTCTAGACAAAGAATTGTGGTTTGCTACAATTGCAACAAATCCAACCACACTGCTATATTTTGTAGAAGCAGAAAGGGTATGGTAAATCAAAGAAGAAACATGCAGAAGAATTAAAAGGGAAAAGGGAAAGTCACTACAGGTGAGATGAAGAAGCAAATGAAGAAGATATGGGTGAAGAAGAGTCCTCCTGTTTGCAGAAAATGAGCCAAGACTAGAATCTGGTATTGGTAATTCATCCAAGAATTAGTTCATGGTCTCTGACCTAGGGGGAGTTCTCAAGAAAATCCTTCAAACCCCTTGTCTGAAGTTGCTACTAGGATATGGATGAGTGTAGTGATTGCATAAATGATCTACAGATGTTGCTAAAATAGTTGGAGAAAGTATTTATGCAGAATTGAAGGTCCGTAGAAGAGTTATCTTTTAGAGTATGGAAATAGGGTATCTGGATGAGTTAGGGAAAAATAATTTATTGCGACAAAAGGGTAGGTGTGATAATATTACAAGTTCATTTGTATTCATCATTTTTCATTTTGTACTTTGAGAAGAAGAATTTTGGAGAGCTCTAAAGTGAACATTGGAAAAATTTGATGAAGATTCAAGTGTGAAGGTGATTCGGTGATCAAACCCCAAACCGGTGAAAAGATATTTATCGGGAAAACTTATGAACTTGTGAATTTGTGAAAATGGATACTCTATTGGTAGTTGATATCAAGGATAGACCCCATCCAAAATTCAAGTGGCATCCTTTCAAATCTATTGAGACAGAGCCCTTAGGTGCATTTTTTGTCTATTCCATACGATGACTTGCATATTGAAGAAATTAGGGCATACATTCCTGCAAAAATTGAGAGGTTAGGGAGTTCACAATGATTTAATTTGTACAACAATCACATTATAGGGGAGGATTTTTGTGTTAAACCTAAATTCAAAATCCTAGAGGAGAAGAAATTCATGTAGATTGTATAATTTCCCATTTTTGAAGAAAGCGAGTGGGTCCAATGTATTTTGAGCCAAGTTCATGTTGAATTTATGTGGTTGAATCAACCCTTTAAGATTACAAAAGAAGCCATAAGTTTTGTTACTAGTTTAAATTCCTCCGATGGGTTGTCGATCTTCAAGTCCGTGAAGAATCAAACAATTATTAGTGCAACCAATTCAGTGTATGATAAAAGAGCTATGACAATTGATGATATGATTGAAGTGGATATCAGATTTGCATCTATGGTCATTGGTTACAAAATCTATCATTCCAACCGAGATAATTCTGTATTTGGCACAACTATCTATGCAACATATCAGATGGTGAAGGAGAATGTAGAGTATGATCTATGTGAGTTACTCAGAAGCCAGTTGATGGAAAATCTTGGTAAAATCAAGAAAGACAAGAAGAATTCCTTCAAATATGGTAATCTGTTGTTGTGTTTGTTCTGTTACTTTATGAATGAAGTTCCAAGATTTGGAAAAGTACAATGGAAAGGTAATAAACTTGTAGCTACTCAAATTAGAGATATCTTGCATAGATTTGGTGATAGCAAGATAGGTAATACTGTAATTTGGGGTTATTTCAAGAACTTTCAATATGAGATGCAAGCAAAAGAAAGAATTCCTAAGTCTATTGTGGAGAAGTACAAAGACCCTATTTGTTTTATGGTTGAAATTGATCAATGATTGATGGAAGCTACAAATCCTAGAACAGTGTAGATTATGCCTATGGGCTATGAGGTTGAGGAACATATTATAGAAATGTATGTTGAACATTTGTTGAGTAAACCATTGGGATCCGTCAGAAGAAAGATTCGGTACTTTTTCAGAGAAGGATATACAAGTACATAATCAACTAAGGAAGCTTGTGATAGTCAAGAGAGTAAGAAGAGAAGTGGAATCCTTTGCAGATAACATGGGTATATCTGCAAAAGCTATAAGAGAAGCTAGAAGAAAGAGAGAACAAGCTGAAGCAGGAGAGCCAACTAGAACTGAATTTTCTAGTTCTATCGTATCCTCTACCTGAACTAGATCTAAAAGAAGCTCTACTCTCCCATATAGTCTTGCAAAGAAGTCAATTCCTATGAAATCTCAAGCCAATTCATCCAGGAGAGAAGGAAAAACGAAGAAGGAAAAAAGCACAAGAGTTTACATTGTTGTTTCTAAAGATGAAGAGACTGAATCTGATGTAGAGATAAGAGAAATCAAGCAAAAGAGCACAAAGGAAACAATAGTCTCTAAGGACAAGCCATCCAATGAAGAGAAAGGAAAGAAAGAAATTAAAACAAACAAAAAAAGTATGTCTATAGAAGAAGTGGAGAAAGCATTGATTAAGGATGGTAATATTAGGCCTCTTTGTGAATGGTATGACACCTTTGATAGTGATAGTGAAAGAATTCTTGAGGAAGCCTCAATAAAATACTTGAATAATTTCAATAAGGATCTTATTGAGATAATGTCTACATTACCCAAAAGTCTATATGAAGTTTTAGAAATGAATAGAGTGAATGCCAGAATTGAAGATGAACAATTGAGAGAGCACATTCTTGCAAGTTTATATCTGGTGATATCTATTGAGGAAATGAAGTCAATTCTAAATGGTGATAAAAAGGATTTCAAAAGAAGAACAAGAGTGAAAAAGCTTGTGATTGGTCGGACTGAATAAGTTGAAAAAGAAACTGAAAAAATTCTAAAGGAAGTTTTGTTAAGGAACATAATCGATGTTGTTTCTGAACAAATGCTTGATGGAGATATTTCACCTGGTCTAGTAGCAGAAGAGGGAAAAGAAGATACATTCAAGGACACTATAAATCCTATTGATATGCATGATACTAGAATTCCTATGGATATTGAAGCTCCTAAAGTTATGTCGGTTGAAGAAAAAGAGATTCATGAAGCCAAGCAAGAATTTGTAATTGAAGAGAAGGATGAAGTGAAGGTGATTCCTGTGAAAGAAAGAGACACTGCAAAGGTAGTGAAGCATTTTTTGGAAGAACAACAAGAATAATTTTATTTTTAACTAGTAAAAGGTCCTATCAACCTGGACACTTTATCCCCTATTCAGAATCTGAAGGTAGCTTCATTCGCTCAGAACAAGGCAAGGGAAGAAATTTTGAAATCACATATTGAAGACAGTGAGTTGTTGAATCTTGCATCCAGTATTTTAGAGAAGATCATGCCTACTCATGTTAAGGATCCATCCATTTCTCCCTCCAATGAGATAAAGAAGCTTATTAATTCTATAAGTACTCATTTTGAGTCCCTTGAGAAGTCAACTAAGGATAAGGTATAGAAGGAGTTTGATGATAAAAGGTTCAGTATGTTGAAAGGGATGATAGTTAATGATATATCTTTGTTAGCTACTTGTGTAAAAAATATTCAAAGTTCCTTTTTTAAAGGTGGTAACATTTATAATTCATGTCTATCTTTATCTAAGTTCATTGAGGACTTTAAAAATAAAATGAAAGAATGTGAGAAACAGTTAGAAGATATCACTCAAGCATTCGATCCTCTAACCATCTTTATTGGAAATCAAGAAGGTGAAGTCATATCCCTACTTGACAAGATCAAAAGTTTGAAGCATGAAGAAGGTAAAATGGTTGAAAGGGTTTGTGAGCTTAATTGGTCCTAAGATGGAAACAATGTTGAGTGCACTGAAGGAAGCATAAGATGCTATGGTGGTTAGTGATCCGACAAACCTTGAATCTCTAGAGATGCAATCTTACTTATTTTTTGGGCACATGAATATCTTGGAGAGTCTCAATAAGGGTTGGGACATGAGTTTGAGCTTGTTGAAGAACAATTTTACAAATCTATTCAAGTTTATGTAAGTTGTAGAAACCTATTTGTACACATGTAGTTTGTTTGATTTTTGGTAAGTAGATTCCTGCCTTTGCCATTGATGTCAAAGGGGGAGAATGGGACAGTGAAAAATTCCTTAATCATCTCAAGGGGAGTTGTTTTTTTTTAATTTTCAAGGTTGGCAGTGTAATTCATGTTGGTATTGATCCGACACTTAGTCATTTTTCACTAAGTGTTGCCATCAATGCCAAAGGGGGACATTGTTGGAAAGAGACACTAAAAATTTCATTTGGTGTTGTCATTGATGGCAACCCTAGTCACTGATTTGATCCATACATCATTTGATCATACCAGAAGTCAGATCGAAGTTTTGTGATTATCTATCAAGCTAGAACAGAGCATCTAAAATAGTTGTGTTCATCGATTCACATGTATTTTTCTATTATTATTTTTAGTTGTGGATCTCATGTAAGGTTGTTTGGTATATGATCTCTATTACTCCTAAATATTAGAGCCTTGTATCAATTTGTGTGTGAGATAGAAGATCTGGTTGATTAATTTTTTGTTTAACAGTGCATGAAGGCCAACTTGGTGGATGTAGTCATTGCAGATATTTAAGGAGTATTTTTTTTAATGTTTTTTGTGTTCAAACATGTTGATTTTGGTCATCACTATGATGATGAAAAATTTGGTTGGTGCATATTGAGAATTGATTATGGATTGAGCCGACAATTTGTAATTATTTTGCATATTTTGTTGAAGACGACTTATAGAGACTAAATGTTTAATTGCAGATATATATAAGTGATCGATTATATCATTTTGATATAGATGTGAAGTGTGTCAATGCAAGCTGAATATCAAAAGGATTGTAGAGTGATTATGCATAGTTTCACTTGTGCATAAGGATTTGTGATGTGAATTAAAGCAGAGCAGAGTAGAAGAGAAGAATCAAATAGGAGGTCAAGAATTCAATTGATGGGATTAAGAGGAACTATAATCAGGAATTAGTAGATGCTACTACTTGTTTTCAATTCATCATATGGATTTAATCTAAATGTTTTGTAAGGTAGTGAGACTTTCTATTTTGAGCAGTGAGCTCTAGGCAGTGCATTTCTATTTTGTAAACACTTATTTATGAGTATACTCATATTGTGGATTGGCCTTCCACCATGGTTTTTCCCCTAATAGGGTTTCCATGTAAAAATCCTTGTGTTACGGTGTTGTGGTTGTTTATCTTGTGTTCATGCATATTTATTTTGGTTGAATATTATGAGTGCTTTAACAATCAGATTAATATAGGGAAAAAGTATAGAACACTGATTCACCCCCCCTCTTAGTGTTCCTTGATTCCAACAATTGGTATCAGAGCCTAGTTCCTTGAAATAATTTTAACAGCTTGGGGAAGATCCAGGAAAGTAATGGATTCAAACAGTCTTTAGCAACAACTTTTGGTGGCCCTAGATGATCTTGATGAGTCAAAATCTAAAGTTCAAAAATTGCAAGCAAACCTCATGGATGCTGAGAAATTCATTGAGTCATTAAAAAATAAAATCAATAAGTCTAGGAAGAAGAGAAGGGAACTCTATGATTAGATTAAGCAAAATGATGGTAATAGAATGAAAGATGAACAACTTAGTCAAGCTCTAAAGGAAAAGACAGAAGAATGTGAAAAGCTTACCAAAGATAATAGAGTCCTAAAGCATGAGATATAATCTATTATGATGAGGATGACCAAGGAGATTGAAGAAAGAAAAAAGAATGAAGAGAACCTTGCTCAGTCCTTGAAAGAGAAATCTGAAGAATGCAACATAATTAATGATGGATTCATTAATCTGGCACTTGAATTTCAGCAATCCAAAAATAATGAAGAAGAACTTGAAAGATAGATTATTACCCTCAGAGATGAACTTACTACTACAAATGAATTCAAGGACCTTGATGAATAGATTAAAAGTTAGAGGACTAAAGGTGACAAGTGAGGTCTTGGATATGAGGAAGGAGAAAGTTCTAGATCTAGACAAAGGATATTTAGGCAAGGAAATCGGATGAACAAATATGGAAGGTATCCGGTAAGACAACCTAATGCTCAAAGTTTCAATGGTTACTATTTTGGTTGTAATAAATTTGGTCACATGGCTACTCAATGTAGAAGTAGAATGAACTCATGTGGTCCATCATTTTCTGGTCAGTGTTTCAGTTGCAATAAGTATGGTCATAAGTTAGTTGAATGCAGAAATATGTCAAACAACTTTTTCAATAGAGATGTCAGATGTTATGCATGCAATAGAGTTGGCCATATTGCTAACAAGTGAAAATAGAGAAAAAATCAATAAAACAACTGGTCTAGACGAAGAAATGTGGTGTGTTATAATTGAAACAAATCCGACTGCATTGCTAGATTATATAGAAGAAGAAAGGGTGCGGTCAATCAAAAAAGAAACATGTAGAAGAATGAAAACAGAAAAGGGAAAGTCACTATAGGTGAGATCACGAAGAAAATGAAGAAGATATGGGTGAAGAAGAGTCCTTCTGTTGTAGAAAATAAGCTAGGACTAGAATCTGGTTTTGGCAATTCATCCAGGAATTAGTTCATGGTCTCTGCCCTAGGGGGATTTCTCAAGAAAATCCTTCAAACCTCTTGTCTATAGTTGGTACCGGGATATGGATGAGTGCAGTGGTTGAATACATGATCTACAAATGCTACTCAAATAGTTGGAGAAGGTATTTATGCAGAGTTGAAGGTCCACAGAAGAGTTATCTTTTAGAGTATGGAAACAGGGTATCCAAATGAGTTAGGGAAAAAACATTTATTGCGACTGTAGACATGGAAAATATACTGATGCACTTGATCTTGATTACTAACATCATTTCCTCCTAAATCACCTTCTCAACTTTTCATCATTTTCATCCCTTAATTAAATAAATCATTATTTATCTAATTAAGTCATTCTTCCATGTTGATTAAATTAATCAATTTAATTTAATTAACCCTTTATCTTTGTTTAATTAAATAATTCACTTCATTTAATTAAACCTCTAAAGTCCTCTTATTAAATTGAATAAATTAAAACCTTATTTAATTTAATCTAACATTGTCCCCTTTAGTTAAATAAATCAAAACATTTATTTAATTAAACCCTTCCTCTCAATTTGATTTAAATCAATGCATAAATTTAAGTCTAAATTGTCACATCTCCTAATTCCCCATTACATTAATTAATCTTTGATTAGTTGAATCTTAAATCATGTCCCATCCTCTAGCTTTTACCACTTGCACATGAAAATATATTTAATTCATTTATTAAATCTCTATTTTCTCTCAACATGGCATAAAAGAGGAATATTCCCTCAAATTTGAATTAAAATCCAAGTGGACTTAGTCCTTCCAACAAGGCATTTATTTCACCTTACAAGTCCTTTTGACTTGAGCCAAGTGGCCATAAATCCATTTCCCTTCCCTCTAAACATGTGACATTCAAATTTCAAATTTGAATCCAATAGCATTTATCATGCACATTGACCAAATGTGCTCATTCCTCCTCGAATCACATGTGGACAAGTGGCCTCTTCTCGTTGGTTGGTCTTTTGTCCTACATTCATCCAAATCCTACAATCTTCCATTCTTCAAATCTATAAATAGAGGCCTCCTCTATTGAAATATCATCCATAATTTGAGTAAACTCACTATAGTCAATTTCATCTTCAAGCATATCATTTTCATTTACTTTTATCAAGTTCTTAGCTAGGTTATGTAGGAATTCAACCAAAGTGCATCAAATCTTCATCAAATCATCACAAAGCTTACAAAGGAGTTGGGAAAGGGCCAATTTCTACACATAATTGGCACCAATTCCCCCATGGGATAAATTGCTTGCACTACTGAAATAGGATTTAGCTTAGTTTCTTATTTGTTCATTTCATTTTCTATTTTGATTATTGTAGATGAATTTCATGGGGAATCGTTGTTCTAATTTGCATTTCAATCTAATAATGTGCTTGTTTGCCATATTTGTACAGGTATAGGATTGGGGTTCAAATTCTCAATCGGCACCAATTCCCCCATGGGATCAAGAGTTTGATTTGTATTGAATAAGATTTAATAGATTTTTTTCATATTTGTTTGTGTTCTCCATCTTATTTCTTACTCTTTGCAATTTAAATGGATTTCATGGGGAATCTTGATTCTCACTTGCATTTGATCTAACATTGTGTTTGTTTGCTATGTTTGTGCAAGTATAAGGATTGGGGTTCATATAGAACTACTGCAAATGCTCAATCGGTGTCGTGCGGCCTCAAATAGCGTCACATATGAAAATAGTGTCGCCGCTGGCCAGTTAGGAAATTAGGGTTTTCTTTCAAACTCCGTCGCATATGCAAATTGGACCATGCAGTGTGGTTTGGAATTTAGGATTTATCACACCTTGCCATGGCGACGCAATTTAGAACTTTACAAACTATGCCACATTTGCAAATAGTGTCACATTTGTTGTTTCAAATGCAAAAAGCTGACGTGGGAGGTAGATTTTTTTTTACAAGACTTGATGCGATGGTTTCCCTTGTGTAGGAGGACCTCGAAATACTTCACTCGAGAGAGCATCGATGGCCAGTGTTGCGGAGATTATAGGGTATGCACATATTCCTTCAGGAGCAACTTGGTATTCTCGGCCTCTGGTTCATTACGTACGTTCCTCCTGTTCATACCCACTTGGGTATGATGACAACTTTGGCCAAGCAGTGGCACAGTGAGACCTCTTCTTTCCATCTTCCTACTAGTGAGGCCACCATCACTCTTGAGGATGTCTCAAAAATCCAAAAACATTGAAAAAACCAAAAATCAAAACAACCTCAAAACATTCGAAAAACCCAAAATGGTGCACCCGTCTCATCTCGCTTTCACCTGAGATTGTCTCATTCCTTATAAATCAATCATCGCATTCATCCTTTGGTGAGTTAGTCAGAAGCAAGTCTAGTAGGTTCAAAAGTAAACACCCTAATCGTCAAAGTCTCAAGTCTAGGTCAGTATGCAAGCAAGTTGATCAATTCAAAGTATCAATAGCTTATCATCCAATCAATCTCATCAAAACCCTGATCACAACATGTCCTAGGATGCATCCTTCCTACACTGGACATCAGCATCAAGTATCACAGTAGTTTAGTCTTGGCTAGCGGTATGAAGAACATTAGCTTGTTTGTTTACTTTATCTTACTCTTTTTGACTTATCTTATTTTGCATTCATTCCAAGGCCCTCTCGATGATTCCTAAACAAAACAAGTTTAGAGAGAAAGGAATGGGGAAATGATCATTATCTTTTTTATCTATTGTGCTTGCTGGATATTCTTATAAAATAACTTGGTGAATACTTTCTTTGTTAGGTACATCCTAGCAAGGTTTCTATATGTCAAGTGTGAGTCAAAGTCCATCACACTAGGTACAACACCATCCTAGTTCTTTATACCTTGATGCATCGTACCTATGTGTGTTATCAAACATAAAGTAATTGGCCCTTTGAAAATCCCAACTCCTGGTAAGCAAATCATCATCATCATTATCATCATAATGTAGGCTTATGGATCCCGCTTTCATCATCTTTTTCTTCTTATTATTCTATCTTTACTAACATTTCTATCCAAAATCGGTGTGTTGTATCAAAATATACATGAGGCTACCCATGGACGATGACTATCTATACATCATCAAAATTGTCTACATCAAATATTTGATCTTTCTATATAATTATCTTTCATCCTCTGATCAATAAAACCACCCCTCTCATTTTATTGCGATCTCGATCAGAAAATCATACATTTTCGCTCGATCTCTCGAGGGGGAAGTATACCAACATAATCCTTCTCATTGGGGCAACAATGGGGCATCTAAAAAAATAAAAAAAAATTGAACTTTGATCACAACAGTTTATTCTTTGAACCAATGCAACAAGTGCACTGCTTCAAAGAGGGGCAAAATGTAGACATGAAAAGTATACCGACGCACTTGATCCTGATTACTAACATCGTTTCGTCCTGAATCACCTTCTCAACTTGTCATCACTTTTTGTCCCTTAATTAAATAAATAATTATTTATCTGATTAAGTCATTCTTCCCTGTTGATTAAATTAATCAATTTAATTTAATTAACCCTCTATCTCTATTTAATTAAATAATTCATTTTATTTAATTAAAACTCTAAAGTCCTATTATTAAATTGAATAAATTAAAACCTTATTTAATTTAATCTAACATTGTCCCCTTTAGTTAAATAAATCAAAACATTTATTTAATTAAACCCTTCCTCTCAATTTGATTTAAATCAATGCATAAATTTAAGTCTAAATTTTCACATCTCCTAATTCCTCATTACATTAATTAATGTTTGATTAGTTTAATCTTAAATCATGTCCCATCCTCTAGCTTTTACCACTTGCACATGAAAATATATTTAATTCATTTATTACATCTCTATTTTCTCTCAACATGGCATAAAAGGGGAATATTCCCTCAAATTTGAATTAAAATCCAAGTGGACTTAGTCCTTCCAACAAGGCATTTATTTCACCTTATAAGTCCTTTTGCCTTGAGCCAAGTGGCCATAACTCCATTTCCCTTCCCTCTAAACATATCACATTCAAATTTCAAATTTGAATCCAATAGCATTTATCATGCACATTGACCAAATGTCCTCATTCCTCCTCAAATCACATGTGTACAAGTGGCCTCTTCTCTTTGGTTGGTCTTTTGTCCCACATTCATCCAAATCCTCCAATCCTCCATTCTTCAAATCTATAAATAGAGGCCTCCTCTATTGCAATATCATCCACAATTTGAGTAAAGTCACTATAGTCAATTTCATATTCAAGAATATCCATTTTCATTTAATTTTATCAAGTTCTTAGCTAGGTTATGTAGGAATTCAACCAAAGTGGATCAAATCTTCATCAAATCATCACAAAGCTTACAAAGAAGTTTGGAAAGGGCCAATTTCTACACATAATTGGCACTAATTCCCCCATGGGATTAAGTGTTTGCACTACTTAAATAGGATTTAGCTTAGCTTCTTATTTTTTCTTCATTTCATTTTCTATTTTGAGTATTGTAGATGAATTTCATGGGGAATCCTTGTTCTGACTTGCATTTCAATCTAATAATGTGCTTGTTTGTCATGTTTGTGCAAGTATAGGATTGAGGTTCATAGCGACAAAAGGTTAGGTGTGAGAATATTAAAAGGTCATTTGTATTATTTATTTGTCACTTTGCACTCTGAGAAGAAGAAGTTTGGAGAGCTCTGAAGTGAACATTGGTAAAATTTGGCAAAGATTCAAGTGTGAAGGCGATTCGGCAATCAAATCCCAAACCGATGAAAAGGTATTTATCTGGAAAACTTGTAAACTTATGAATTTTTGAAAATGGATACTTTGTTGGTAGTTGATATCAAGGATAGACCCTGTCTAAAATTCAAGTGGCATCCTTTCAAATTTGTTGAGACAGAGCCCTTAGGTGCATTTTTGTCCATTCCATACGGTGAATTACATATTGAAGACATTAGGGCATACATTCCTGCAAACATTGGTGAGTTAGGGAGCTCGCATTGATTGAATTTATACAACAATCACATTATAGGAGAGGATTTATGTGTTAAACCTGAATTTAAAACCCTAGAGGGGAAGAAATTCACGCAGATTGTAAAATTTCCTATTTTTGAAGAAAGTAAGTGGGTCTGGTATATTTTGGGCTGAGTTCATGCTGAATTTATGTGGTTGAATCAACCCTTTAATATTACAAAATAAGCCATAAGCAATGTTACTGGTTTAAATTCCTCTAGTGGGTTGCCAATCTTGAAGCCCGTGAAGAATCAAACAGTTACCGATGCAAATGGCTCAGTGTAGAAGAAAAGAGTTATGAAAATTGATGATATTATTGAAGTGGATGTCAGATTTGAATCTATAGTCATTAGTTACGAAATCTATCAATCCAGTTGAGATAATTCTATATCCAGCATAGCTATCTATGCAACATATCAAATGGTGAAGGAGAATGTAGAGTATGATCTATGTGAGTTAATCAGAAGTTAGTTGATGGAAAATCTTGGTAAAATCAAGAAAGATAAGAAGAATTCCTTCAAATATGGTAATTTTTTGTTGTGTTTTCTCTATTACTTTATGAATGAAGTTCTAGTATTTGGAAAAGTACAATGGCAAGGTAATAAACCTGCAGCTTCTCAAATTAGAGATATCTTGCATAGATTTTGTGATAGCAAGACAAGGATACAACAATCTGGGGTTATTTCAAGAACTTTCAGAATGAGATGCAAGCAAAAGAAAGAATTCCTAAGTCTATTGTGGAGAAGTAAAAAGACACTATCTATTTAATGGTTGACATTGATCAATGCTTGATGCAAGCTGCAGATCCTAGAATAGTGTGGATTATTCCTATGGGCTATGAGGTTGAGGAACATATTTTGGAAATTTATCCTAAAAATTTGTTGAGTAAACCTCGAGATCCATCAGAAGAAAGATTCGTTACTTTTTATAGAAGCATATACAAGTACATAATAAACTAAGGAAGCCTATAATAGTCAGGAGAGTAAGAAGACAAGTGGAAGCCTTTGTAGAGAGCATGGATATATCTAAAGAGGTTGTGAGAGAAGCTAGAAGAAAGAGAGAACAAGCTGAAGAAGGAGAGCTAGCTAGAACTGAATCTACTAGTTCGGTCGTATCCTCTTCCCGAACTATATCTACAAGAAGCTCTACCCTCCCATCTAGTCCTGCAAAGAAGTCAAGTCTTGTGAAAGTTCAAAGCCAAGTCATCCAGGAGAGAAGGAAAAAGGAAGAAGGAAAAAAGCACAAGAGTTTATGCTGTTTCTGAAGATGAAGAGATTGAATCTGATGTAGAGATAAGAGAAATCAAGAAAAAGGCCACAAATGAAACAATAGTCTCTAAGGAAAATCCATCCGATGAAGAGAAAGGAAAGAAAAAGATGAAAACAGAAAAAATAGGCATGTCTATAGAAGAAGTGGAGAAAGCATTGATTGAGGATGGTAATATTAGGCCTCTTTGTGAATGGTGTGACACCTTTGATAGTGTCGGTCAAAGAATTCTTGAGGAAGCCTCGATAAAATACTTGAATAATTTCAATAAGGCTCTTATTGAAATGATGTATGCATTACACAAATGTCTATATGAAGTTTTAGAAATGAGGAGAGTGAATTCCAGAACTAAAGATGAACAGTTGAGAGAGCGCATTCTTGCAAGTTTATGTTGGGTGATGTCTATTGAGGAAATGAAGTCAATTCTGAATGGTACTAAAAAGGATTTCAAAAGAGAAACAAGAGTAAACAAGCTTATGATTGGTCAGAGTGAAGAAGTTGAAAAGGAAACTAAAAAAATTCTAAAGGAAGTTTTGTTAGGGAACATAATCGATGTTGTTTCTGAAGAAATGCATGATGGAGATGTTTTAGCTGGTCCAGTAGCAAAAGAGGGAAAAGAAGATACATTTGAGGACACTCTAAATCCTCTTGGCATGCATGATACTGAAATTCCTATGGAGACTGAAGCTCCTAAACTTATATTGGTTGAAGAAAAAGAGATTCCTGAAGCCAAGAAAGAATCTGTAACTGAAGAGAAGTAGAATGAAGTGAAGGTGATTCCTATGAAAGCAAGATACACTGCTAAGGTAGTAAAGGAGTTATGGAAGAACAATAGGAAGAATTTTATTGTGAGCTAGTAAAATTTCCTATCAACCTAGACACTTTATCCCATATTAAGAAGCTGAAGGTAGCTTCATTCGCTCAAAACAAGGCAAGGGAATAAATTCTGAAATCCCATATTGAAGACTGTGAGTTGTTGAATGTTGCATTTGGTATTCTAGAGAAGATCATGCCTTATCATGTTAAGGATCCATCCAGTTATCTCTCTGGTGAGCTAAAGAAGCTTATTAATTTTGTAAGTACTCATTTTTAGTCCCTTGAGAAGTCAGCTGAGGATAAGGTACAAAATGAGTTTGATGATAAAAGGTTTAGTATGTTGAAAGGGATGATAGCTAATGATAAATCTCTATTAGCTACTTGTGTAAAGAATATTCAAAGTGATTTTTCTAAAGGTGGTAACATTTATAAGTCATTTCTATCTTTATCTAAGTTAACTGAGGATTTTGAAAATAAAATGAAAGAATGTGAGAAACAGTTAACAAATATCACTCAAGCATTTGATCCTCTAACCGTCTCTATTGGAAAGCAAGAAGGTCAAGTCATATCCCTACTTGACATGATCAAAATTTTGAAGCACGAAGAAGGTAAAATGGTTGAAAGGGTTTGTGAGCTTAGAGGACTAATTGGTCCTAATATGGAAACAATGTTGAGTGCACTGAAGGAAGCACAAGATGCTATGGCGGTCAATGATCCGGCGAACCTTGAATCTCTAGAGATGCAATATTACTTATTCTATGGGAACATGACTATCTTGGAGAGTCTCAAGAAGGGTTGGGACACAAGTTTGAGCTTGCTGAAGAACAATTTTACAAATCTATTCAAGTTTATGTAAGTTGTAGAAACATGTTTGAACACATGTAGTTTGTTTGATTTTTGGTATGCGGATTCCTGCCTTTGCCATTGATGTCAAAGGGGGAGAATGGGATAGTGAAAAATGCCTTAATCATCTCAAGGGGAGTTGTGTTTTGGAAATTTTGAAGGTTGGCAGTGCAATTCATGTTGGTGTTGATCCAACACTTAGTCATTTATCACTAAGTGTCGACATCAATGACAAAGGGGGAAATTGTTGGCAAGAGACACTACAAATGTCATTTGGTGTTGTCATTGATGGCAAACCTGTTGTGCAATTTTTGCACACACACCCCACCAAAGGTGGGGACCCTCTTTTTTTTTTCTTTTGCATCTTTGCACCTTGACTTTTTCAATTTCAGTTTTTCTCTTCTTGGGAGGTTATTTTGGGATTAATTCGAGACTTGGTTTGATGAAGGCAGTATTATGAGGCTCTGGGAGCTCTTCACTTGTCTTGAAAATTGGAAATGGGGATTTTGAAGTGAATTTTCAATGTTATATGTAAATATTTTTGCACCAATGGATAGAGGATGAAAAATCAAGCCAAGTTGCTTTTCGAACTTTTCAAAAATTCCTTCTAGAAAAAAAGTTATGAGGTTTAGTGGATTTTGACTTTGCTTGGAATTTCAGGATTTTCCTCCTTGAGTGGATTTTTCTGAAAATTCCTTCAAGCCCTCAAAATCCCAAAATTTCCTTGTTTGGAAAATTCCCTCAAGCCCTCAAAAACTTGAAAATTTCCAAAAATGGAAATTT
This sequence comes from Sequoiadendron giganteum, assembly GCA_007115665.2. Classification (NCBI taxonomy): domain Eukaryota; kingdom Viridiplantae; phylum Streptophyta; class Pinopsida; order Cupressales; family Cupressaceae; genus Sequoiadendron; species Sequoiadendron giganteum. The sequence continues at coordinate 538,666,944 of CM021105.1, forward strand.
CCTTTTTTGGAAAATTCCTTCAAGCCCTCAAAATCTCGAAATTTTCCAAAATTGGATTTTGTTTTGGATTTTGACATGTGAGCTACTAATGATGATATCTATTTTTCAGGATTAAATAAAAAAAAAGGGGAGGACTTGAATATGGATTCGTGCCAAGAGGGAAAATTTGGAAAAGTTCAACTCAAATATGAAAGTGGGGCCTGCATAAGAATTTGTGCCACCAGCTGTATACCACCTAGAGAGGTGCATTTAACAAGGAAAGACATGTGAAGCTATATTTATTCTCCAATGGAGATTTTCTCAAAATTAATGTCATTGGGCCATAATGCAACTAAATGCAATTGATTGGATGATGATGTACCATGAGCTCCCAAATTAAGTGTAATAGCTGGATGCTTCTAGAAGTGTAATTTATGCCATTGGATGAATTAAATCCTGGCCATTGATTCAAAATGTAATTTTCTATAAAAGGCTAGTGCCTTTTCATTTGTAAGTAGTTAGACTAGGTTATAAGAATTGATTAGAAGCTATAGAAGGCCAAAATTGGCAAGTAGATTTCAGAAATTAGTTGTAGGAGAGGAGAGAGACTGAAAATTGTTATGTAATGTTGGAGAAGTAATGCAGCTGAGTTGTTGATTTGGCGAGCTTTGTATTTACCTTTGAAAATTTATGGTTTCTTTTTCTCAATTCTCAGTGTTAGATGTTAGATGCTAGTTTTTCAGTTCTTTCATGTCAATGGTGAAATGTTAATGATGTTGATCGATCTCCAGTCCATACTTTTAGCAATTTTCTGATTGTAAGTTGCTATGTAAAGTTAGTCTGGGCCCTATTTTGTACTAAGTTCAACTATGGATACTTGTTTACATTGCGCCATTTACTGGGTATGTGGATGAATGTTCATAGTCTAAAAATATTCAGTTTCCTTAGAAGATTGCACCATTTCTGTGGAGTTGTGGGCTTGTCCTTGATCAAGCAGAGATTGGTTTTATTGGGGATCTGTCCATTTGCAGCATTCATCATTGTTGTGATTGATCTTAGGTGTTAGCATTAGCATCTCTCTGAAACCCTTATCTCTTTTGTTGTTTATTTTGAATCTAGGTTAGTTTTAGGATTAAAAGCATCACCATATTGTTGCATTTGATGAAAGTACACTTCCATCATTGTTCATTTGTAAGGTCCCCTTGTGATTACCAGCATTTCACATTTTATCACTGAGTTATTTTATTGCATTGTCAAGACCTGACATTAGAGACCTCAGGGTTATCTCTTGAGGCTTGTTGATAGAGATTTACCTTTCAAGAGAGATAGGCTATCATATTCTGTCTAAGTTGTTGCTATGCAGAAAACACCATCAACAAAACCTAGTCAATGATTTGATCCACACATCATCATTTGATCATACTAAAAGTCAGATGAAAGTTTTGTGATTAACTATCATGCTAGAACAGAGCATCTGACAGAATTGTATTCATCAATTCACTTGTAATTTTCTATTATTATTTTTAGTTGTGGATCTCAGGGAAATTTTTTTGGTATATGATATATGTTACTCCTAAATCTTAGAGCCACATATCAATCCTTGTGTGAGTTAGAAGATCCGGTTGATTAATTTTTTGTTTAATAGTCCATGAAGGCTGACTTGGTGGACGTAGCCATTGCGGATATTTGAGGAGTAATTGTTTCAATGTTTTTGTGTTCAAACATGTTGATTTTAGTAATCACTATGCTATGGCCAACTTTGGCTAGTGTGCATTGAGAATTGATTATGGATTGAGCCGATAGTATGTAAATATTTTTCATATATTACTTTGAAGGCGACTTATAGCAACTAAATCTTTAATTGTGGATATATATAAGTGATCGATTATATCATTTTGATATAGATGTGAAGTGTGTTGATGCGAGTTGCAAATATTAGAAGGATTGTAGAGAGATTATGCACAGTTTCACTTGTGCATAAAAGGATTTATGATGCGAATTGAAGTAGAGAAGAGCATAAGAGCAGAATCAGATAGAAGGTCAAGAATTTGACTGATGAGCTTAAGAGGAACTATAATCATGCATTAGTAGATGCTACTCCCTCAGTTCAATTCATCAGATGGATTTAATTTGAATGCTTTTTAAGGCAGTGAGCCTTTTTGTTTTGAGCAGTAAGCTCTAGGCAGTGTGCCTAAATGCAAGTGCATTCCCATTTTGTAAACACTTATTTCTAAGTATACTCATATTATGGACCAGCCTTCCACCATGGTTTTTACCCTAATAGTTTTTTGACGTAAAAAATCTTATGTTATGGTGTTGTGGTTGTTTTTCTTATGTTCATTCATATTTCTTTTGGTTGAATATTATAAGTGCTTTAATGATCAGATTAATAAAGGGAAAAAGTGCAAAATACTGATTCACCCCCCCCTCTCAGTGTTCCTTGATTCCAACATCAACAACCATAGATCACCCAATAGCCTCAAATTCCAATTCAACCTCTTTACCAACAACCCCCACCTCATCAACAACCTCTTTAATAACTGAAAATCCCAACACAACCTCAGCAATCTCACCAACCAATTCCAAGCCACATGGCTCAATACTTATACCACCCGCAAAGAATTTTTTATGTACAACCTGTTGTGTCCAATCCAAACCAAGATTATACCTATCACAATCCACAACAATCTCAACTTCAACCATCTTATGCTACCCCTTTGCAACCACAGCAAAAAACTTCCTATCAAAATCCCAATCCACAATAGCCTTCGTATGCATCTCAACAATACACAACCTACAACTATCAATCCAATCCATATTATTCCTCACAAAAGTAGGGTGATTTTACCTCATATTATCAAGAACCTCCACCATGTCAGAAAGGGGAATCCTCTTCTTATTACCAAAATTTTCCATCCTATCATCAATCCTACACCAATCTACCATTACAATTCACCTCTACAAATCAGTATCATTTTACTCCTTCGTATGCGTCTCCACCATCATATGATCAAACCATGTCTTCCCCATCTTCATATTATCAATAATATTCTCCTTATAATCAATCCAATCCATCAAATCCATCTTCATCAGCACCAGCTAGTAAGGAGTGGGAAGATATAAAAGCCACGCTAAAAGTCTTACAAGTGGGGACCCCTAAAAAGTCTTTCAAGTTTGAAGAGATTTTTCCTTATATGTTCAATCCCTCGATCTCACTCATTCCTTTTCCCAAGAATTTTGAAATGCCAAAATTTTACAAGTAAAAAGGAACTAAAGACCCAAAGAACCACCTTCAGGAATTCTACTCACATTTTCAAGAAGTTCTGCATAATGAAAATTATCTCCTGCGGTTCATGGGTCTTCGAAAGGGATCCATCTCTTCTTTTGTGGATCTTTCAGAGAAATTCATCACACACTTCTCCTTCAATTTGGAGAAGGCTATTGATATCCTAGATCTTCTAAAAGAAAAACAACGTGAGGGTGAAACCTTTGCTAGCTACCTACAAAGGTGGTGTGCTTTGGCTAGTCGAATAAAATCTCCACTTAGTGAGAAAGACCTAGTGACTCTTTTTGTGGTGAACTCTCATCCAAACATGACACATAATATCAATCTCCATTGTGTCTCAACCCTTGTGGAAGTCATAGAAAAAGGTCAGGTATCATTGAGAGAGTGCTCATTGCCAAGGGACAAATTAAAATTTATAATCCAGACAAGGAAAAGTCATTTGGAGATAGGTATCGATACTGGAACAAAAAAAAAGAACACAGTTAACGATGGTTTCATTGATACCAAACATGTTCAAGTATCCACTACCTCACAAAGGCCTCAGTATATCCCTCCATAGCAATCAATCCCCAATGCTATATTTGTGCCGCAAGGTGAACCTTGTCCTCCTCAGCAGTTCAATTAGAATAATCAAGGCAATAATAAATGCTCTTTTACCACTTCGGGAGAGCCCTTAAGTGCAATTCTCAATAGGATTCTTCAAGTGAGTTATTCGATCACATATCCTGTGATTAATCCTTTTTCCGTGTCCAAGCCAAAACCAACCTGGTATAAGGAAAATGGGTATTGTGACTTTCATAAGATCAAAGGCCATTCTACTAACAAGTGTCAAGGACTTAAAATATATGTCCAAGATCATATAGATCACAGAGATATAATAGTGGATGCTAACCAGGCAACGTCATCCAATTCTTTGTAGATGTTGTGAAAGCCAACTTCACAGAACCTAAAGATCACCTGCATGCAAATAACCTATCACAGAAAGAAGAGATGGAGACAAAAAACCAAAGGGTGCTCTAAAAGCTGAGAATGCATTAATTAGAGAGAATGAAATAATACAATGAGATCAATCCTTATGAAGGAGATCAAGAAACCCTAAAGTGTAACCTAAAAGGGATGCATTTAATAATTAGAATAATTATTAAATACCTACAAAATGCAAACTAAGTTAATCTTAAGAGAAATATAAAAGGTAACTTAATTAAAATAATTAAGTAATAAACCTTTTACTCTAACACCCCCCCTTAAGATGAACTTAGGGAGTAGCTACAAACTAAATGCATGAAATCAATGCAACTACAAGCTAGAAAGCAACCAAGGGTCCTGAAAACTAGGCCTGATCAAGTACTCGAATACAACTAAATCTCTATAAAGTGAAGTAAAGGAGGAAACCTAGTGGGAAAAACTCCTCTCCAAAAAGAGATGAAAAATCATACTGAAAAAAAAACATGAAGGAAGGAAGGCCTCATAGAGACCCCCCAAGGACAACTTCCTTCACCCCAATCATGGAGCACAATTGAAGATAGCGCGGTGATGCCAATGGTTTAGTGAAGATGTCAACAACCTGCTCCTCTATAGGAATGTACTCTAATATGAGAGAACCATTTTGAATCAACTGCCTGATGAAGTGCATGTGGATCTCAATGTGATTAGTCCATTGATGCTCCATTGGGTTGCAGGAAATGTGAATGGCACTCTGATTGTCACACCAAATAATAGTGGGAATATCAAGAGGAAACCCAAACTCTGTCATCAAATGTTGAAGCCATAAAATCTCCTGACTAGCTAACACTATTGCTCGATACTTAGCCTATGTAGATGATAATGCAATAGAAGACTGCTTCTTGCAAGACCATGTGATAGGACCAAAACCAATGAAAAAAAAGAAGCCAGAAGTAGACTTCTGATCATTGACATCACCAACCCAATCTCAATTAGTGAAGCCAATAATGTGAGGGGATCTTGAAGTGTAGTGAATGCCATAATGAGTAGTGCCTCAAATTTACCTCAAGATATGTTTGGAAGCTTTCCAATGACTCTCATGTTAATCATGTGAGAATCAAGAGACAAGGCCAATCGAAAAGGAAAGATCGGGATGAGAATATGTCAAGTACAACAAACTACCAACCAACTACCTATATAAAGTGGGATATACTAGAGGAGTAGAGCAATAGGAAGACAAAACAACACCTGATTGAAATGGTGTGGGAGAAGGCTTGCAATCAAGCATGCCAAAATGTTGGAGCATATAAAAAGAATACTTCTGCTGAAATATGGAAATCCCATTGGAAGACTGAATAACCTGTAGGCCTAAAAAAAATGTAGAAGATCGAGATCTGTCATCTCAAACTACTCCATCAAAGCTCTCTGAACACTCTGAATCATAGAGGATGAGCTACCTATAATAATGAGATCATCAACATATAGCACAAGAATCAAAATATCACCCTCCTGATGTTGAATGTAAACTATATGATCAAAATGATAGCATGTGAAGTGAGAGGAAAGTAAGAAGGATTCCATATTCTCATACCAAGCTCGAGAGTCTTGTTTGATACCATACAATGAATGTCGAAGTCTGCAAACCCAAGAAGTGTCCTACACAAATCTATGAGGCTGCTCCATATAGATCTCTTAATTAAGGTCTCCATGCAAGAAGGCACTCTTCACATCCATCTAGAAAATTGTCCATCCCTATGAAGCTGGAAATGAAAGTACAAAGCGAATAGAATTCATCTTGGAAACAGGGGAAAATGTCTCAGAGTATTCAATACCCTCCACCTGAGAAAACCCCTTTGCAACAAGATGTGCCTTATACTTATCAATGGAAACATCTACAACACACTTGGTATGGTACACCCACTTGCACCAAACCGATTTTATTCCCTTAGGAAGAGGACAAAGATCCCAAGTATGATTCTTCATCAAAAAAGAATACTCCTCATCCATGGCTATATCCCACTCAAGGTGACTTGTCACCTTTGAAAAATTCTGAGGATCATCCAAAATGGAATGACTCAAAAGGCTAGTACCAACTGTCTGAGCATGAGTGCGATGAGTATTTGAAGGATCACCTACCAAAGATCTAGTTGACTCAACAGTAACATAGGCCCACTTGGGAAAATCCTAAGTGCCTAGTGGTGGTGGAGATGGTGGACCATCATATGCATCATCCTCAAGAGATAATTAATCCTCAAGAGATGAAGAGGGAGGAGTAGGCAGTGAGGGAGAAGCTGGTGATGGAGAATCCATCAGAGGAAAATGCTCATCAAACTAGACATCCACCAAAACAAGACCTCTCTGGAATAAGGATCAAACAACCTGTACACCTTAACATCCTCATAGTAGCCAACAAATATGAGTGGTCGGCTCTTCCTCTCCATGGATTTCTATTGAGCATCAGGAATAAATGCCCAAGCCTCACTACCAAAAACTCAAAATGTAGAAAATTTAGGCTTGACATGAGTCCAAGTGTCCTCAAGAGTCATATGTCATAATTCCTTATGAGGCATCCGATTCTGAATATAATTGGCACAATTGACTGCCTCAACCCAAAATGAAGAGCTCATAGCTCCAGACTATATCATACAATTGGCCATCTCTTGTAAGGTTTTGTTCTTTCTCTCAGCAACAACATTATGCTAAGGGGTGTAAGGTACTATAAACTGATGTTGCAAACCATGCTCAGTGTAAAAATCCTTGAAAGCCTAATTAACATACTCCCCCCCATTATTTGTGTATATCCACTTGATAGAAAGTACATACTACTCCACAAATGTCCTAAAGGTCTTGAATGAATCAAAGACATCAGACATGTACTTAAGAAAGTACACCCATGTGTGTTTGGATAAGTCATCAATAAAAATGAGAACATATTAGGCCCCTGAAAAAGGAGTGGAAAAATACATAAGGTCACTGTGGACCAACTCCAAGGGTGCCTTAGCACGTGTGGCTCTACTCATAGGAAAAGAATCCCGGTGATGCTTGCCAAGTGCACAACCACAACAAACACCATCAGTATAGGAAATATTAGGGAGCCCAATGACAAGTTCCTATGTACTCATCTGCTATAGATATTTGTAATTGACATGGCCCAAATGCTCATGCCAAAGTCTACTCACTAGGTCTGCATGTGTTATAAGAGAGGAACCTAGATTGTCTGAACTCTCAAAGTCATCAAATTTGTATAAGTGACATGCATAATCAACACTCCCAGTAGCAACAACCAAGTTAGGATCATGAAGGTCTCGAATAACCACATCATGTGGTGAGAACTCAACTATCTTACTAGAGCTAGAATGGAAAATCTAATAAACAGAAAGAAGGTTTGTCAAAATGTTAGGAACAATAAGTACATCCTAAAGACAACCACCATCCAATGAAATAGTACCTGAACCCTTAATTGAAAGTTGGGTTGAGTCACCTATTGTAATGTGTGTAGTACCAGTAGGGGCAAGTGCGGTGACCAAATCCTGTGTGTTTCATATGGTGAGAAGCCCCATAATATAGAATCCAAGTGGACCATGAAGATAATGCTCGTGTAGAAAGAGCATGACCTTTCCCCCTAGGTGAAGAAGGAGCCTAAGGTGAGGTGATATGATGCTACTTCATGGCTTCCTCTAAAGCCTCTAATTGTTTCCAACACCTAGAAACTATATGTCCTTCCTTTCCATAGAAATTACAAGGATCACCTGGTTTCTTCTTAGTATTGGAGGAAGACTCACCAAACTTAGAAGATTTTCCCTATTTGGAATGGGAGTGTAGTTTTGAATCAGACTTTGGAGGGGGCTTGGAGGAATTCTCACTACTAGCTAAATCTATCTCTACCTTTTGTTTCTATTTCTGCTTCCCCTTAGATGATTGAGCTACCAGTGCTTGGTTCTTAGATCCAGTGAGAGCATCCAACTATGATATCTTGGCCTGCTCTCGTGTCAACCAATCATAGAACACCTCAAAAGTAGGCATGGTAAAGCGTGCACCCAAGGTATCCATAATAGAATAGAATGTAGAGAAAGAAATCTGAATTGGACCATGGAGCTTAGAGAGAATGAGGTAAATGCACTCTTCATCTATTTTGTTCTTACCACAACCTTGTAACAAGGATCACAGTGATTTGAACTTCATCAAAAATTCCTCAATGGTAGGATATGAATTAGGTACTAAGGAAGTCAATTCGGCCTCAATCTGAAGTGCTTGAAACTGATTAATGGTGCCAAATAAAGTTTGAAACTTCAACCACATAGCTCAAGGAGTTGTACAATCCTCTAGATGAATAAAATAATATCTGAAACATGCAAGGATAGCAAACCCATGGCCTGATCCATTATGTTCCTGTGCTGAAAAAATTCAAATGGTCATGTCAACTGTAGTTGAACATCATCCAAACATGACCATAACACTTTTTACATGAGAAGTTTGGTCATTTGTGTCTTCCAGGTGTGATAATTGTGTGGGGAAAGATGCTCAATAGAAGAAGAGTCTACCATGATGAATAAGTTTTAAAATGTTTTATGGAATTTTTTTTTGGTTTTCTGATTGAAATGACAGAAAGCAAGAAAAAAACACACCCCACAACACAAAAACCCAAACCCCAGTACAATTTTTAAAGCTAAAAAGCTAGAAACAAAAAAATATGCTTCAGACAATATTTTGTGTACTTAGTGAAATTTCTGATGAAATAAATTGTAGATCTGAAGAAAGTGCTCAAACACCTTTCCAATGCCTATTCGTTTTAAGAAAATGGAGTTCGGATGCAAAAGTTATGCCCCCCGGAGTGCAAAACACAAGTTATGACTTTGACTGGAAAAAATAGCAGAAAAATGGGAAAATCAGAAAAAATGACTTGTACCACTGGATTTGGCTTTGAATCATCTTTCTGGCTATATCTCGTTTTTGAAAATCCGAGCTCGTATGACCATTTTATGCTCAATTTTGTAAAAGTGGTTCAAAAGGGCCCAATAGGCCTCTAGTAGCCCTCAGGGGCTAATAGAAAAAAAGCCCTTGGTCGTATGGAGACTAAGGGGCTATGCAACAGGGGGCTAGTCCGAAGGCAATTTATTGGTGACTGAGCGCAGATTTTTTGCCTTTTTTTTATTTTTTTTAATTTTTTTTCAAAATTTCTGCATTGAAACGCATGCCCTAGGGTCTGTATGGCCTTGAGGCAAAATGTTTTTGTCTCCCAAGCTAACTGCATCAAAATTGGGTGAGTTATATATCAAAAAACTTGGAAATGACCTCCTGAGTGCAACCGTGAGGTTGGTTTGAGATCAAATTGCACCAACTAAAAAAAGTATGCTCTGGATCAAAAAATAAAACCACAAACCCTCGAGGCTCCAAAATTCCTTCAAAACACGAACAAGAGAGCAGTAGGTCTAGAGCTCTGATACCATGTAGAATTTGTGAAAGCCAACTTCATTGAACCCAAAGATCACCTGCATGCAAATAACTTGTCACGGAAAGAAGAGATGGAGAAAAAAAGCAAAGGGTGCTTTGAAATTTGAGAATGCATTAATCAGAGAGAATGAAATAATACAATGAGATCAATCCTCCTGAAGGAGATCAAGAAACCCTAAAGTGTAACCTAAAAGGGATGCATTTAATAATTAGAATAATTATTAAATGCCTACAAAATGCAAACTAAGTTAATCTTAAGAGAAATATAAAAGGTAACTTAAATTAAAATAATTAAGTAATAAACCTTTTACTCTAACATGCTCAACTGCAAATATTTTTAAAACACCTTCCCAAAACACAACCAAGGTGCTAGTATGTCCAATGCTAACCTTGGGTTAAGTAATAACAATAATGAAAACAACAGAAACAATAATGTTAGCTATAAAAATGTGCCTTATAAATATGACGGTATAGTTATGTGCTTTAACCAAGTAGAGCCTCATGTATCCATGATCTAGGTTAAAGGAAAAGATCCACAATATGTTGTTAAAACTCATCGCACCCACATCTCTATTCCTATTCCTTCCACATCAGCCCAACCAACTCATGTAAGTTCTCAGTATAATATTCTTGATCACCTAGGATAGAAACCCACTCAAATATCCATCTTGTATGTGCTCAAGTCTTCTCCTATCCATCAAGAAATCCTAACCAATGCTTTACAGGATACTCATGCACCTAATGACATAGATCCTATTTAGTTACAAGCCTTAGTAGGACACCTATCATCAAACTATCAGTTGGGATTTAGTCAAAATGATATGCCTTACATTGAATCAAATCAGAATTGCCCCCTTCACATTGAGGTCCTCGTAGCCTGCCATAAGGTAAAAAGGGTCCTGGTAGATAATGGCTCTACTCTCAACCTTTGTACATTGAAGTTCATAAAATAGGTTGGGTACACCAATGCTAACTTGAAAAACTAGGTTATCACCATAAAAGCATATGACAATATAGAAAGGGAATCTGAAGGAATTATCTGCCTCCCCATTTAGGTTTTCCCTATAGTGCAATATACCACATGCCATGTCCTTGATCTAGACCTTCCATACAGCCTCCTTCTCGACATCCCATGGATTCATTCCATTCAGGACATCCCATCCACCTACCATCAATTCCTAATGTTCCCATTCAATGGGATGGAAGTAACTATACATGCTGATCCACAACCATTTGAATATTATCATGCTTTGGAAGCTTCCTTCCCCCAATCTCATTACTGTCTAGGAGTTGAAGTGGGGGCACATAAGGCCTCATCTTCCAATCCATCTTCCAACCCATCATCCGCTACACCATCCATTCCATCCTCCACTTCTGAATCCACAATCACCAATGTCCAGATCATAGACAAAGGTTGTGGTGAGTACGAGATGCACACAACTTAAAATGTGGCAACCATCCCACCATATCCTTGTGCGTATGGTTAACCTTCTCAATCCACATAAAATGAAGAAGAAAAGACAATCACCCTCAGCTCTAAGAACATGCGTTCAACAATATTCTGAGATTTGGGCACCCTTCAGGATCAGATGGATGACAACATTAACCAATGGGTCTATAGAGAAGAGCCTAAACTATCACCTCCTCTTGTAGAATACTTCCAAGAGGTTTATCCACATGCATCAAAGTTGGCTGAAAAGTGTAATTATCAAGGTAGAGGTCTTGGTATAGAAGAACAAGGAAGATGACAAGCCATAGAAGCATCTGTTAGGCCAAGACATATAGGCCTAGGCTATGATAGGAAACAAAAAGGTCTTGCACCCTCCACTAGTGCCTCTAATAATGTTAGTGTGGAAAATGGTCTCCTTGAGGACATACCAAAAGAAGAGTCCATCATACTCACATACGATGATGTAGATATCTCCTCCATGTTCGACTACCTATCTGTCTTTTCCATTAGCCTTTCCCTTCGCCATCCTGAGCTTATTGCCTAGGACCTATGAAGTAGTGAACCTATTGATACATTTCCTTCAGTGGATGCATACATAAATCTCATGGGAATAGGGGAAAATGAACACCCTAACCATAAAAGTAAGAAGAAACAAAATAAAAAAGTGTCATCTAGTGAAAACCTCTCTAGGGCACTTCCTGACTCATCAAAAGTTAAAATAAAGGGTTTGTCTGATAGTGAAAACCTTGATGAGGTGCTGGAAGATGGGGATGTTCATCTTCCCCTTGTTGGAACTCAGCTATATAGATATGATGATGATGTAGATATCTCCTCCATGTTCGACTGCCTATCCATCTTTTACATTAGCCTTTCCCTTCGCCATCCTGAGCTTATTGCTTGGGACCTACGAAGTAGTGCACATATTGATACATTTCCTTCAATGGATGCATACATAAATCTCATGGGATTAGGGGAAGATGAACACCCTAACCACAAAAGTAAGAAGAAACAAAATAAAAAAAGGGTCATTTAGTTAAAACCTCTCTGGGGCACTTCCTGACTCATCAAAAGTCAAAATAAAGGGTGTATCCGATAGTGAAAACCTCGATGAGGCATTGGAGGATGGAGATGTTCATCTTCCCCTTGTTGGAACTCAACTATCTAAACATTCCTCTATATTGATCGAAGAAACTCAAGAAGTAAACTCGGTAATAGAAGAAGATCCTAAGATTACTTACATAGCCAAGTCATTATCAGAGGAAGAGCATGCTACCATCATCAGCCTGTTACAAGAAGGAATCATCAATTTTGAATGGAATTATTCAAACATGCCAGGTCTAGATCCTGCCTTAGTGGTACACCATTTGGATGTGCATCTGGATGTGAAACCTATCAAGGAAAATCTAAGAAAGATTAATCCACAAGTAGCTCTCCTTGTCAAGAAAGAGCTAGAAAAATTGTTAGAGGTTGGCTTCATCACGATGATCAATTATTCAGACTGGATATCCAATATAGTGTCTATCACCATTTTAAATGGGAGTATCCGAATATGCATAGATTTTTGGGACCTTAATAAAGATTTTTTTAAGGATGATTTCCTTCTACCAAACATTAGCATGCTAGTGGATCTTACAGCAGGACACAAGATGCTATCCCTTATGAATGGTTTCTCTGGCTATAATCAGATTAGAATTGCAGTAGAGGATCAATATAAGACTGCATCCACCACCCCTTGGGGCACCTTTTGCAACAATGTCATTCCCTTTGGCCTAAAAAATGTGGAGGCAATTTATCAGTGTGCCATGACTGTTATCTTCCATGATCTCATTCACATAATAATGGAAGATTATGTTGAATTATTGGGGAAGTCCAAAACAAGAGAAGAGCATCTTAAGATCCTGAAGAAAATCTTTGAGCGTTTAGAGCATTATAAGTTGCATCTGAATCCAAAGAAATGTGTATTCAGAGTCACATCTAGGAAGATGTTGGGTTTTATCATCTCTAGGAGGGGTATGGAGATAAATCCAGCAAAGGTTAAAGCTATAATGGAAATTCCACTACCTCATAATCTCAAGCAATTAAGAAGCCTTCAAGGAAAGTTGTAATCCATCAGACAGTTCATAGCTCAATTAGCTGAAAAATTCCAATCATTTACACATCTGATACATAAAGACACTACCTTCAAGTGGGATCCAAAATGTCAGCAAGGCTTTGAAAAAAATAAAGAATACTTGGCTCATCCACCCATCTTGATGCCTCCTATTTTGCTGAAAACACTCTTATTGTACATCTCAGCTACATCAGTTGCACTGGGGGTACTATTAGATCAACATGATGATTCTTCTAAGGAACTTGCAATTTATTACAGGGGTCAAACATTGGTGGGCTATGAACTCAATTATACTCAAATTTGAATGGCTTGTCTAGCAGTTGTCTTCAGTTCATAGAAACTTCATCATTACATGCTCAGTCATCTTGTCAAGCTGATATCAAAAGTTGATCCACTTAAATACTTATTGTCCAACACTTCTTTGACTAACCACATATCCAAGTGGGTCATGTTACTAAGTGAATTTTATATAGAGTACGTGGATTGTAAGGCAATCAAGGGACAAGTCATTTCATATCAATTGGTTGATGCCTCTTTGGTTGATGCTTATCCTTTGGTAGCTGAGTTTTTAGATGAAGAAGTCCTCACACTTACAAAAGAAGATACATGGACGCTCCATTTTGATGGGTCATATACACACAATGGAGCTAGAGCAGGTGTCTTATTTGTCACTCCTCAAAGTGACTACATACCAAAGTCATCAGATTAGCATTTCCATGCACTAACAACACAACAAAGTATGAAGCTCTCATCACTAGTCTTAGGATCACCATTCAATGGAACATCACTCGTTTAAGAGTCTTTGGTGATTCTCAACTAGTTATCAAACAAGTCAATGATGAGTTTCAGACAAAGGATGAAAAATTGTTACCCTACAAGTGCATGGTAGATGACTTCAAAAAATATTTCACCTTCATCGAGTTTGAATAGATCCTGAGAGTTCAGAATAAGGCAGTGAATGTGATGGCTACAATTAGTTCCCTTATTGATATGCCTAAGGATCACACAGATTGGGAGTTCCTTGTTGAACAACTTCTAATCCTAGCATACAACATCCTTGAGAGTGAGATGGTGTGTGACATCATAGATACTGAATCCTCTTGGTACCATGACATCTACACCTATCTCTGTGATAATATCCTCCCATCCAATCTTACATGAAAAAAATGTATGTCCTTCATCCAATGTACCTCTCGCTATACCATCATAGGAGATATGCTTTATCATCACGGGTATGATGGAACTCTCCTTAGGTGTCTGAAAGAATCAGAATCTCACATTGTGCTAGAGGAGGTACATAGTGGTGTCTCTGGGGCCCATTCTAATGGCATGGCATTAGCTAAAAGGATTCTTAGAGTGGGTTACTATTGTCCTACCATGGAGCTTGACTCTTGTGAGTTTGTGAAGAAATGTCTCCCTTGTTAGCAACATATGGATTTGACACATGCTCCTACCCAAGATTTGCAACCAATCATAGTGCCATAGCCCTTTTCTTAGTGGGGTTTTGACTTGATCGGTAAGATATACCCTCCATCTTTTTACGGCCACACTTTCATCATCACTGCAACTAAATACTTCACCAAGTGGGTGGAAGAAACTCCACTCTCTCAAATTACAAGTGTTTAGATCTCTAAGTTCATCCTTTTCCATATCCTCTACAGGTATGGAATCCCATCCACCATCATCATTGATAATGGAAAGCCTTTTAAAAATCAGTTTGTGAAACACCTTTGTGAAACTTACCTTATCCACCATCATTGGTCTACCCCCTATTACCCACAAGGTAATGGTCAAGCCGAAGCTACCAAAAAAACCTTGATCAAGATCCTTAAAAAGGTGGTTAATAATACTGGTCAAGATTGGCATCTCCATCTCCATCCTGCCCTTTGGGCCTACTGCACATCCATTCGCACTCCCACTAGCACCACTCCATACTCCCTTGTTTATGGTGTCGATGGAATCTTGTCAATCAAAGTTGAGATCCTATCACTTAGAATATCTCTGAAGAACCTCATAGGTGATGAAGATGCTTGGGTTGTATGACTTAGTCAGTTGGAACTCCTAAACAAAAAGTGAATCAAATCATACAATCATCTACAAGCATATAAACATCATCTTAGGAGGAGCTACAATAAAAAGGTTCATCCTCGCCAACTCAATTTTGGTGATCTAGTCCTCAAGGAGAATCAGCGTACTCAGCAAGATCAAGACAAAAAGGGAAAGTTTGAGGAAAATTGGCTAGGTCCCTATGTCGTCATAGATAATATGGTTCTGGCACATATAGGCTTGCTAAACCTGAAGGAGAACCCCTTGAATAACCTATCAACATCATGCACCTGAAAAGGTTTTATACCTAAGTCAGATGGGTTATCCTTTCCTGAGAAAATACAAAAAATAAAGAATAAAAAATCCACAAAATAGAAAAGAAAAATAATTCATCCTATGGTGAAAACCACTCTTTGTGGTGCCTTGGATAAGTACGTTTGGTTAAAACCTCGAAATAGGCACCACCCATAGAGAGCTTAATCATTATCTACCTTGTGTCCTAGTTACTTTATGCTTCCATTCACCTTATCCTCATGTCCCATCCTACATCTAATTGATCCTATTCTCCCATCAGCATCCTATCATCAGTCGCTTGGTTTATCGTAATTGAGCATTGGATGATTCAAATTTGCTATCTCAAATCACGAGCTTTTTATCCTTAATATGAGCTTTTCATCTCTTGTATATCATGTCCCATTGTTAGTCTTGTGTTATCACTTAGGGTCCTTCAGCATGTCGGTCCTCATTAGGTCTCATCCTACATTTTCGTCCATTCGGTTTAAATTTAGATGTGAGAAATTAGATTCGTTGTTCATGACATGACAGGAAATTATTAATATCCTTATTAGTTGCCAGTATCTAAAATAAGATATTATGCACACTGATTTGGATCTGGTCATGATAGTCCCTCATTATTCATCTGTTCGCTCTTGTCTTTTATCGCTGGTCCTTTTTTCAAACTATGTTTCCCCTGCACTTTCACATAGGCAAGGATAATCATTTGATCAACCCTTGAGGAATTTGCCTATCTAGTCTTGGTCATCCATCAAAGTCTCCATTTTCCTCTTTCCTCTTTTATCCATGGTCATTTTTTGGTCTTTTATCGAACTATGAGGGCTCTGCACTTTCACATAGGCAAGGCTAATCTTTGATCAACCCACGAGCCCCTAGCTCTTTAGGGTATGTCTTGTTCTCTTTTCATGTCATCAAGTATGTCCCTATCCTAGATGGTACTTTAAACAAAGTTCACTAGTATTATGAGGTTCAACCAGTTTTAGGTATCCTACGTCATGTCGATCATCTAGTTTAGTCTCCATCTTTGGTCTTAATAGGATGCATCCTTCCTAATTAGACTGCATCAATCCCATCCACCCTTTTCATCTTGTGACAAAGGAAATTTGAGATTTATTGTGATCTTTTGATGCTTTTGACATTTTGTTTATCATTTGAGTCTCCTATTATACCTTGTTAGGGTCACCGCAATCCACCATATCATGGTGCACATTGATTGGTAAACATAGGGGCATATATTGACCTTCTTGTTTGCTTTTTTCTTCTTGGTTGTCTCGCGTAGTACCCACCAAGATCCCTGTGGTCTTGTGTTACATTGGGGTATCCTTTGTGCTTGTGGTTATCCCCATGCCTGGCTCGACCAAAGCCCTGGCGACTTTGGGGTGTTGGGATAGCCTCCTTGTTTTCTATGTTTGTTTCATGCACTAGACACTAGTCTTCCTTGCTTCCTCATCCCTTGGCATATCATGTCTTGTGCTATAGAAAAAATTAGTGCTCCTAAAATGGAAAAAATAGCATTAGGATCACATTTCATACTTCATCATGTTGCATTGCATTTATCCCCTCATCCTTCTCCAACCTATGACTAGTGATTTTGGTTGTGCAAACATTCATCTCCCATATCCTTTTCTTCTTATGATTTATATGGTTTTATAGGTGCAGTATCATGTCTACCACCTCACCCATCATCCCTCATTTTGACAATGATTAGGGTATGTGCAAGATCATCATGGAAAAAAAAGGCCGTTAAGTGGCGATGAAAATTCAAAAAATCAGAGTTAGACAACTTGACATAAAAATTTGAATAAGTTATCTATATTATTTCAAAACTAATAGGTTTATTTTAGAAAATTGAATCTAGTTTCTAAACTACTAGGTTTATTTTATAAAAAAAAATCTATTTGGTGAAAATTTGAAATTTCAATGTAGTAGTACTTAAATTTCAGGGAAAAAATAAGAAGTAGGTGTCTGTCTGACCACCCTAACCACAATAAAATGATAATACTTTTTTATAAAATTTTAGATATAAGTAGATGGATCATGTCTTGATGTGATACATATTTTTTTGTAATTAAATAATTAATTATGAATTTTCTATTACAACTTTTAAAAAATATAGAAAACTCGTATGTCTAACCACCTTAACTTAGTCAAAACTTCATGAAATTTAATTTTTCTTTTTTGAATCCTATAGTATGCAAAGCATAGAATGTGATGTATGTTCTAGATTAAAAAAATGTGATACAGTTTGAAAGCTATAGATGTTTTTCAATCAGGACTTTAGTCATAATTCAAATAGAAAATGAATAATAATTAATTTTAAATTCAAAGTAAAGCATAATTTTTATTGGTGGAAATCTAAGAATCTCCTTTAAAAACCCTTTTCGTTTCATCAATTTTGGGTAAAAAAAAGTCGTCAGCCACATGGGCCAACATTTCACTTACATATCGCCACTTTTTGGCCCATCATGATCTTGCACATACCCATTCTAGGGAAAGTACTTGCCATAAGCTCAAGAAAACCTGATCCACAAATAAAGGAGTCATATCCAAGCCTTCCATTACTATGCATGCCCTTATTTACACTCATGCCTATGATAATTTAATTCAGATATTAATGTTTGTAAGGAATTTAAGTGCACCACCATCGTTCATGTAGGCTTGCATATCATTTATAGCACCGACGGTACCAAGGTCATCTTTGTAGTCAAATACTTGGTCTATGGCATGCAACATGAGCAAAGAAAATGAGATTAATACATAACTCTAAGGAAAATCATGAAAATCATAGAAATAGGTGAATCCAATCGTTAATTAATCTTGATCGATGCCATATTAAATGTAGAGAGTACAATTTCATCCCAAACGATGTCCATGTCATCTCATCTCACATCTCAAGTTCATTCATTGCATTTCATTTCACATTGCATTTTACCATTATCATGTTAATTTTAAGTTGTTTAGATTGACATAGATTTATTATTCAAAGAATCTTAATTTTATCTCATCTCATTTTTCATTTATCATTATCATGTTCATTTTAAGTTGTTTAGACTGACATAGATTTGTTATTCTAAGTATATTAAGTTAGGTTCATTTCATTATCATTTCATTGCATATTATCCCATCTCATTGCATGCATTGCATTATATCACATCCATAGCATTAGTGCATATTCAAATCATAATCATTTACCATAAATATCCATCACATTTGTTGAATCAATCACAAGGATTTCTAAGCACATCCATTACACCCATAAGTTTCTATCTCCATGCATACATCACCACCTGCATTACAAAGCATTAGTAACATGATCATAGCATATAATTCATCACATCCTACATCACAAAATATTAGGCATCATGCATTTCATCCACATCATCCACATAGGCATATTACATATCATAATAGGTGTGTACATATATCATAACCATCTGCATACCCCATAATAAATCATGTCCATACACACATACATAACTAAACATCCATCACATAATAAATGTATAATGTAAATAAGGGCCATCACATAGTATATTAATGTCAAAATATCATGTCCATAATAAGGTCCATCATAAATCATAAGTACATGTCCATCGACAATCATCGAATAAAATACAGGTACAAAAGTGCTACTCAAATATAGGGACCACATCAATGAATAAGATGATCCATGTCCGATCTGCACTCTAGAACCTATGGCCTTTGTCCCTATCCCCTATCTATACACCCTGCACCTATCAAAATTAGAAGCCTGTCATCCCTGTCCTCCCTGTCCTATGATGGCTCCATCTGATCTCTGAGGGGAGTTTGGCATTGATCCTTTGCATGGGGAGTCTCTCGATAGCTAATGTACCCTCATGTGTGCCCTTCTTAAACATGACAGTGCTAGAATCTGTGGTATCGCTCAGATTTATGGAGTTACATGGAGTGTGGGATTTGGAACCTCTCTGAAATAAGACCCCATGTAGTATCTAGCCTCTCTCATGTAATCATCCCTCTCCATTTCTTGTGCCCTCATTTTATCCCACTAGATACCCTATACCTATCTCGTAACCCAACCAGGTATCTCCTCTACTTATCCCATGCATCCCATGTCATCATGAGTTGGTCTATCTGTGTCTGCATCCAAGGCATCTCTTGCACTGTCGCATCCCTCTCCCTTGCAGAGTCTGCACCTATTCTTTTGCTACCTTTGCTCTCTCTAAGATGGCCCCTGTGTCCCCCATCACTACCTCTACATAGTTTATCCTATCCTAGAGCTCATCCCTCTCCCTCCTAAGCTCGTCCCTCTCCTGCCAAGCCTCATCTCTCTCCCTCTACATGGTATCCCTCTCCTCCAACATCCTAGAAGCCTCATCTGTGAGGACCCCATAATCACTCTATCCCTCCTCCTATAGCCTGTCCACCTCTTCCTGTAGGCTATCTTTTTTGCCTTTGCTCTATGATCCTATGTCTCACTAGAGCTCCTATCAGTAGTATTGCTAGCTCCTCAAGCAGTGATGGTATATATGGTACTATCGTGAGTGGCTTCACCTATACAATAGCCACCTCCATGGGCTATGATGCTCTCCTACGTCCTCCATATCCACATCCTCTCTGCCTCCTCTCCACTATTGGCCTCCTCTCCTACCTCTTCGTCATCATCCTGTTAGCCTCCTCTCATCCTCTGAACCGTAGCCTAGTGCCCCTACAATCGGGTTCGCCATTGTAATCCACCCTAGTGTATGCTCTACCCACCATGTAGAGTATCACACTATCATCCTTGCATTTGATTCCCTTGCTCTCCCTAGATATGACACTAGCTGCATGTCCTCCCACATCTATCTAGCAAAGTCTTCCTTGATCAGATCACCCCATAGCCACTCCCGGGTAATCCGATGAAATCTCTAAGGCCCTGGTGAGTCCTATTGTACTCTGAACTATCTCATCACTTTGTCTAGTTTGTGGAGCTCAATGATGTGTGGGTCTCACCCAATTAGCTAACACATTATGAAGAAGTAGCCCCTATGTCTCCTCTCATCCCCTCTCCACCCAAAAAACTATCTCTACTGATAGGGTCTCCATATGATTTGATCCCCCTGCAAGTCATCCAATCTCCTCCTCCACCCCTCTAGGTCGCTCACAGCCAAGTAGTGTAGGCGCCAACTATCCTCTATCCCATACCAGTATGATACTAGTAGTGTCTCATCTTGTACCCCCACTATCGAAATTCCTGGCCTCACCACACTAATGTGCTCCCATGCCCCTACCTGAAGCAAGGTCACATATGTAATGTTGAGGGCTCTCTTATAGAAGAACACATGCATGTATCAATATAGTTGTGCTAACATGCATGCTCCCCAAGAAAACTCCTTGTCCATCCTCTCCACAATGTGTCAGACAACCTCAATGATCTTGAGGCTAAAAAATTTCCCACTCTTGTCTGGTAATAGAATCCCACTAATGAGACCATAGAGATATAGTGGTAGTACAGGCACCTCCAATCCTAGACATCCGTCCAAGTCCAACTCTCCCCCAAGGATAGGTAGATCTTCTCACCCAAATATCACTCATAGGCTACTATCTCGCTCTCTCCCCTAGCTTCGTGTCCAGCTAACCAGGTTCCCTCCAATGGGTAGTCACAATATCCTCCATGCATCCTCTAGTTTCACTGTCATCTCCCTTGTCGGGAGATGTAATTTAGAGGTCTCTGAGCTCCACCTCTCCATCAGTGCTTTCAATAATTCTCGATGTTCTCTAATGTTGGGGTATCCCAACATATGTAGTAATCCCACCTGCACCAAGGCCGCATGGTCCTGGGCATTCATCACCTTGATGGTCACCTCCCGCATCACTGAATGTATCTCTTGCATCCTCAACATCTCAATGTTCTATGTCCACATAGAACATTATGTTAGTCTTTTATCAATTTCATCTCTTTTTTTATCATTTTTCTCCCATTCCTCGAGTTCTCATCGAATTTTCCCCTATCGGTGGCGAATTCGCCTCTTTCCCCCATCCCGTCAAATTCGCCTCTTTTCCTCGCTCGTCAAATTCACCCCTTTTTGATGGTGAATTCACCTCTCAGTATTCACCTAGTTGAATTTGCCCCTATTGGTGGTGAATTCACCTCTTTTCCTTGCTCATCAAATTCACCCCTTTTGGTGGTGAATTCTCCCTTTTCTGTATCTTTGGCGAATTCGCCCTTCCTCCTATTCATCCCCGAATTCACCTTTTTTATAGGCGAATTCGCCCCTTCCCACCTAGTCAATGACTTCTCCTATTGTTTAACCGAATTTGCCCCTGTTTATTCTTGCCCTTTGATGAGCGAATTTTCCCCTCTATCAGGCGAAATCAAATTCGCCCTTGCTCCTCTGGGGTGATTTTAAAATCACCCCTTTCCCAAGAAAATTCACCCCTAAATAGGACGAGCTCACCCTTTCCTAGATTTCCCTCTTTGGCAGGCAAATTTTCCATATGGATGGGTCAATTTGTCGGTTGCGGCAAGTTTGTACCCTCTTAGTCCCCAAAAATCCGAATTTAATTTAAAAAAATAAAAATAAAAATATAGTTAAAATCACCAAGTAGGGTTTTGAAATCTACCTAGTGGGGTACCACACGCTCATGGAAGAACTCGTGCACCTCCTCGCCTTAGTGGATGAGCTCATCATCCATGAATCCTCATCCTCGCTCAACCCGTTAGCCATCCTCGTCACTCTCTTTCCCTCTCTCTCTTGCTGAGTGAACTACCAAGTGTGCAAATGGTAAATAGTAATTTTGAAATTCACTATTTATAATTTCACTTTTCCCCATTTTAGCTTTTTAAATTTTGGGTAATTTTTACCCTTTATTTAACCTCTTTTCAATTCCTCCATCCCTTTTCTTTCGCGGGCCACCATTTGCACCCCATTTTTCTATTTTCTTCCATTCAAAAGCCATTCGTCATGATTTTCCATGCTCTATCACGTGGTACCCTCCATTAATGCATATCAAGAAGTCACATGGGGCCCCTTTTTCTTCCCCATCCACCCTCTTAAGGGGCCATACCTTGTCATTTTCCTTCGTTCCCCCATCATGTCCATTTTCCCGTAACATTGGGGCATCTCCCTTCATTTTGTATAATTAGACAACCTACACAACTTTTCCCACATTGGGGCATCACTTTCCAGTCCATTCTTCTATTGAGTCGTCTGCATTTTATTTTTCTTCAAAACACTGTTATTCTAACAGTATTTCAAAGAGGGGCAAAATATAGACATCGGAATTTGACGAACCCCATATGGTCAAATTCCTCCCCTTTTATTCCTCTATCTCGCATCCCTCATTTTCATTATTTAATTAATATCCCCCTTTTTCTAAAGTTCCTAAGGTATTTAATTAAATAATCAAATACTTTATCCTTTATCCCCCCTTCATCTTTAAATTAAATAAATCTTCTAATTTGTTTAATTTAGTCATTTTAGCTTTATGAATTTAAATTAATTTTTAAATTAATTATTTCCCTCTTTGTCCTATCCTCCATAATTCTTCTCTAATCTAGGTTAATTTAATTAAGTTGTGATTAAGATGTGTACACCCCTTAATCAGGATTAGTGTCACATCCTCCATAACCCTCTACTTGCCCTTAATCTATCATTAATTCATTTAACCACTTGTTTGCACAACCTAATCACCTAATTAGGTCAACCTAATCCCTATTCCATTTATGGAATACCCCCAAGTCAACATTTTATTAATTTCTTTCTCCTTTTGGAGAAGGCAGCCTCTTCCCCATGTGAATTGTATAATTCACATTTATTCTCCCTAGGTCTTTTAAGGAATTTTTAATTCCTTGAATGTCTTATCACCCACATGTGGCCAAGGACCTTCTTTATGAGGATATCTTGTCGCACTCCCAAGGTACTATGTAGTACCTCCACCTCATCTCCCCTTTTGACACCTTACCTACGACATGGCGAGATGTGAAGGCTTGTGAGTTCTCAACTCACCCTGGCCCTTGATCTTGTCCATGGTGGCTTCATTCTAGCCCTCCATTAGTTTAGTGGCACTTCCCTTAAAATTAGAGGAATTTTCCCTCATTTGCATTACTCATTCATGCATTCAATCACTCAAGGAACACACACACATTCAAGCATCCAAAACCACCATTGTTGCAGCACCCTTAGCATCCATATTAAACATCCATTGCAATACCCACTTTCACCATTGCATTCTCTATCCACTCACAATCATTTAGAGATAGGTTTCATGCTATTTTCCATCCAAAGGAGCACACAAATCCAATGATCAATAGGACCAACCAAATCATCAACTTGGACAAGGTAAAAATACTTTCTTTGTCTTTTATTTTGTTCAAGTTCAACTAGTCTAATTGTCGAGGTGTTGTTTGTGTTTTTTCTTGCTTGCATTTCCTTTTATTTTGAAATTTAGACTAGGAAAATTCACCTGCACACACCAGCATTCAAGAAAAAGTCTTAAATGACATGAGAGATAAGTTCTAGAAGATGATTGCAAATGAGGGAAGAGAATTAGTAAGAAATACTGTTATTTTATTATTACTAGAATGGGACTTGGCCTCAACAATATCCTTTGATACAGTAAAAAAATGTGACACGCCTCTTTATAATTCAAAAGAGGATGCTACAATCGCATTACAAAGATCTGATTTTAGTGAGCAGTGGGATGCATTAGCTATTTGGTCCTTGGCCCCAAGTACAAGGAAACCTAATATTGCAGAACATGCACCAAACTATAGTGGAGGCTTGATAATAAAATGGGTGTTAGAAACATTAGCTCTAGAGGTAGAAAATATGTCAGTGCATGCCACCCATTTAACGAGAGCCACAGTGGAATCAGTGACTGTAGAAAAGGAAAATTTAAAGACACAATTCAATAATTTGATAGTTAATTATGGAAGGATTGAACAACAAAAGATGCAATTACATACGAGAATATCATTGTTAGAGGAGAAGTTGCAAAACTTGCAACTAGGAAAGCAACAACAAATGGATGTTGATTCTCCTACTACTTCACATGAAGCTATACCACTTATTACACCCCACCAGCAAGTTCCTCATGGGAAATTATGCCATATAATATGGGAGCTATGTCCATCTCAATAATGGAGCCTAGCACATCAGAAGTACCCCAGGTTGAGGAAGGTATCAACAAGGAGGAGTTGTTCAGGAAGCTAGAAGAGTATAAAGAGAAATGTGACAATCATGATAATGAAACCTTTATCAGCAATATGAAGATTGTCACTACAATCTTGGAGCATCTAAGTAGAGGGGTAGATAACAAATTGAATAACATTCATGATAATTATTCTTCCATGAAGGATGCTATAGATAATTTTGACAATGAGAGGGAGAGAGTTATTCCACTTGTGGAAACATGGATCCCTAGGATGCAAGAACTAAGGTTGATGTCTATTGGAGCTAGGCAGGATGCTAACCCCCCTGAAAGGATTAAGCCCACTATTACTCTTGCAAATGAAATTAAGGGATAAATGGGAAAAACAGAGCCTTTGGAAGTCAGAATAAAGGAATTGGTGAATTCCTTTCATTAATCACATCATGGTCTCCTCCCATCCATTCTAAGGAATGATGGTAGCATAAAAACCTTGCAAGAGTGGAGAGATGAAAGTAATAAAGCTATTTTAGAGCAGGTTGTTTCAATTTGTCAAAGATATGATATGGATACACTAAAAAGAAATATGGACATGTTGGATCATGTGGAGATTGTCTTGTCAAAATTTGGTAGGGAGGCTAATCAAGTTGTTACCAAGTATTCGCCTTATAGAAAAAAGGTTGATGATGTCATGAAATTCAACTGATCTACTAAAGAGGAATTCTTGCAATGGAAGGGAAAATACTTGGATGAGTTGGAGGATTAATTTGAAATAAGGGGGCAGAGATTTTAAATTTTGGTTTTGAAGACTGTAGTCATGATGAGTAATGGATGGGGGAAGTGTAGTGCATAGCCTGGAATTAATGTAGATTAGGGTTATGATAAAGTAATGAATGATATATTGCCTTCTCCCCAATTCAAATTAAAGAAAATTCTGTAGACATAGACAATCTTCTTGTCCTCCCCTTTTGATTCTTTCATGTTTTCTTTCATTTTCACTTTATGTGCATGGACACACTTTTTAAGAAAAATGCTTGAAGATGCCTTTTAAAGGTGGGACTAGATCACTAGCAACAAATGGGGATTAATTTTTCCTCGTATATGTTTCCCACCACCTGAGAACTAAAATGTAACTGAAAAAGGAATGTATGTTACATCGGTCCAATTGAATTGTGACATGTGTACTTTTTGGCTCAAGACTTGTTTTTCTCCTTTGTTTTTATAAGAAGGAATTCATGGCTAGAAAGAGGGGTTCATTGTATTGAAATTGACATAGAGATTTGTAGGAAGAATACTGAGCGTATTTTGAGTTTTGTCTAAAAGTTCTGAGTCTGTAGTTACGTATGGAATTTTGATAACAAGATAGAAAATATAATACATGATAGTGCTAATTTCATGACCATTTTCTCTCCTCTATACTTATTCTATGAGTTATGAATAATATAATTAAGGATTTTTTTGTTCATCTCTATTGATTTCTAGTGGATGTATACATGGTTTCATTCTTGCTAGTTAATTCAAGGAATTAGTGTAAATGCTTGAGTGAAGTTGTTAGCTCATACGAATCATGTGCTAGGATATCTGTAAGAAGTGGTGGCCAAGAAAGTAAAGTGGAAATGTTGTAATGTAGTGTTTTTTGAAGCTTATGTTTCTATGTGAAGAGTTATTATCAGGTTGCATAGGTTAATATTGACTCCATGTTTAGGATAAGGCACCGGTTCGAGTAAAATATTTGTAATATAGTTTCTAGGTCAATTCATTAGAAAATCACTTTATTTACAAACATTTCAAATGATTTACCATTAGTCATGTTATGTTGAGTTTCATTATTGTCATGCTCCAAGTGTAGCATATCGTTAAAAGGATTTCCAACTTTTTCGATGTACTACATTTTTGAGTGGTTATATGAGGATTATTTATTATTTACAATGTATTTAGATATTAATTACACAAGTCCTTCAATATACATTATGAGATTACCCTCCCAAGTTTGATAGCACCCGAAGTGTAGGAGGAAAGATTTATAGTTTTCACTCATCCGTTGGCCAATCCCTTTAGGTTTACTAAGTATTATAAATGGAAAAGTCATAGGTAATTCTAAAGATCATCTTGGTTCTTAAAAATAACCAACATAATCAATGCTTGAAAATGTAAGACAAATCTTAATATATTAAATATCATACAAAAATATATGGTTTAGCTTATTATGTCCCTTCAAATATTGAATGATTACCCTCTAGAAATATAAATCCCTTTTAACTTAAGTTTAAATTAATTAAAACTTGGTACTTAACATGAACATGAAAAATACTTCAAGGCCACTCTTACAAAAATGATGCATAGACTATATTTACTCTAGAGAAGCATTTCACTTTCATTATAAACTAATCATATTTTCTAAATATAGTATACACAACAATAATTTCACATGACTATAGATTAGAGATAAAACCTAAAATATTTTAAGTATGAGATAAAAGACATTTACTTTTGCATTTCATTACATTTATCTTTAAAGTTATAGATGTCACAATTAACATTTTAGATAAAAGATCTATTTTCTTTGTATGATCACGGTTATCTTTAAATTTTATTTTTTGAATTAATATGAGTTAAGTCATTATCATGTGTTAATTAATTTAGTTAATTCACCATTATAATTTTTTTAAGGAATTTTCATTATTGTTCATTAAATTTAAGGGGTTATTAGGGTTATATTTAATTAAAAAAATGTACATTCTTTTGATAAATTTTGAAGAATAATTTTATCTTTAATTTAGTCATTGTATATAATTAAAAATTGATCTTGTAAGAGAACTATGCATAGTTTCAAAATAGTCATTAATCTTGATGTACATTCATATCATAAGTTCCCCTTCCTCTAATTATTGTGTTACATAATATTCAATATCAAAATCGAAGAGATATTAAATTACACCTCATTGTTGCATTTTCTTCACCCTTCTATATCTATATTTTTAATACATTACTAGCTCAAGTTTATACCACTATATTAAAATAAAAATTATATCAACCATTTTTCTCTCTCATTCTATTATTTACTCTTCTTTTACCTACTAATAGATATAATTTTCTTTTAAGTCCATTCCATAATTTAGTTTTCCTATAACATATGGAACCTAAAGACTTGCAATATTTAGCTCTACATCCTTTAAATTATAAATTATTGATGATCTTCCATATTTGAAACTTTTCCTACCATCGTCTATTGCACATAACATGTTTTTGATACCTATGAGTTTAGTTTCTATATTTATTTAGCTTTAGACATGACCATACTAATAAGGACACTATTTGTATGTCATGGGAACATAAATTTCTTTAATGTCCTATAAAATGTTCAAGAGAAATTCTCAGATATGCATACCCTTTAACCTAGTTTTATTATTAGATCCACTAATAACACATTTCCCTATATATGTAGCTAAGTTTTTAAACCTCAACAAAAAATAAATTTCACATTAAAATAAAGTATAATATACCCAATCAATGTGGTTAGTGTTAATAATATCAAGCACAAGGCTATTTCTTGGTCCCCATGTAGGGAAGGAATTTTCAAACTTAGTTTAAATGGATCTATGATAGGTAATCCTAGTTAAATGGGTTTCAAGGTTGTTATTCATTCCCCTTTAGGTCTATTTATAAGGGAAGGTTCTAAGTTATGTACCTAGGTAGTAAGATGAATAATTAAAAAAATAGACTAGCCATCTTGGAAAGACTCAAGATCATTGGTTGTATGGCATTTACAAGTTTGAAGGTTGAAGAGGAATTCATGCTTTATGTACATTTAATGTAAAATATTTCTAAAGAATTGGAATTTGAGATAGATTGAGAAAGCTAGTCAAGTCATTTAATGTTTCTACATGATATCTTATCATTATTATTTTAGAGAAAGAAAATTAGATGTAAATTTACTTACTAAAGCAATAAAATTGAGAAATTCCTATTTTTGGATAAGATTAGTGAGATCCTAGATGAACAAGAAATTGAGTTAATGCTTCATGAGGATTTCATCTCTCCTAAAATAATCATTAAATGAAACTTTAGATAATTTTTGGAATGTATTGAATTAAATTAATGTTTAAGGAGCATGCATTATTATATGGAAGTAATACATACCTATTTATTATTGGGATTTCTAAATTTCTATCACTACTAACTCATGTGAGACATGTTTTATTCAACTCCCTTGTAGCCTTATTATAAGGTTTTTATGAATTATTGTCTAGTTTTTATTTTGTGTACTATTTTTAGGTTGGCCTAGGTGATATAGTCCAAATATTATTTTGAGTATTGTGATGCCTTTTTAAGTCCCTCTAGGGTGAAATGTTATTAGATCATCACCTAAATAAGGAATTTTGTGTCCTTGATGAGCTAAGTTCAATTTTGACAAGAAAATTCAACAAGAGGAAGGTTAATTCACCAAACATAGTGATTTATGTGATTTTTCATTAATTTTAGAAAATATTTAGACATATTCAATGGCACACCTTAATGTTGTAGCATTATGCTAGACTATATATAATATTATTCCTAAAGAGAGGTGGCTCTTCTGGGCTATATTCATATTATGATACATTTGAGGGAAATTTTTCTCCTATCATTTAATAACATGTGAATAAAATTATGGAACTAAGCTACATGTTTTTTATTCATTCTATAGAAATAATTTAGACTCGTTTCTTTACTATGAATACTTGTTGTTATATATTGATAATATAAGGATTATCATCAAAGCTAGTAGTTGAAAGTGATTTCACCCTCCAATTACTCATTATTAAGGTTTCAAAAGTGAAGCACTGCTTAGTTTTAGAGCCTATTAGAGTCACCTATGGATTCAAAATCCCAAGATCACCTACAACACAAAAATATTCCTTCTGCAAGAGAGGATCAAGATAAAAAATTTGTCTGATTATGGGCAAAATGGATTATCTATTCATCAAATATGATTTATTTTATATGCGGCCTTGATTATATAGATAAGGACGATAGGTAGGACTATAAAATATTGTGATAAGTGTATTAATCCAATGTAATGAGATAAGTAGTGATACGATAAGATAAGATCATATGGAACCTAAGACTTCTAGAAAGATTCCTAGTACCATAAGTAAACTTAACATGTAATCATGTGTGAAAAGGACCTACTTGGTGATCTAGTTAGGTAAAATACCTTGTTCACACCAACAAGCCTATTAAGTTCAACTTAGGGAGAAGTAAATGAATGCACATGATGTGCTATTCTAATGGGTCTTGACTTTAATATCCATCTAATTTTTCTTCCACATGTGAATCTTCTTGCTTCTCAATATTTGTCTTGAAGTACATTGTTGGTGTCTTATCTTTCTCCTTTGGTTGTTCTTCACCTGAGTAAGGTCTAAATTCCTTAAAAAATATATCTCTAGAAAATATTATTTTATGAGTTAGAGGATTCCAACTTCTTGTCTATAACCTTTTACATTTCCACCATAACCAACAAAGATGCATTTTTGTGTTTTTAGATCCAATTTAGATCACTTCTCTTGAGGTACATGAACAAAATCCTCATAACTAAAGACCCTTAAGTGTGAGACAAAAGGATTTCTACCTATCCACAGTTCATAAGGATTTTTATCAACAAGATCTAAACATGGAGATCTATTAATTAAATAACAAATAGTACCAACCACTTCTTCCTGAAAATATTTATCTATCTTAGCACTACTTAGCATACTATTAGATCTTTCCATTAAGGTCTAGTTCATTATTTTGACAACCCCATTTTTTTGGGGAGTATGAGGTGTTGTCTTTTTTCTAAGCAATACCTGCATGCTTACAAAATTCATCAAATTATTTGGAACAATATTCACTCCCACTATCAAATCTCAACACTTTTATCTTATAACCTACTTCCTTCTCAACTAAGGCCTTAAATTCCTTAAATTTAGTGAAAATTTTAGATTTGGAATGCATAAAATAAATCCATTTGTATCTTGAGACATCATCAATGAAAGAGATATAATATTGAGATTTACCCAAAGATTCAATATCCACTAGTCCACATAAATTTGAATGAAGAATTTATAATAATCTCGTTTCCTTGTTAGTTCCACTAGAAAATGATGATCTATTTTATTTTCTAAACACACAATGTTCACAAAAATCATTTTTACCAATAGAATAACAAAAATACCATCAACCAACTTTTTGTTCAAAATAGTCTAAAGTCTTTTTTTTTCTCTATTATCCAATCTATGGTGCCACAAAAAACATGTATTTTCAATGTTAGTTACATTGGAATAGTTACTTTATCCACCACAAAACTCCATCTTACCAAATTGCAACTGAACTTATCGAATGTCATATACATTCTAGAATCATTCAACTTGAATAGTGAAAGTAAAATTCTTGCAAGTCCTAGAATATGCAAAATATTATCAAGATTTTTAATCCTCCCATCATTGAAACACAACTTTACCTTTATCTTACAAACAATCCTCTTTATGTTATTACCACCAAGGAAAACTTATCCCACATGATCTTCTTTGTAATTAGTTAACCACTCCTTATGAGGAGTCATATGGTAGGAGAAACCTGAATCAATAAGCCAAACATCATCACTAATAGTGTTAGCTGAAATGAAAAAAGCATTAGAATCATCATTGAAGGATTTTTTTATGAAGGAATCAAAATTATTTTTCTTATTCCTACATTCCTTCTTCACATGCCCTCTTTTACAAAAATTCCAACACTTTTCTTTCCTCCTTTTGGGGGTTTTAGAAATTTCTTTAGACTTATCCCTCTTATTAACCCCTTTTGGCCCTTTCTCTTTGGACTTACCCCACATATGCAAGGCATCTTGGGAGCCCACATTCATATAATTTCCGCTCAACTCCTTTGAAATAAGTATGGAGACTATGGTGTCTATATTTGGTTCTGCATTACCACTACTTATGAAAAATAATTAAATTTTCCAAAGATTTAGGTAAAGAACAAAGAAACGAGATACAATTATACTCATCTTCTATTTCAACATCTATGCATGCAACTTGACTTATAATTAGATTAAAATCATTTAAATTATCAACTATAGATTCACCATATTTCATTTTTAAATAATATAAATATCTTTTGAGATATAACTTGTTTGATAAAATTTTAGTTTGATATATATCACTTATCATTTTACAAGAGTTATATACAATATCTTTAATGGAGACATTCAAAAGGATGAAATACTTAAGAAACAAACAAATGTTTCCTCGTGCCTTCTTGTCTAAATTTTTCCAATCTGCATCTCATTGCAGCTGGTTTACTTTCTTGTGAAATTGATAACCACTTATCTCTCTCTTTTATGAGATCCTCCATCTTTAATTTCCACATCTAAAAGCACATTCCATTGAACTTATCACTATTCTACCTAGAGGTAGAATCCATGGTATACAATATTCTTCACAAGTTTGCAATATATCAAAACATAAGAAGCTCCAACTATAGCAAAAAAACCTCCAAAACTTAAGAGAAGGGCATTCCCTTCTAAACAAAATTGTTTGCTTTCATACCAAATATTGAAGTAAGGTGGAACTAAGTTGCAATATTAACTTATGTATATGTATTCAAACTTGAAAATAATAATACTAAATATGATTATATGTATGTGATTGCACATTCACCATAATAGAAAAATAAGAAATCATATATTACAATAATTTTATGTGGACAAACCATTTCGAGAAAAACTCCACATGAAAAAAGAGGGAAAGTATATTATATATCTTCAAAATAGAGATACACCAAATTTCACTTCCTTGTTGATCTCGTACAACATGGATGTTTCCATACACCTACAAATAGCACAAGATGATACTACCATTTCAAGGCTCCAATTTATCAAACTTGTGGGAGACAAAACCATAGTAGTAAACTAAAATAAGAGGTGCCAAAAACACTTGCAAAAATGAAAACCCCATCCTTGGAAAAGAAAGAGTCATGATAATAAGTTAACTAATGTGTAAAAAACTTCAACATGGGTTCCTAACGCATAGCCCCTTCAACTTTTGGCATTCAAGATGCTTTGGTGACTATTGAACTTCTAGATGGAGGACCAAAATACACTTGTTTCCCTCCAAACTTGGTGCTCCATTCAAGACCCTTCACATTACCAATATGGACACCTAGGAGGGATAGCTTTTTCATCCAGTGACATGTAACCTCCACAAAAATTAAATTCCCTCTTGAAAATACAAATGCAATATACACCAAAATTGAATACATTCCTCTCATGTCCCCTAGGACACTTTCCAAGAAACATGGAGACATAAAAAATGATAGGTTTGCATGGTAAATATCACCCAATCTAACATATTTTACATAACCCCTCAATCCATTGACAATTTTTTCCACTTTCTTAGCCCCTCCCTCATTATTCCCTTGCCTAAGTTTTATCTAGTTATATTCCTCAATGAACTCCTATACAATCATCTCTCTTCTACCATAAATTATTCGGCTCCTTTAATAGTTCCAACAAGTATATTTATATTTATTCTTAACCACCATTTAGTCCCACTTAGTAATGCTAGGATTTCCTTTTCTATTCCTTTTCATTTAGAGTTCTTTCCACCATATCACCACATGAGCTTTTGAATTGGCCTTCATAAATTGCAACTTGCTTGGGTCCATAATTTCCTCATACTTATAAAACTCTTGCAGATCAATGATACATTTTATAAACTTATCATGATCTAAACTTTCAAAATAGTTTATGATATCAACTTTAGTCCTCTTCCCAATGTTAGTAATGGCCTTTAACATTCTCTCCTCATTCACTTCACTTCCAACTAATTCCATAGGATATTGTTCTTGTTCCTCATTAATGCTCTCCTCAGCCCTAGGATTAGGCTCTTTTGGTGGTCTTGTTCTAGTGCATCCATTCAATTTTTTATTAATTTTAGAATCTCATATATCTCCACCATTCTTATTGCAATATTAAGGATTCGTCACCCTCTCTTCAATGACATTTTGATAAATTTTATCATTTCAATGACCACTTGATGTTGTCACATGGTAGAAGGGTCAAAAGAAGGATGGTCCAACCATGAAACCAAACATAGCTAATTCCACAATAACATAATATCTATTGAAAAATAGAACCAATTTTATAAGCTTCTATGATTACCCTTGATATTAAAACCACATATCCTATCACAATGGGCCCTTTTACATGTTAGGCCATAACCATTTGATTACAACAAGGTTCCACAATTGGATATCACCACTATGGAATCACTTCTAGACTTGTTGTAGAAGGCCACATTTAATGATTTTTAATATAAGTAAATTTAATTCTCTCTACTAAACAACACTCTTGCATGCCACATTCACTATTTTATATTGTATCCCATATTATACTCTTTTCTCTTTACTCTATCTCTTAGTATACACTCCTTCATTGTTATACTTTCCTTCTACACCTCTATACCATCCTAGTATTCTTCATTTTCTCTCAAATGACTTGAAACAATGTATATATTCTCCCTGAACTTTCCATGTGATATTTATTAGCTTCAATATGGCACAAAGCTCAAAACCACATGAAACATATTGTCAACTCAAAAGAATAAACATGAAAGTCTCAATGGTCTAATGGTGGAGAATCTCTTCTTAGCACTACATACCTTGCAATAGTTATCCCAACCTTCCTAAATATTCACCCTTGACACAAATCCAAAATAATTTACAACAAACATACATAACTCTAATTGAACACACTACGATATGTAGATATGTCATACTCCAAATCACCATCTTTCACTCATCTAATCAACTTCAATATTCAGTAGAATATAAAGACACTTCAAAAAAAGCTACTACCACAATTGTGAAAACTAATTCCTTAATGTAGTGAAACACATTAATGTTTTCTTCTACCATAGATTGTTAACCACCAAATACACATACACAAACTGCGAAATTGAACCACAATTTCCACTTTCTTAGACATGATACAACATTTTTACCCAACACAGAATTCATCTGCATCCGGATTTCTTAAGATATCTATTGCATTATGTGATGTTTCTTATGTTTTGTGTACATCATGTATTGTGTATATTTGTTTAGTTCTAAAATTTGGCTTGCTTCAATGACCAAGCGATGTATAATAATATGAGAATAAACTTTTCTTGAAATTTGTTAGTCCAAGAACATTACACAATTTGGTGATGTGGGACATAGTTGGCCTGTCTCGAATCAACTTGATTTGTCAAAATTCCACAATTAAATAAAAAAAGTTAATCCTGATTTGACATTGATCAATCAGTTCCTTTGATGTCGAACTTCATCATTCTGCCAAACAGATTTACAGTACAAAAGGCTATGGAAAATAATACTAAAGAATAATATGCTTAGAACACTAGTACTGAAGAAAACGATGTTCTTTAGCTTTCACTAAAGCAGATTCCAGTGATGGTCTTTCGAAGCGTCACAAGTCTCCATCATTTCCCCGACAAATACTTTTGAAAAATTGTATTCTCTATTCTAGTATTTTTCCGTATGTGGAAGAGAGACCTTGATGTAATCGACACAACCTATCAGAATGAATAAGTAATGGAGTGCAACTTAAGATTAGAACAAGTAGTGGAGTGGAATCTAAGATTTCAATAAGCATATAAATAAGGACTCTGCCTCAAACTGAAAATTAACACTTGCGAACTCCTCTGTGTGCACTGCAACTCTGTACGTTCCTTATTTGCTAATTGCGTCACTTATTTTAGATTTATTTTTCAATTTTCGAACAGCAATCTTGTAATTACTTTTATTAGAACGATTTTTACGTATATAAATCGTATGATCTTTCAGAGCTATGAACAAGAAGCTATACAGAGCTGCTGTATCGGACGATGAGGGGCCACTTCAACGATTGCTTGATGAGGACGTGGATATACTGAGTGAAGTAAGTCGTGCAGGGAATACTGTTCTCCACATCGCTGCATTTCATGGTAGTAAAAGATTTATTCAAAAGTTGCTACCGGCAAATGATTTGGAACGAGGGAACAATCTGAGATTGCTGGCCATGCAGAACGTCCATGGAAACACGGCGTTGCATGAAGCCGCCTGTGCAGGGCAGGCTGAGGTAGTACAGATTTTACTGCACCATTCGCCTGATGTTGCGGATGTGGTGAATAGAGCGGGTGAAACGGCATTATTCAGAGGTGCCTTGGCCGGTCATACGGGCATCATTGAAATCTTTGAAGATTTGTTGGGTGGTGCGCCCGTGGAGATGTACACCAGGGAATCCGATGGCCAAACATCATTACACTGCGCGGTCTTCAACAAACAGATGGGTATGCTAAAACAAAGCTTTTCTTGTATTTGGTAGACAAATTAGTGGTATTCAGTACAAAAGTTTTGGGGTCATAACTTCTAGTCATTTCATTCACCCAAAAAAAATAAAAAAAAATAAAAACTTTTAAATTTTTTATTTTTTTTCACATTAGATGCATTTAAAATATTGTATATTAATTATAAATTGGAAAACATAAATAGTCACCTTTCCTTTCTATTGATGTTTAGGTTATTATATAATATTACGAATTAATCTCAGATTTGTTATATTTGTCATTTAAAGTTTGAAGTCTTTTGACATCTAATTAAAATATGTAATTGCAATGTTTGTGTATAATTAATTTTATTCTCTAATAAAATATTGCTTATATTATTTTATTTAGGCACAATATAGTCTAAGTAACTGCATTTTAGATCTTGATTAAATTATAACTAACCATTATATTATATTGTATATATTCTCTCAATGCCTTCTCCCCCTCTCAAAGTTATCTCCCTCTTAAAACAATCACTAGCTAGTGCTTAACTGTTAATGCTTACATATGATAATGGGCTTAATTTTGATTGATATTTAGGTTATTGTGTAACCTTACAAATTAAACCTCATGAGAGAAGAAGTTGTGTATTATTGACCCTATCTATATGTAGGGCTCGCTTCACTTAGATAATTTTGATTGGAAGAATACCTTTTCATTCTAAACATAAACCCCACCTTCCCTCCCCATAATCCTTATTATTTCTATCTTTTGAATGGTCAAGAGACAAGGGACAAATGCCTTACATGCAAGGTTTCTACCAAAAATTAATATGGAGGTTTTTAAGGGTTTTTTAATAAGAAATGATCAATTTTCAATTGAACACTAGTGCTAAAGTGGAGCTAATGTTTAGACACTAGCCCTAGGTGGTGTTAGAGCCTAGCTTTGTAAGCCTCAAAGTTTGTAGGTCGGGCTATCTTTTTACCCTTTGTTGTAGTGGTTGTCTTAGCCCACCCTTTATAACTGATTTGAAATAGTATAAGCGATTTTCCTTGAATCAATTTTTTCCTAAATATTATCTTTTGTCATCTTGTGTGCTCATTATATTATGTCTAGAGTTGCAAAAAAAATTAAAAAATAATAAGTATTGGGTCAAGTTGGGTTATTTTCTTAATTTTTTGAAAGTTATCAAAGTTTTAGACTTTGGAGTTGTCCATCCCATATATCTCCACCTTCCTCTTTATCCTTATTGGGTTGTTGGAATTCATTATCTTGACATACCTTTCCACTTGATCAAGTGGAAAGGTATGCCAAGAGAATGAATGGGTTTTTTAATTCAAATCCAAGCCTAATTAATTATAGATTCCAAGAGATAAAACCTGACATTTATAAATGCCATTACACAACACTTAATTTTGGAAGGTGTGTGTCCTAGGTTACTGACCTAGGACCCATTTCCCACCTGGTGAATGGGTCCTCACTAGGTCCTAGGACCCTATTTTAACATAAACTTTAACATCCCCCGAAGTGTGTCCTAATTAAGTGTGTTAGGACCCATTCACCATATGGAAAATGGGTCCTCACTTAACCCTAGGACCCCTCCTTAAAATATGTTTTTTGAGGTATTTTAATAATTTGAAATCCGAGATCTGATGTATGCTTGTGATATTTGAATTTTGGGAATTAATATTAAGTTATATATAAATACAAGATTATTTCACATAGTTTCATCTAAGAATCTAGAGATTTTTCATGAGATCAAGCATTCATATTCAAGAATCAAGTAAGAGTGAAATCTTGGAGTAGCATTATAATGTTCTTACAAGTCTTCAAGCTCATTTTGTTGTCAAAGATCTAGCATTATTGAAAGAGTGATGATAGATGCCTATGGAGAATCATGATGGATTCTAGGTTTTGGGAGAAGCATCATGAGATTCATCCAAACCTAATGAATTGTTTCCTAAGTGATTCCATCTTCTATAATCATTCTATTTTTAGCCCAAAGAAAGTTATATTTAGATTTGTGGCTTATTAAGGGGATTTGGGATCTCCTAAAGTAGGTCTTTTGCATTGTTCATGTTTCATTCTAGGATCCTATTCTAACGTAATTGAGTAGGGTTTCTTGGAATGATTAGAGATATTAATCTTAGATACACTTACGGTTAGGATTGAACACACATTCATGTTTTAGATTTCAACTTATCATCAAGGTTTAATTACCAAACTTGGTTTGACTGAGGCAAACCCCTATCCACCAAAAAAAATCAATTTTTTTTGGAGATTATTGGCAAATCTGTATCTGAAAGTGGGGATTTCAAGTTACGAGAAGGAATTGCACATCTAGAACTTCAAGTTTAGATTTAGAGTTTTTTGGAAGAGCCTACCAAGACCCATTTGCCACCTGGCAAATGAGTCCCTTTTCACAGTTTACAAGCTACAGTTCCTGATTTAGAGTCTCCCAGAAGAGTCTACCAAGACCCATTCACCACCTGGTGAATGAATCCCTACTAGGGTTTTAGAAATAACAAATTATGGCAGGTCTACAACATTCCTTACTCTCAAATTTTCCATAAAATTCATTGTTTCTTTATTTTTTATAATAGATCTCTTCATTTCACTTTGTAGACCTAGGATTAGAGGACTTTTGATAGTTTAAATTCTTCTCCCTAAGGTGTTGTTTGGCTCAACCCCTTGTCCTTATATAAAAGATAATTTGCAAGATCCCAAACCTTGATTTGACTCACCTTTTTGGTTGATAGTTCTTGGTTTGGATCTCATTTCTTGAATGAACTAGGGAAAAATAGGGTCATAACATAGTCCCCCTTTTCCTATTTTTCATTTTGGTGAACCCAACTTTTGAACATCATAATTTATGATTCGGAGTGCATTGAAACCCTAGATCTTAGTTTGCAATAGTTTGCATTATATTTGAATTAGTTACATTGTATTTAGGGTTCTTCAATTTTGCATTAGTGAACAATGCATTTAGGATAAATTTGCATGTTTGCATTGCTTATATTCACAAAAAATCAGAAAAAATACATTAGATCTGAGTTTTTTTTGGATTAAAATCATCATTCAATCATTTAGATTCATATTGCACACTAAATTTAGTCACATTATTCATTAAATTCAACCTTGGTCAACATTGCATTTGAGGAAACAATAATAAAATGGTTTGTGAAGGAGGAGGAGGTAGGAATAGGATCCATTCGAGGAGTTTGAAATCCTCTGATGTAGATGGGGATGATGGCCCAGATCCTGATGATGAGGATGGTGTTGAGGGTTGGGTGTTGGCTACTGGGAAGCAACTGGCTAATGTTTGGGTGTTGGAGGTTGGGTTGTGACTGGTGGTGTTTTAGACGCTAGCAACTGGGTTGCGGTCATTTTTGGTTGTTGTGTGTTGGGAGAGGGTGTGTCTTGTGAGGCTTCGATTCCTTTTAGGATGTGGCTCAGGTTTATGGCCTTTTTGAACTCTGACCGACATGTTATCTAGGTGTGGTTGGGTTTTCTCATCTGGCCTTCACCTTGTTTCTTCCCTGCAAGGGATCCTCTTGCCTTACTTGGTTCTCTTTGCTTCCTGGTGATGAGGTTGATGTTGAGGGTTGGGTGCTAGTGACTAGGCAACGACTGGTTGATGTTTGGGCACTAGAGACTGCGCTGTGACTGGTGGTGTTTTGGGCGCTGGCAATAGGGTTGCGGCTATTTTTGGTTGTTGTGTGTTGGGAGAGGGTGTGTCTTGTGAGGCTCTGGTTTCTTTTCGGATGTTGCTTAGGGTTATGGCTTATTTTGGACTCTAATCGACGTGTTAGAGGTGTGGTTGGGCTTTCTCATTTGGCCTTCACCCAGTTTCTTCACTATAAGGGTTCCTCTTACAGTCTTACTTGGCTCGCTCTACTTCCTTGAAATGATGTTGTGGGTTGGGCTCTAGAGGTTGGGTTACATCTGACTTTGGTTTGGGCATTGGTGGCTGGACTATGGTTGACTGTGGTTTGTGTGTTGGTGGCTTGGAAGCAGTTGTTTCTCGTTGTTGTGTGTTGGAAGTGGGTGTGTCTTGTGAGGCTTTGGTCCTTTTTAGGATGTGGCTCAAGGTTATGGCTTATTTTGGACTCTAACTAGCATGTTAGAGGTGAGGTTGTGCTTTCTAGTTTGGAATTCTCCTTGTTTCTTCTTTACTTGGATTCCTCTTTCCTTAGGGTGATCCAACAATATTGGTTTACATTTTTGGCCAAATTGGACACTGAACTAATTTTTTCTAACTAAATCTTCACTTTCGAACACCTATAGCGACTAAATCATGAGGCATTTGAAGATGATGGAAATTAGTGATTTGTGACATTTTGTTTGTTGATTCTAAATATATTTTTTTCAAAAAATTTGGAATCAGATTGCACTTCTTTTTCGATCTCCTTCAAAAACTAGTTTTTTTCAGTAAACACCATTTTAAGGAGTGGCGTTCACCGTATAACACATAACTTTTTTTCTATGAAGGATAAAATTCTAATTTATTCGAATTTAGATTTCTAACTACGATATCTAGTGCTTCGTTTCATAGTGTTTTATTGAATATTTTTTCCTTAATCAAGTTTCAAAGTCAAACCAATTACAATTTAGACATAGGCGGATTGTATAACACAATTTTTTCTATATGTATCAAAATTCAATATTTTTTTTTGTTGGATCAAGGACTTCAATATTCGATGTGCTCATAGTTTTCAAAAAAAAAAAGTGATAATCTTCTATTTTTCCACATGTGCAGAACAAAGAGCTTGATTTTTGGTTTAAAACCTACATTCACAAGAAATAAAAAATAAATATAATAATAAAATTAAATTTATTTAAAATTATACTTTTTGGGAAGCTTATAATAAGGACTACATACTTACAAAAAAAATAAAAATTAAATGAATTCATTTGATCCCCCAAAAGGTAAATAAAAAGTGGTTTTTTATTAGCATTTTGATAGGTGTAAAGGAGACTTCATTATAGGTATGATTTAAAATTATTGCAGTTCTATCCAAGGGGGTTTGATCTAAGGTGGTTTGAGCAAACCCTCTTTAATTGGAATCCTTCAAATGGAACCTTTTAAGGCTTAAATCGTTATATTTTCTAAAAATATGTGATTTCATCAAAAATTAGAATCTCCCAAAAATTGTAAACCAGCATTTTGGGATCACCCCTTACTTGGATCGCTTTGCTTTCTTCTAGTTTGGTGCTTATTGGTGGAGTATTTTGGTTTGACTCTGGTGGAGTGGCTTGTGGTTAGTTATGGGCATGTTTTAGACCCTGATTGGCATGTAGGGTTGGAAGTTGCTCTTCATTGTCTTACTTGCTACCCACTTTCTTTGTTGGGGGTCTTTCCTTTCCTTGCCTTGCTTCTTGCTAGTACCTTTGGCTCCTTTTTAGTGCTTGATGTTTTTTTGGGCAATGTGGATGCTCTTTTCTATTTGAGGCCCATTATCTTTGTTGATGTTGGTTGTTTTTTCGAGTAGGGATGTTATTGTTCTTTGGGCAGGGAGGCCATTGTTTTTTGGTGTGCATAAGTTTCTTCTCTCTTGGCTGGAAGATAAGGTGTTCTATGTTTCTTTTGTTCCTGCTTCTATGAATATTTTTTTGTTTGTTCATGTGTTCTCTTTACCCCCTTGTGGGGTGGTTGTGTTTATCCCTATGCATCTCTTGCTGGGCCATGTTCTTGAGTTTTCAATGGTTGTCATGGAAATCCTTCCTATTCGTTGGATTGCTTTCTTCCCTTTTCTATAGTCTGAGTCTTCTATTGAGGTGAAGATTACTCCTACGGAGGTGGAGCCCTCTCTTTTAGAGGTACAGCTGGGGTCTGTGGATTTGTGGAGGTGATTTCCTTACTATTGGTCCTTATTGTTACATCACCTTTGGAGGTGGTGCACACTCCTATGGAGGTGGAGTTGTTTTTTGTTACAGTTTGGTTGCAGTTGTGATAAGGTTCTTCATGGCATCTGCTCCTATAGAGGGGAGCCTACTCCATTAGAGGTGGAGTTCGATTCAACTCTTTGGATTTGGTGGTGTTGTAAGAGGCTTCCTTTTCCCTACTAGTGTGGCTGGGAGGTTTCTTGGTGTTCTTCTCTGATTCCTAACTCTCCTATTGTGGTGGGGAGTTTGGTTTTGTTGGTTGGTACTGATAAGTGTTATGTTGTAGTCTGGATGATATAGCCTGATGGTTACCTGGATGTTTTAGGAAGTGCACTACTAGTTGGTGTTGATAAGTGTTGTGCTTTAGTCTCGTTGTTACAGGTTGATGATTACCTAGTCGTTTCAGCTAGTTCTTAGATGAAATTTCCCTTGTAATTGGTTGTTTTAGGGTTGAGGATCTCGTTAAAACTTTTTCTATTGGTGCATATTTGTGTATTGATATTGTTTCTTTTATAATCTACCTCTGGTTTTCCGATGGTTGTCTTTGTTCTATGCTTGTGCAACTTGGTCTTTTTGTGTGGGTTTTGAGTCCTTGTTAAAACTTGCTTGTTAATGGTTTCGGGTCCATTCAAAACCTATTTTTCCCATATAATCAAAACATTGCATTTGAGGAATTGAAATTCGGAAAATTTATTACTGAATTGACTATTGCATACTTGAAACAAAAAATACATAGGATCAACTTAGAAAAACAAAATTCAAATTTAAAAAACCCTAATCTAGGACCCATACACACCTATTCAACCAAATTTTTGAGTTATTTCTGGTGTCTAATTTACATTTCTATCCCTATGATGAAGCCCTAATCTGGGACCCATTTTCCATAGGGTGAATGAGTCCATGTACAGATTTTAACAGCAAAAATTCTTAGTGATTTTTAGTTTCTAGAATGCATTTTTGTTTCTATTGGTAGATCTAGGAAGTAATCTTTTGAAATAGTTTGTCTTTGCATTTAATATGTTGATCATTTAGTTATATTTTACAGCATTGGGAAAATAATTTCTTGCATATTTCAATTAAAGGTAACATTAGATTTCTATAATTTTATTTCATTTCCAACACTATTGCATCATTAGATACATTAGTTTATATTTTTCAATCATTAGAAAACAAAAACAAAAAACCTAAAACATTCAAAACATCAAACAAGACCCTTGGAGAAAGCATAGTTATTTGATTATGTCGAATCTCTTCTTCAAAGTTAGCCTATCCCTCAAGCCCTTTAGTAGTGATGACTTTGATATGTTAGATGAAGTCCTTGAGGACTTCATCTCGTAAGGTCCATCCTCTAAATATTTTCATGAAAAACCAAAACAAAATGATCTCAATGAAATCACACCTCATCTTATCATTTACCCTCCCTCTCAAAAATCTCAAGTTAAAAAAAAAACCTGTACTTACCCTAGAACCACCTAAAAAAGAGAATTCACTTGACAATAAAAATGCTTCACAACAAACGGGTTACAACACCGTTGTGCACACATACAATATGAGGAACAATACGCAAAAATTAAAAAC
This sequence comes from Sequoiadendron giganteum, assembly GCA_007115665.2. Lineage (NCBI taxonomy): Eukaryota > Viridiplantae > Streptophyta > Pinopsida > Cupressales > Cupressaceae > Sequoiadendron > Sequoiadendron giganteum. Next base: position 538,710,392 of record CM021105.1, read on the forward strand.
TCCTATTTCATTACCTTTGACTCAATCTATCTTGCCTAGCACTCCTTGATTACCCTTGAATAGTGGAAAGGAATATGATCTTGTTGAACAACTTATGAATACACCTACTAAGATATCCCTATGCGAGATCTTATTCAAGCTTCACCAAATTACCATAGTATGCTTCAAACAACCTTGCAACAATTTATGGTTCCTCCTAATACAAGTTCAAATAGATGGCAACATTAGTTCAAGGAATGAATGAAGTTAATTTAGATATTGTTTTTCACCAAAGAGAGTTACCTTCCTTGGAAGTTCAAAAATGACATGATGCATTCATCGTAATAGCCTATGTTAATAAAATTGGTATAAACAGAACCCTTGTTGACAATGGTTCAACCCTTAATGTGTATAGTGTGAGCCTTTTGGTAAATATTTATACGAACAAGAGTGAAATTGTCCCCGATTCTTTATCTATTCATGGATTTGATAATATAGGAAAAAAACCTCTTGGAGTCATCACACTACCTATTAGAGTTGGGAAAGTAACATTACAAAATTTGACGTCCATGTTATGCCTCATAATATTTCTTACAATCTCGTCTTAGGGACACCCTAGATTTATGAAATGAATGGAGTGCCCTCTCGCCTTCATCGTGTAATGAAGTATATTTATGACAACAAATTTTACATGTTAAAAGCTAATCCTAAACTGAGAAGTTATTTTATTGTTGAGAAAGAAGGATGATATCCTTTGAAAGCATGGAAATCAACTACAAAAGTGAAAGTTACGAAGGAAGAAGAACATGAGGAAAACATTGATGAAGTTACTAGGTTGTTAGAAGATAATTGGGGTTCCTTAGATTTCACACCAATGTTTATGGAAGAATATAAAATTACAACAAAAGGAACCAAAAAGAAAAAATAACCAATGGTAATGTCAACACAAAATTCAGAAGAAAACTCACAAGCATCTACTTCATCTACTCTAGAATAAGACACAACCTATACAATGAACTTTGATGAAATAGACTATCAATAAACACAAAACCCGAAAGAGATGGAGAAAAATAAGGAATAGGTTATGAGCTCATAAAAAAGCTTGGTTACAATGGAAAAGGATGTGGAAGGAAAGAACAATGCATCCATGTTCCTATAGAGCCTAATGCACAAGAAACAAAAAGTTTTTTGGGGTATTGTCAGGTTCTAAGATAACACAAGCAATGAAAAAGACCCTCACTCAACATCAATGCTATTATATGTAAATCCACTAAAAAAACTCTCACTTTGAAGCATCTCGAATTGATTGATACAACTTGCGAAGAATCATTGGATTACTTTGAAGATGATGAAGCTTTGAAAGAAATGTTAGGATTTTATGATAAGTCATTTAATCCTAAAAATAAATGGGTCACATGTGCTATGGTTAGTGCTAAACAAGTGGATGAAGAGAAGGAAAGTAATGAGAGGGATAAAGACAAAGAAGAATACAATACTAAAATTCTGAGACAAAATGCACTTCCTTTGGGAGATACAATCAACATATTGATGGATACAACTAATGAGGAAAGAGTGATTAGAATATGAAAGTTCCTTGATGAAGATGAACAAGAAGATCATGCAAATTTACTTTATGACTTTCAGAAAAAAAATTCTTGGACTTATTTAGATATGTTGAGAATCAATGCTAAGATAATGACATGCAACATAGTCCTTGAAGAAGATGCTAAACTGGTAAGATAGAAGATATGAAAGATGAATCCTAAGATAGCTTTATTGGTTAAGAATGAGATTGAGAAAATCCTTGAAGGTAGTTTTATCTGACCTATTCATTATTCTCCTTGGATATCAAACATTGTTGCAATAACCAAACTTGATAATCGTATTAGGATGGGTACGTACTTTCATGACTTGAATAAAATATCTTTAAAAGATGATTTTCCCCTTCTTAATATTGACATGATAGTAGATTCAACACCATGACATTCTTTGTTGTCATTCATGGATGGATTTTTTTGATATAATCAAATTTTCTCAACCCTCAAGGTCAATACAAGACATCATTTACTACAACTTGGGGAACATTTTTTCGGGTCATTATACCTTTTGGATTAAAGAATGCAAGTGCAACATATCAAAGATCTATGACATTTATATTTCATGATTATATACACAAGAATTTGGAAGATTATGTTAATGATATTCTAGCCAAATATTTAACTTGACAAGATAATTTAAATATCCTTCAAAAGATCTTTGAAAGAATGTGAAATTATAACATGAGATTGAATCCCAAAAATTATATCTTTGGTGTAGATAATGGAATTTTTTTAGGTTTTATAGTATCTTACAAAGGCATTGAGGTGGACACAAAGAAAATTGATGCTATCATTAACATGCCACCTCCTAAAAACATTTCTCAATTGTATACTTAATAAGAAATAATTCAAGCTATTCGTCATTTTATAGTATCCTTAGTGGATCAAACATTACCCTTTACATAGCTCCGTAAGAAAGAGGTTCAATTTAATTGGAATAAGGATTGTAAATAGACCTTTGAGAGTTTGAAAGACTATCTTGCTACTCCACCTATTTTACAACCTGTTATGCAAGATAAACCATTTATCCTTTATACAACAACATTATTCCATGCTCTCACAACATTGTTGGCTCAACAAGACAACAATGGTAGAGAACATCCTATTTATTACATTAGTCAAACCTTGATTGATTATGAGACATGATACACAATGATAGAAAAATAGTGTTTGGATATCATATTTTATCTTACTAAATTGAGACACTACTAATTGAATTTTGAAATCAATGTGATGACAAAATTTGATCCTTTAAAACACCTTTTTGCTAAAACAGATTTATCAGGACGCTTAGCTAAGTGGGTTATGTTGTTAACAGAGTTTGATCTTAAATTTCTCTCTCAAAAGGAAATCAAAGGACAACCCTTGACCGGCCAATTAGCTGATGCTCCCTCCCCCCTAGTGTTACCTAATATAGACTCATCCCCTGATGAGAATGTGTTGACTATTCAAAAAGAAAAAGAAACATGGGAATTGTACTTCCATGATTCTAAGTGTTGAACTAGCTCTAGAGTAGGGGTTTTATTAATTCCTCCTTCAAGTAAGCCTATTCCCTTATCTTTTTGTTTAAAATTCCTATGTAAAAATAACACTGTAGAGTATGAAGCTTTAATAGATGGTATACGTGTAGCGCTAGCATTAGATGTCAAACACATTTTTATATTTGGTGATTCCCTCCTAGTTATTAAAAAAATAAATGGTTCATATCAAGCAAAGAATGATAAACTCATTTGATATAAGGACATCACAATGATATTACTAGATAAATTTAAATCATATACAATCGACAACATACCGCAAAAAGGATAATCGACATGCAGATGCAATGGCAAGCCTTTCTTCCATTGTATCTCCTAAAGATCCTTTTTTTGATTTCACATTTACAGTTCAAATGATCCCGAAACCATTGATAATGGTACCCTATGATATTCAACTATTAAAAATAAGGTACCTTTCTTGAGCCTACAACTAAGAACATTCGAGCTTGTCTTTAAAAACTTGCATCTAAGTATATAATTCTTATAGACATTTTATATAGAAGATCATTTCATGATCTTTTACTTAGATGTCTTAAATAGTCTGAAATCCCTATAGCACTTGAAGAATCTCAGGTATGTGCTTTTGGGGGGCATTTTGGAGGAAGATCGTTAGTTGAAAAATTGGTTTGTATAGAATATTATTGGATACACATGGAACAAGAGTGTTTTGTGTACATGAAGAAATGACATAAATGTCAATAACATAAAAATTTGATTCATGCTCCTGCTTCTAAGGTTCATGCCCGAGTTCCTATTTGGCCATTTTTCAATTTGGGGTGTGGATCTTATTCGAAAGATATCACCACCTTCTTCTGCTAGACATACATTTATCATTACTACAATCGATTACTTTACAAAATGGGTAGAAGCTATCCCTCTTCATTCCATGATAGTTGATGCAATATGCCATTTCATATTGGAACACATTATTGCTTGCTTTAGTCTCCCTTCAACATTGATTTCAGATAATAGAACTGTGTTTAAGAACAATGACATGAAGAAATTATTGGAAATATTTAATATTCAACATCACTTTTTGATGTCATATTACCCACAATCAAATAGACAAGCAGAATCGACTAACAAGACTATTGAACGAATTATATGAAAAGTAGTAAATAAACATAGTAAATATTAGCATACTCAACTAACTTATGCATTGTTGGCTTACCGTACAAGTATTAGCACATCTACTAGTAAGACTCCTTATACACTTGTTTATGGTGCTAAAGCAATAATGCCCTTAGAGTTAGAGATTCCTTCATTAAAAAATTATCATAAAGTGCTTATTGATGATACTATTGGCAAGAGAAACTACAAATATCATTTGGTGTTGTCATTGATGGAAACCCTCATTGGTGAGCAGGTTCATGCATCATCAACTTATCCTACTGGTAGTCAGATTGCAAACAGTTAAGGAAGAACATAGCATATGATAGTTTTTGGTTCATCAATTCTCATAGAGATTTTTAATTAATGTTTTGTGTTGTGTACCTCAGAGAAGGTTTATTGATGTATTTTCAGTGTTATACATGAATCTCAATGCCTCATATTGTTTTGTGTTTGAGTTAGAAGATTCAGTTGGCTAATTCTTTTGTTTTATCACTACTAGAGCCGACTTCATGAGTATATCATGTCACGGATGTTTGGGAGGAAATAACCTAAGTATTTTTGTGTTTGTGCATATTTTCTTGGGTTTGAGCTAAGTTTTGGCCGATCGTTGTGGATGCGCATTATACTTTACTCATGGTTTGAGTTGATGGATGTGCATATTCTTTTGTTCTATTGAAGCTGCCACATTGTAATTAAATTCTAAGTTGTGGATATATATGCGATCGTTCATATCATTTTGAAGTAGTGTATGAGATGTGTGGATGTGAATTATGAATAAGAGTAGAGCAGAAGAGCAAAAAAGCATAGTTTCACTTGTGCATAAAGGATCTTTATTGCGAGTGTGAGCAGAACAGAGCAGAAGTATAGAATCAATCTGTAGGACAGAAGATCCAGTATTGTGCCTAAGTGGAATTGTAATCAAGCATATGTAGATGCTATTTTTCTCAATTCAAACTCTTAGATGGTTTTAATATGATTATTTTTGTAAGGCAGTGAGCCTTCCCTTTGAGCAGTGAGCTCTAGGCAATGCACTTGAATGCAAGTGCATTCCCCATATTGTAAACTTTATTTGAGTATATTGAGATCATATTGTGGATTGGTCATCCACCGTGGTTTTCCCCCTAACAAGGTCTCCATGTAAATTTTTTGGTGTTATGGTGTTGTGTTTGTTTTCTTCTTGTTCATGCATTTTCGTTGAATGTTATAAGTGGTTTGAAGATAAAGGTTAGTAAAGTTAATTTTTGCACAACACTGATTCACCCCCCCTCTCAGTGTAGCTTGTTTCCAATAATTGGTATTAGAGCTAGTTCCTCTAAAGAAGAATTTGAATATCTTGGGGAGATCTTGGAAGGTTTTTCAATGGATTCAAGCAGTCTTGAACAACAACTTATGGTGGCCCTAGATGATCTTGATCAGTCAAAGTCTAAAGTTCAAAAATTGCAAGCAAACCTCAGTGATGCAGAGAAATTCATTGAATCTTTGAATGAAAAAATCAAAAAGTCCAGAGAGAAGAGAAAGGAACTCTATGATCAGATTAAGCAAAATGACAGTAAGAGCATTGATGATGAACACCTTAGTCAAGCCCTAAAAGAAAAGACAAAAGAATGTGAAAATCTTACCAAAGAAAATATAGTCCTAAAGCATGAAATGGAATCCATCATGATGAGAATGAACAAAGAGATCAAAGATAGGAAGAAGAATGAAGAGAACCTAGAACAGTCTCTGAAATAAAAATCTGAAGTATGCAGCCATTTGGACAATGAATTGGAACAATATAAAAACAATGAGGAAGATATTGAAAAGAGGATTGATGATCTCAGAGATGAACTTGCTACTACAAATGAGTACAAGGAGAAGTTAAAATTTAGCTCAACCAAGCTTGATGAACTAATTAGTAGTCAAAGGAAAAATGGTGACAAGCGAGGTCTTGGATATGAAGAAGGAGAAAGTTCCAGATCCGAGCAAAGGAGATTTAGGCAAGAAAATCAAATGAACAAACCTGGAAGGTATCCAGTAAGAAAACCTAATGCTTAGAGATTTAATGGATACTATTTCAATTGCAATAAATTTGGACACATGGCTTCTAAATGTAGAAGTAGGATGAATCAAAGTGGTCCATCATTCTTAGGTCAATGTTTTAATTGCAATAAGATTGGTCACAAGTCAAATGAATGCAAAAATGTGATGAACAATTTTCATAGAAATGTCAAATGTTATACATGCAATAGATATGGGCATATTTATAACCAGTGAAGATCAAAAGGAAATCAATGGAACAACTAGTCTAGACAAAAAAATGTGTGTGCTATAACTGCAACAAATTTGGTCACATTGCTACATTCTGTTGGAATAGGAGAGGTCTGGTAAATCAAAGAAGAAACATGCAAAAAGATGTTAAGGGAAAAGGAAAAGTCACTACAGATGTGGTGAGGAAGCAAATGCAAAATAAAAGGGTGAAGAAGAGTCCCTCTAATGAATAAAATGCACCAGCACCAGAACCTGCTTCTGGTAGTTCATCCGAGAATTAGTCTCAGGCCTTTGGCCTAGGAGGAGCTATCAAGAAAATCTCTTAAATCCCCTATCGGTAACTGACACCGGGATGTGGATAGGATCAGTAAGTGCATAGATGTTCTAAAAATTTTGTTGAACATATTAGAGAAGGTATTATGCAACCTTGGAGGTATAGAAAAGATTTATCTATCACAGTGCATGAAAACAATGCAACCGGATGTATTAGGGTAAAAGCATTTATTGCGACAAAAAGGGTTAAGTATGTGAGTGATAAAAATTCATTTCCATCTTTCATTTGTCACTTTGCATTTTGAAGAAAAAGAAGTTTGAAGAGCATTGAAGTGAACCTTGGTGAAATTGAGGCGAAATTCAAGAGCGAAGAAGCTTTCAGGAAATCAAACTGCAATCCGACATAAATGTATTTTTTGAAAAAAATTTGTGAACTTGTGAATTGATAATGGCTACTCCTTTAGTAGTTGAAGTTAAGGACAAATCCTGCCCTAAATTCAAATGGCATCCCTACAATTTTGTTGAGACTGACCCATTAGGATCTTTTTCTTCTGTTTCGTATGATGTGTTACACACAAAGGATATTAGAGCTTCTGTTCATGCAAATATTGAAGAACTACGAGGCTTATAGTTGCTAAATCTATACAACAATCATATTATTGGTGAAGATTTCTATGTGAAGCCAGAATATAAAACCCTAGAAGCAAATAAATTTATTAAGATTGTCAAATTCCCTATGTTTGAGGAAAATGAATGGGTTCATTACATTATGAGCCAAATCTATGATGAATTCATGTGGTTAAGCATACCTTTCAAAATCACAAAGGAGGCTATCAATTTTGTAATAGGTCTAAATTCTTTTGGTGGTTTAGCAATTCTAAAATCAATGAAGAATCAGATGGTCACTGATGCTACAGTCTCTAAGTATGACAAAAGGGTAATGAAAATTGATGACATTGTTGATGTAGATGTCAAATTTGCATCTATGGTTATTGGGTACAAGATCTATCATTCTAGCCAAGAAAACTCTATTTCTGGTACAACTATCTATGTTGCTTATCAGATGGTGAAAGAAAATGCAGAATATGATCTTTGTGAATTGTTAATAATTTAGCTGATGGAAAATCTTGCAAAGATCAAGAAGGATAAGAAAAATTATTTCAATTGTGGTAACTTGTTATTATGCTTATTCTTTTACTTCATGGATGAGGTTTTGGGATTCAGAAAGATTCATTGGCAAAAAGATAAACCAGTAGTTGCTCAAATAAGAGATCTCTTTCACAGATTTGCAGACACTAAGACAAAGAATTTCACTATTTGGGGATACTTCAAAAGTTTTCAAACCATGATGCAGGCAAGAGAGAGGATTCTCACTTCCATTATTAAAAAATACAAGGATACAATTTGCTTCATGTTAGATATTGATCAATGTATGATGGAGGCCACTAATCCCAGAACAATCTGGATCATGCCGATGGGATATGAAGTAGAGGAGCAAATTCTAGAAATGCATGCTGAACATCTACTGAGAAAACCTCTAGATCCATTTGAAGAGAGATTCAGTACTTATGTTGAAAAGAATATGCAGGTACACAATGATCTCAGGAAACCTATGTTGACCAAAAGAGTTAGAAAAGATGTAAAAATATTTGAAGAAAGTATGGGCATACCCGTTGAGAAAATAAGAGAAGCTAAAAAGAAAAGAGAAGAAGCAGAAGCATAAAAAGAGAAAGAAAAAATTGAATCAGCTAGTCTGGTAGCACCATCTGCCCAAGCTAGGACAACTAGAATCTCTACATCCGTATCTGCCCCTACAAAAAAATTAATACCTATGAAAATTGATTCTAAGGGATCCGGTAAGGAAGGGAAGAAAAATATTAAAAGATTCTATGTGGCAGTTTCTAATGATGAAGAAATAGAGTCTGATGAAGGAGTTAGAGAAATAAAACATCAAGGCACCAAGGCATCAACAGTTACAAAAGGAAAACCTTCCAGTGGAGATGATTAGACAAAGAAAAAGTTAAAAACTGACCATCCAAGTATGTCAGTAGAGGAAGTTGAAAAGGCTTTGAATAAGGATGGAAATCTCAAGCCACTCCATAAATGGTGTGATTCTTTTGATGAATCTGGTTGAAGAATTCTTGAAGAGGCAACAATAAAACATTTGAATATTTTCAATAAAGTTTTGATTGAAATAATGCCTAACTTTCCCAAAAGCTTATATGATATTTTGGAGATGAGGAGAGTTAATGCCAAGTCAGAAGAAGAACAGATGAGAGAAAGAATTCTTGTTGAGTTGTGCCCAGTAGTATCTATGGAAGATATGAAATCAATTCTGAACAAAGCTAAGAAGGAGTTTAAAATAAAAACTAGAGTGAACAAGCTCATGATTGGAAAAACTAAGGAAGTTGCAGAAGAAACAAAACAAATTCTGAGAAATTTTTTATTAAACAACAGAATTGATGGTATTCCTGAAGGAACTCATGATGTTTCATCTAGTCTAGGAAAAGAAGAAGAAGAATATAATCAAGATACAGTGGGTGAGGATATGTAGATCCCTCCTGAAGTAGTCAGTACAAAGATTCCCATGGAAATTGAAGTTCCAGAAAATGTTTCAGTTGAGAAAGTGGAGATATTTGAAGTCAAGCTAGAACCTGCAACTATGGAAGTAATGGTTGAAGAGAAGAAAGGTGATGTAAAAGCAATCCTAGTAGAATAAAGAAACACTGTTGAGGCAATGAATAAATTCTTGGTAGAAAAAAAAGAAGAGTTGGATCTTGAACTAATTGAAGGTCCAATTGACCTATCTACTTTGAGTCCAATCCAAAAAATTAAAGTAGCATCATTTGCACAAGAAAAAGCCAGAGAAGAACTGTTGCGGTCCCACATTGAGGACAATGAACTGCTAAATCTTGCATCTGGAGTATTGGAAAAATAATGCCCTCTTATGTGAAAGATCTGACTAGTTCCTCCTCCAGTGAATTGAAGAAGCTTATCAACTTAGTAAGTACTCACTTTGAGTCACTTGAGAAATCTACCATGATTAAAGCTCAAAAGGAGTTCGATGCTAAAAGGTTAAAAGGGCTGAAGGAAATGATTGCTAAAGATAAAACTTTGCTAGCCACCTATGTCGAAAATATCCAAAATTCTCTATTAGAAGGTGGGAAGATCTACAAATCTTGTTTGTCTTTTTCAAAATTTACTGATGTCAATGAGAAAAAGGTCAAGGATCTAGAAAAAAAAATAGCTACTATTTATGATGCTTTCGATCCTTTAACTGGTAGTGTTGGAAAAGTGGAAGGTGAATTTATATCTTTGTTTGAAAAAATAAAGAGTTTAAATCATGAAAATGAGAAAATTATTGCAAGAGCTTGTGAACTCGAAGGTCTAATTGGCCCAAAATTAGAAATTATGTCAAGTGCATTGAAAGAAGCAGAAGATGCTAAAGTAGTGGGTGATCCAGCAAACACGGAGTCTGCAGAGACACAATCCTATCTAGTTTGTGGACACATAACAATCCTGGAGAGTCTCAAAAGAGTTTGGGACACAAATTTGGCTATGTTGAAGAAAGACTTTTGAGACATTTTCAAGTTTATGTAAGTTTATGAAGCATGTTTGTACATAATCCACTTGTTCATAATAGTTTTGTTAAAAAATTTGGTATGTGGATTCCTTCCTTTTCCATTAATGTCAAAGGGGGAGAGAGAAGAGTGAAAAATGTATAATCATCTCAGGGGGAGAATTGTATTTTGGAGAAGAGTTCAGTTTTTTGAATTTTGGCAGTGTAGTCAATTTTGATATTGATCCAACACTTAGTCATTTTTCACTCAGTGTTTCCATCAATGCCAAAGGGGGAGATTGTTGAAAAGGGACACTGTGAATATTATTTGGTGTTGTCATTGATGGAAACCCTCAGTGCTAAACAGTTTTGCGCATCATCAATTTATCCTACTGGCAGTAAAATTACAAATAGTTAAGGAAGAAAAAAGCATACGACAGTTTTTGGTTCATCAATTCTCATACATATTTTCAGTTAATGTTTTGTGTTGTTTACCTCAAAGAAGGTTTATTGATGTATTTTCATTGTTATCCGTGAATCTCAGTGCCTCGTATTGTTTCGTGTTCAAGTTAGAAGATCCTGTTGACTAATTATTTTATTTTATCAGTACTGGAGCCGACTTCGAGAGTATATCATGTCGTGAATGTTTGGGAGGAAATAATCTAAGTATTTTTGTGTTTGTGCATCATTTTTTGGGTCCGAGCTAAGTTGTGGCCGACTGTTGTGGATGTACATTATACTTTACTCATGATTTGAGCTGACAAATGTACATATTCTTTTATTCTATTGAAACCAACACATTGTAATTAAATTCTAAGTTGTGGATATATATTAGATCATTCATATCATTTTGAAGTAGTGTATGAGATGTGTGGATGTGAATTGAAAATAAGAGTAGATCAAAAGAGCAAAAAATCATAGTTTCACTTGTGCATAAAGGATCTTTTTTGCGAGTGTGAGTAGAACAGAGCAGAAGTGCAGAATCAGTCTGTAGGACAGAAGATCCAGTATTGCGCCTAAGTGGAATTGTAATCAAGCATATGTAAATGCTATTTTTCTCAGTTCAAACTCTTAGATGGTTTTAATTTGACTCTCTTTGTAAGGCAGTGAGCCTTCTCTTTGAGCAGTGAGCTCTAGGCAGTGCACCTGAATGCAAGTGCATTCCCCAAATTGTAGACTTTATTTGAGTATACTCAGATCATATTGTGGATTGGCCATCCACCATGGTTTTTCCCCTAACAGGTTTTCCACGTAAAAATTCTGGTGTTATGGTGTTGTGATTGTTTTCTTCTTGTTCATGGATTTTTGTTGAATTTTATAAGTGGTTTGAAGATAAAGGTTAATAAAGTTAATTTTTGCACAACACTGATTCACCCCCCCCTCTCAGTGTAGCTTGTTTCCAACAAATACTACTTATAAAGAGAAATGATTGCATCAACTTGAAATTCTTGTTGAACAACATATCAACACTCTTGATCATCTTCAAGCTTATTCCAAAAAATGCATCTTGATTATAATGAGAATGTCATCCCTAGTGCATTTAATAAAGGTGACTTGATGTTATATGAAAATCAATGTAATGTTAATGCTCTTCCAAATGAAAAAGGAAAATTCAGCCCTAACTAGTTAGGACCATATGTCATCAAAGAAAACTATTGGTCTGGAGCCTACACATTAATGGAAATGGATGGTACACCCCTAAAAGAAGCTATTAATGTTACATATTTGTGTCATTATTATGCATATCATCCTCTCTTTTGAAAGGTGTGTTAAACTAGTGTTGTTAGATTAGGTAGGTAGTTTCTATTTTATCTCGCATTTCTTTATTCTTTGACAAACGATAATAGCATGTGTTAGAGTCTAAAGTGATTGTTCAATTATTTTTAATTATTACATTGGTTTCCATACTATTCAAAAGAAAATCTAGGGTGATGTGTTAATTTAAATCCTTATATGCATTTAATGTTAGTAGATCATAGGTGCATTTAAATTAATATAGCATACTTCATCACAATGTAGAATCTAACATTTAAACTGAAAATGATTTAATTAGATCACATAAACATTAAATCATGGAGATATTTTTTAGAGATTCTTGAAAAGGATATTTAATAAATCACATTAACTTTTAAATAAACACAAGATCATATAAACACAAATGCTCATATATCATATATATCATCAAAAGTTCAAGTACATATGGGTATGTGCAGGATCATGATGGGCCAAAAAGTGGCAATATCTAAGTGATATGATGGCCCATGTGGCTGATGACTTTTTTTTACCCAAAATCGATGAAACAAAAAGGGTTTTTAAAGGAGATTCTCAGCTTTCCACCAATATAAATTATGCTTTACTTTGAATTTAATAAATTATTATTATTTATTTTCTATTTGAATTACAACTAAATTCTTGATTGATAGGTTGATTGAAAAAAATCTATAGCTTTCAAATGGTATCATTTTTTTTGAATCCAAAACATGCGTCACATTCTATGCTTCACATACTATAGGATTAAAAAAAAAAGAATTGAATTTCATGAAGTTTTGACCAAGATAAGGTGGTCAGACATACAAGTTTTTTTTTTTTTTTAAGTTGTAATAAAAAACTAATAATTAATTATTTACCTGGAAAAAAATTACAAAAAAAATTGCATCACATGGGGACATGAGTCCCCTACTTATATATAAAATATTATAAAAAAATATTACCATTTTATTGTGGTTAGGGTGGTCAGATAGACACCTACTTCTTATTTTTTCCCTGAAAGTTAAGTACTACTGCATTGAAATTTCAAATTTTCACCAAATAGATTTTTTTTTTAAATAAATAAACCTAGTAGTTTAGAAACTACATTCAATTTGCTACAGATTCTATTCTTACATATTTTTGAAATAATATAGATAATTTATTCAAATTTTTACGTCAAGTTGCCTAACTCTGATTTTTTGAATTTGATTGCCACTTAAGGGCCTGTTTTTTCCATGATGATCCTGCACATACCCATATATTAATGAATATAATGCTAATAGGGCCTATGACTGCTAGAACCCTCGATGCTTGGTGCTTCCCTCCATAATGAGATGGTGCACTGTGATGGTGTCTTTCTTAGAGACCTCGTAGATAGTCATAGGACTTGCACCTCTCCTCTCCTATCTGCCTCTCGTATGAGTTCCTCAACACACTCCTACTCTATGTGATCTCTCTCTACCTGTAGCCTAGCCATATCTCTCTTCAGCCTCGAGATTTCCACTTAAAGGGTGGACTCTATCCCACTATTCGATGGACCTGAAGAGGCTCAAAGCTCATCTAATGTTGAATATAGTGTGGAAAGTTTTCTTGTAGCTAGGTTAGTGCATCTGGTCACACTCTCATATGGTGTCCTCAATCTACCAAAATCCTCGAAGAGATTTGCATGTTTCCCTACAGAAGGTGAGGGCACATAATTTGAGGGTAGATTATCCTCCATGCATAGTGCAAGTATGATCTCTGCAATAAAATGTTGATGGAGCTCATGCCAATCTCACATGGACCTTGCAAGATGGAAAACATAAGGAATATCAATACACATCATCAAATATCTACACATCATATACACAAAATTAAAAGAGCATAACAAAAGCATAAATATCAAATCATCTCCTGGATCTCCAATCCTCCAGTCAGGGTATAATTGTACAACAATGGTAACCCTCTATGTGGGAGAAAAGGATGGCTTGCTACTACTAGCCTCCCCATGCTTGTGGGTGCAGATCTTTGATGTGGCCTTCGCATGTGATCTAGTGACTCTAGTAGAGGATTATCTCTCCTATCGAGGGCAATTGGATCCTCTTCTATCTCATCAATATCCTCACTCATAGAATGGGACTCCTCCTCCTCCTCCTCCTCCTCCTCATCTGAACCTAGAAATATGTTGGGCATGATATCATCATCATTTATATTTTCTACCTGATCATAATCCCTATCCTCTTTGCACCCTGGAAGAGGTCCAGTGTGACCAGTAGGGTAGTGAATGGGAAAGACAGGAGATAGTCATGCTACAGCCCACCACTCGTCATAGGCCTGAGTAGTGCCTATGTCATTAGCCTTGGAGACTAGGGGCATGTTGTGGTCCTTATCCTCTGAACCACTAACGTATAAATCCTCAATAGTAAGCCAACGACTGTCCCCAGACCTACGAGTACTCAGTGTTGATCGTAGATATCTCAGTCAAGCTGCGATGGTACCTAAACATGTCCAAAATGATGCATGGCATAATCATAGTAGAATGGTATCACTATGTAATCATGTCTACCTAAAAGAAACTGGTTGTGCTTTGCCTGAATAGCTCATGCCTGTCATCCACCCACTAGGGAATCCTGCAATATGGTATCCAAAAGATATAATCCACATCTAGTCGATCAAATTTAATACACTAGTGTAGTAAATCTCCCTCCTACCATATTTTCCTTAGTGCATAAATAAAGGCCCGTGGATAAACCATGGCTACTAAGGTAGGAAATCCAATTGGCCTGGTACATGTGATGTGCTCGAAGCACTAAACCTACAAGAGTGTAAAATGTACTATGCTATCAAGCTCTTGGTATAAAAACTACCCTAAATCATAGTATAGATGTGCAAGCATACTATGACCCTAGGCATACATGGTCATGTGCCCCTCCATGTCCAATAATATGAACGAGTCCACCATCTAAATGTGCTCCTTGATCATTTGGTACTAATGTAAATGCTATGGTAGTGATCATGACCTGTTGAAGTAATGGTTTCCACATGTGTAGAAGCCATCTAAGCTCAACGAGTGGACTGACGACCGACCGTTAGATAGGCTACTATAGATTGTATAGAATATCCTCTTGCATCTTCCTGAAAGATAGCTCCTTTGTTGACTATACACTCTCACCCTGGATAGGACTCTATAGAATGTGATGTATGTCCTTTAGGGTGATAGTCATCTCCCCAGTAGGATGATGAAAGGTACATGTGTATGCATCTCATCTCTCTACCAAGGCCATCAACATGGCATTGTGATACCTCATAGATTGCATGAGGTATACCTACAAAAATCCTACATCTTGTAGAAGGTTGATCTCCTCCTTTGACAATTGTGTGATAGACTCTTGAAGGAAACTTGAAATTTGTTTCCCTCTGAGGTGCTACCAGTCTCGAGGAGGAATCTGAAATAAAAAAATTGTAACCTAGGAAATAGGGTTCCACCTTTTGGGAGATGGAAATAAGGGGTTTAAGGGACCTCTTGGGTGATCCCACAATATTGGTTCACAATTTTTTGCCAAATTGGACACTGAAATAATTTTTTTTTACTAAATCTTCACTTTCAGGCACCTATAGTAGCTAAACCATGAGGAATTTGAAGATGATGCAAAGTAGTGATTTGTGACATATTGTCTGTAGATTATAAATATATTTTTTTCAAAATTTTGGAATCAAATTGCACTTTTTTTTCCATCTCCTTCGAAAACTAGTTTTTTTAAGTAAACAACATTTTTACAGAGTGTCGCTCACCATATACAACATAAATTTTTTTCCATGAAGGATAAAATTCTATTTTTTTTTAATTTATATTTGTAAATACACTATCTAGTGCTTCCAATTGGTCTCATAGTGTTTTATTGAATTTTTTTCCTTAATCAAGTTTTGAAGTCAAACCAATTACAATTCAGACATAGGCAGACCGTATACAACGTAAATTTTTTTGTATTTATCAAAATTCAATTTTTTTTTTGTTGGATCAAGGACTTCAATATTTGGTGCACTCATATTTTATAATTTCTTTTTGATAATCTGCTATTTTACCACATGTGCAAAACAAAGAGCTTGATTTTCGGTCAAAAGTCCATGTTTAATAAAACTAAAAAACAAATACATAATAAAGCCAAAACATATTAAAATTATATTCGTTGGATAGCTCTTTCCAAGGAATACCATCATCCAGTTGGGTCTTTGAATTCTCCTCCATTTTCATCCTCAACTCGAGCTTCAAAGTGCAAAATTCAAGACTTTTTTGGTGCCTGAGGGGGAGAAAGCGGGAAAAGGGGGGTTCGAGTGAACCCCCTTCCTTTTACCATTTCCTTTTCTTTTTTTGAATGAAGAATGTGGGGCCAACATTTAATGGGTTCGAGTGAACCCCTTTTTGGTTCCCTCAAACCAAATAGTTCGTTTGAACCCCTAAAAGCAATTTTTTTTGCATGGGGTCATTTTTGGAAACTTTTCCTTCCTCACTCGAATTGTCAACCACTTTTGTGGGTTTACCCTCCTTCTATTTCAATTATGTTTCATTAAAGGAAACCAGGATCTCTCAACCAATTTACTTGATTAAGGAATGGGCTTAGGGGTTAGAATGGTTTCCTATGGTGTGATTAAAGACAAAAGGGGGTTCACCACCTAGCAAAGGCTTGGAAAGAAGGAAATGCAAATGAAATGAAAATCTAGCTATGCAACTTAAGATATGAAACTAAAAATCTAAATAATGAACTAAGAATGAATATTGGGGCACCTGGAAAAATGAAGATGCTTGAAACAAGGCCTACACTCTCGAAATTATAACTTCTAATGCACTATGGGACTCATATTCCAATAAGGGTGATTTAGTCACAGTTTAGGGTTTTGGACGAAATTCAAAATATACAGATAGTTTGTAATAGAAAAATGTATCCCTGGCATTTTCACTCATTTGGGCCTTTCCTATGGATTTTGGCCTGATTTTGCCTAGATTTAATGTTTTAATGTGGCCAACACATTCACATTAAGCCTTGAACGCTTCTAAATTAAAAAAAACCTAATGATCTCTTGCAAAGGTGTTGTGAAGTGTTGTAACACATTTTCCTAGTTTTCTAGGACCTTTCTATCATAATTCATCTAAATAACCACTTACCAAGCCTTATTTCAAAGTTTTGTAAGGTGTTGTAACAAACTCTCATACTTTCCTAGGCTTGTCATCAACAAATTCACCCTTTACCCCTTAATGCACTTATAAGTCTTGCTTAAGTGTGTTTCAAAAGAAAATCTCGTTAAACAACATTAATCACACTTTAATTCCCGACATCCACTTAAGATTTCCCAAGTGGACTAAGTCACCACCTTGGGTGACTTAGTCCCATTTGGCATAAAAATAAAATTTAATCCAAATTTCTAGCGAGATATTGTCTTCTAAACCCTAAGGTCAGCCTATGATGTGTTATTTCTGAGAAATTAGGGCACAACATGTATAAATAAAGGGTTTTCCCTCATTATCCTCCTCCTACATTTCATTTCATAGCAATTCTATCTTCTTAAGCAAGCATCAAGAATTCAATCACTCTAAGCACATCAAGCATAAATCCATTGGAGCTGATCACTTGCATATCTTTAGACTTCTTCGACAAGGGTTTGGTGAGTTGTTACATTTACATGTTATTCAATCATCTTTCCCTTTATATTTCATTTCATTATCTAGGGTTTGATTACCAAAATGGGGTTTGACTAAGGAAAACTCCTATTCTCTAACCCTAACACCTTTTTTGCTCTTTGCATGTGTGTTTTGTAGGTTTTGTATGTAGATTAGTCAAAGAGTAAGGTGCTAAAAGGTGTCATATTTCCATAAACATCATCCAAAGTCAACAAACCCTAAAAGGAGCTTGAAGAAAGCTATCAGGTCAACATCTGAAGATTCAGATCTGATTATCTTTCAGGAGAAAAAGTACAAGTTGGTAGCTACAGATTCCAGTCTCGAGATTCCTCAAAGTCACAGGTTCTAGACTAAGTCACCATCATTGGTGTATTAGTCCCATTGCTAGGCCTGAAAAGTGATCTCTACATATTTGGACACCCATTTCCCTGAAAACTGCTTAGACAAACTTTCCCCGAAGCAGGACTAAGTAACCCATCTTAGCATAAGTGTCCCAATGGCCTTCAAGAATGAATTCTAGAAAATTCTAGAGCTCCTCTTCATCAACCTTCAGTTTCTAGGTGCACCACTTCTGTTACTTTAAGTTTTGTTACAGTTTTCTTTCATTTTAGGTTATTTTACATAGTGTTTTCAATAGTCTTGCATTTTATTAGTTTTCATTCAAAAAGATAGCTCATTTCATTAGATTACAACACTTAGAAACATTCCAAATCACACACATCACACATTTTAATACCTAATCTTGAATGAACCCCCTAGATTTTGGGTGTGAAAGAACTCTCTCCTTGTAGGTGAAAACCCTAGAAGTGCTAGGGAATCCACTTTCCCTTAAAATCTATGGTTCATTTTGGTGAATCTGTCCCTAGAACACTTGTTAACTTCTGAATTTTCATCCTAGGAAAAGCTTGCATTCACATTACATTAGGGTTTTGCATTGTTTTGCATTCTAGGGTTCTTCAAAATTGTATTATTGAAAAGCTCATTTAGCTTACATTTTTGTATTACATTTTCATTGAAAAATTGAAAAATTCTGCATTTTCATTCTGTCTTTGCATTTGAAAAACCTAAAAAGCATAAAAATCATTCAAAAATTCTATTATTGCTAAAAAATCACTATTGGGACTAATTCACCACACCGGGTGACTTAGTCCACCTGCACATTTTGCATTGTAATTTTTTGGCATTTTTAGAGCATTTTCTATATTTCTATTTTATGTTTCTACATTTTTGTGTTCTTCTCCATAATTTTAGTTATCAACACTTTAGTGTCCTTTTTTTGCATTGCATTTTCATTTTCCCCGCATTTAGAAAACATTGCATGAGGTTTTGGTGTCCTATTGTTGATACCTTAGTGAGAAGAAGTTCAAGACTCATGGCATCTCATGACAACACACTTGTTGTAGATCTTGGGTTATCTCGATCTTCCACTCCTAGTATTGATAATAGTAAACTAGGCCTAGAAACTACCCTTAGTACCTCTTTGCATTCAGGTAGCATGCATACTAAACATAAACCTGATGATATCCCACAAGACAAGATCATTCACCTTCACGAGGACTTAGCACACTTGTAGCATCAAGTGATCCTTGAAACCATTTTCGCTACTGCCATTCTCACCATAGACAACATCCACCACATGCTTGATAGTGACGAAGGCCTAGATGTTGTGAAGAAAATCATTGAGATAAATCAAAAAAAGGTTCCTTCCACCTCTAGTGTCTCTCAACCAAAAAAATTGTGTTTAGTGAAGGAGGACCTCGCACTCCTCCTCCCTAAATAGTAGCTTCCATACCTACCTATGCTTCACCTAATGTCACAACCATAATGCAACAAGTTGGCAATGTGATTCCTTCTCTTGGTATTCCTACTAGTATTCGTACCTCCTATGTGGCATCACATGCTTTATGCTCTTCTACCATACGATCCAATAGCATTCCATTCACTTTCCCTACCACTACACCCACCCCATCACCACTTTCTCTTCCACCTAATACCACTTACACCGATCCTATCATAACGCAAATTTTCCAAATTGTATCATCCATGCAACAACAAATTTCCACCATCAGCCAAAACTAGAATGGTCCACACACACATTATGTTCACAATAGCCCATTTTCCTTCAAAATCTTGTGAACCGCGATGCCACAAGGAGTAGAGATGCCTAGGTTTGAGAAATATGGAGGGAAGGGTGGTCCTTCTAACCATGTTAATGCATAAACTACTTTCTGTAGTGACTTTGTCCTTAATGATAAATTGTTAGCTAAACTGTTTCCCAAGACCTTAAAAGATACTGCCTTGGAATGGTTCTCATCTTTACCGAATAATTCAATTTGTCCAATCAATGAAATTTTTGATGCATTTATCAATAATTTTCAAGTGCACATGAATCCCAAAAATACCTTGGCTAATTTTATATGATGTAAGCAGAATGCTAATGAAAAGATAATTGATTTTATCTCATGCTATCAATCACTTTATTCCCAAATCAATGTTAGGATTCCTGACCCACATCTTCAAAATAATTTTATAGAAAATTTTCTAACACACCTTCAAGAAAAATTCACTATGATGAAGTTCCCTTCCTTCATGCATTTATGCACAACCCTTTGTGATTATCACAATTCAATTAGTAGTCATGATACACAATCCACTTCTAGTCGAATTGAGAAATCTGAAACAACCAACCAAACCAATTCCCAACCATTTAGAAAGAAAAACAAAGAGTTCCTGTAATTTAACCCTCTCAACAATCCCCTCCACCTATCAATAACCAAATAGTAGTTGTTAAGACTACGGCGCCTTTCAGTTATGGAGATCCCAAATGACACTTCACACCTTTACCCGACACTCTCCATAACACAATGTCTCAACTTTTTCAGAAACAAATGATTACCTTACCTATTGTTCATGCACCTGATCCTACCAAACCTTTACCTCTAAACTTCAACTCCAAAGCTTATTTCCATTTTCATAGACAAAATGGACATGCCACAGAACAATGCAAGCATCTTAAGCATCTTGTTCAAGACCTCATTGACTTTGGCCATCTATCTGTTGCCGATGTTACTGATCAAGGCAATAAGTTGGTGGCCCCTCCCAATCAAAAATTTCAAATCTTCACTAATCTTATGTGTAAACATAATATTTCATTTGTCAAAGCTAGTGAAACTCCATAGAAGGATGTTATGAATGTTGATACAAATGATGAAAATTTTGATCTTCTTCCACATGTGACCCATGTCAAGCCTATGGATGAAATGGTAGGAACAATAGATGTTATCCCTTGTAAGGGCCAACCTAAAACATCTCTTGATATTAATTTTTCTTCTCAAGACATACTTAAGAGTCTCCTCGATGGTCCTCTTTACATAGCCGACCGTATCTATGATAACCCCACCAATGGGATATTAATAGATCCTTCCTATGAAGAGAATGTGATCTTGGAAGAAATTTTAGTATTGCATGATCTTTAGATCAAGATTATTACAATAAACCTAACACATGGATCAAAATGCATAATGGTTTTTCTTGCCCTACGATTGGATCGATCATCATCCCATTACAAAAAGGACCCAATACATTGGATGTTACATTCTCTATTATCTCGTAGTCGGATGAATTTCATTTGTGGTTAGGTCATCCATGGCTTTGCTCAATGAAATTTGTCCCTTTGGTTCTTCAAAAATTCTTAAAGTTTCCCTTTGACAATGATAAATTCATTCTCCATCATTGCAGCTTTAACCCCTTGTCTTCCAAAGGAAAATTTTCCTTAGAATCCTTTTGGCTCAAGCCCATGGAACCCATCACGCCTAGAAGAGATTTCTTTTTCATTGCCTATCAAAAGTTTAAAGCAAAAAAAATATACGAATTATCTCTTCGCAACATGTCCCCATCAACTTCCGAAATTCCCATCCTAGATGAGACCATGCTTCAACCTGAACTAGACCAATCTCAACCAACACCTAATACTTCACCTTCCTCGTCCAAGAAACCTAGAGATTATGAAAGCAACTCCATATTGCCTCCTCTCATCAAACAAGTTTACAAATAAAAGGAGAAAGTGGATGACCAACCTTCCATGGTTCCTTTCGTTCCTCCCCTCGGGATGAAAAGAAACCTATGGTTGATCAACCCGCTCCTTCACAGATGCAACTTGAAAATAGAATCAAAAGAAATAGAGGAGCTAGGGAGCATAGGCATCATTGTCGTGCTCTTGCTCATAAGTCACATGATGAAGAAAATAATGAAAATCATAATCCACACTTGCCAAAAGCAAGGCATGGTGACCCTCCTCCCCAACCACCGCAACATGATCATATACCTACATCACATCCAAAGTTACACTTTTCAACTGATATCGTCATTTTTCCTCCTATTATCATTAACTTGGATGACGATGATGAGGATGTTGCTAAAATAGATGAAGAGGTGCATACAAATTTGAACACCTTATTTTCTTCTTCCATGAGCTTGCATGAAAACTCTCCTAGGATGATAATTTACCTTGATGCTAGTTCTACAATTGTTGTTGGCCCTCTAGCTAGTCAACCACCCACACTTTACACTGAATGAGATTGGGAGGCAAATGACTTGCTCAATGGTTGACAAGCATTTTCTTTACTAGTCTCTTTCTTTTTCATTTGTGTGTAACATGTTCCCTTGTACTATTCTATTTGATGTCCTCTCCCTTTCTGACATTTTTTTCTATTTGTACCTTCATTCTTCTATATATCGTGCATTTATTTAAGTTTTTGCTTGTGTGTTGCCTTCCTTTTGGGGATGTTGCAAGGCATTGAGACAATAATTTCCCTTTCATGTTGACCCAAAAGGCCCTTTCCCTTTCCTTTGCTCATTTCCTTCCTTTTGGGGATGATGTAAGGTATTAAGACAACAATGTCCCTTTCATGTTGACCCAAAGGGCTCTTTTTCCTTGCCTTTTTCTGTTGTTTTTGCCTTCCTTTTAGGGATGATGCAAGACATTGAGACAACAATTTCCCTTTCATGTTGACCCAAAAGGCTCTTTTTCTTTGTCTTTTTCTTTTGTTTTTCCTTCCTTTTGGGGATGATGTAAAGCATCGAGACACCCTATGTCTCTTCCATGTTGACCCAAAATGACTCTTTCTTTTTCTTTGTTTTCATTCTCTTTGTGTCCTTCCAATTCTATGTATTTGGGGGGATGATGACAGTTACGAGCTCTCTAAACAAACATTGCAGCAAAGAACATACTAACCTCAAATCCATAGATCCCTTATGTGTTAGGTATTTTCATTTTTCGGGCAACCCCTTCTGTTTGCTTTCTTCTTTTCCTTTGCATGAGACAACCTCTCTTGGAAACATATCACTTGGCATATGGATTTCCAAGATGGATCTCATGTCCTTACTTTATTTTTTCAATTTTCATCTTCCTACTTTAAATTAATTGCTCACAAAAATGTGTGTAGCAATTCCTTTAAAGTGGGGGTATACATTGGCATTATTTCTCTTTGCAATTTTTTTTTTTTTTCTTGGTTCTTAGTGTAGCCTTATTACTTCATATGATTCATTTTCTGCTTTGTGGATGACAATGGGTATAATTTCCTTCATGAAAGTGATCTATCTTAGCATATTGCATTCCTCTTAGTGGCCTGATGTGACACACTGCATCCCCTAAGTTGTAAATTTTCTATTCTTTGATTGGCCCTCTCTTGGAGACATTAGACACAATATTCCCTAAGTTAAACACCTCACATGAACTAAGCAAGACTCTTTTGAACATTCTTTTGCATTTTACATATTGCATTTTTCATTTTGCATATATGGCCACCTTGCATAACATAGCTTGCATGTCTGTGGTGCCATCTTGCACTTGTTCATAAGACCCAAGCATACAAAGCTTTTCTTGTTGCATGAAACTCAAAAACCTTAACTTTTGTGGTTCCTTATCAAAGTTATCTGGAGGTATAACTTTGGTATGGTTAAGTGGGAAGCCCAACCAATGACATGACTTTCCCCATAGCCATCTCTATGTGTGTGAGTGCATACTAGCCATGAGTGTATTTTTCTCACCTTTTTGGCCTTCTCACTTAGTGGATATTGATAAGTTTCATTACCTCAGAGTGATTACACTTCTTTCCAAACAAACAGCCTAGATCAGATCCACAACTAGTTGGATAAACAATCAAGGCTTGATCCGACTTTACCTTTCTTTTCATTCCTTCACATCACTTTCTTGTGTGATCTTTTGTGCTTGTGTTTAGTTTGCCATGGGATCTTGATCATCCGTCTTGATTATAGTTGTTTCATCTTGCTAACATGAGTACATGTGGGTCCCTCTCGATATGCATGCCTTGGCTACTTTAGTGTGAGTTTGAATCAAGTTCATCCTCTCACTAAAGTGGGGGCTAAATGTATTGTAGAAAAATGTATCCTTGACATTTTCACTCATTTGGGCCTTTGTTATGGATTTTGGTATGATTTTGCCTAGATTTAATGTTGTAATGTGGCCAACAATTTCACATTAAACCTCGAATGCTTGTAAATCAACAGAAACCTAATGATGTCTTGCAAAGGTCTTGTAAAGTGTTGTAACACATTTTCCCAGTTTTCTAGGACCTTTCTATCATAATTCATCTAAATAACCACTTACCAAGCCTTATTTCAAAGTGTTGTAAGGTGTTGTAAAAAACTCTCACACTTTCCTAGGCTTGTCATCAGCAAATTCACCCTTTCTTATGTTAAAATGACCCCTTAATGCACTTATAGGTCCTACTTAAGTGTGTTTTGGAAGATAATACCATTAAACAACATTAATGACACTTCAATTCCATCCACTTCAAATTTCCCAAGTGGACTAAGTTGCCACCTTGGGCGACTTAGTCCCATTTGGCATACAAATAAAATTTAATCCAAATTTTTGGTGGGATATTGTCTTTTAAACCCTAAGATTAGCCTTTGATGTGTTATTTTTGGGAAATTAGGGCACTATATAGATAAATAAAAGGTTTTCCCTCATTATCCTCCTCCTACATTTTATTTCACAGAAATTATATCTTCTCAAGCAAGCATCAAGCATCAATCCATTGGTTCTGATCACTTGCATATATTTAGACTTCTTCAACAAGGGTTTGGTGAGTTGTTATGTTTGAATGTCATTCAATCATCTTTCCCTTTCTATTTCATTTCATTATTT
Source organism: Sequoiadendron giganteum (assembly GCA_007115665.2). Classification (NCBI taxonomy): domain Eukaryota; kingdom Viridiplantae; phylum Streptophyta; class Pinopsida; order Cupressales; family Cupressaceae; genus Sequoiadendron; species Sequoiadendron giganteum. Next base: position 538,735,272 of record CM021105.1, read on the forward strand.
AGGTTTTGATTACCAAAATAGGGTTTGACTAAGGAAAACCCCTATTCTCTAACCCTAACACCTTTTGCCCTCTTTGCATGTGTGTTTTGCAGGTTTTGTATGCAGGTTAGTCAAAGATTAAGGTGCTAAAAGGTGTCATCTTTCTATCAATACCATCCAAAGTCAACAAACCCTAAAAGGATCTTGAAAACAACTTGCAAGTCAACATCTAAAGATTCAAATCCGGTTATCTATCAGGAGCAGAAGTACAAGTTGGTAGCTATAAATTCTAGTCTCGAGATTCCCAAAAGTCATAGGTGGAATAAGTTTCCATCATTGGTGAATTAGTCCCATTGTCAGGCTTGCAAATTGATCTCTACATATCTAGAAACCCATTTCCCTGAAACCTACTCTGGAAAAGTTTCCCCGAAGTAGGACTAAGTCATCCAACGTGGTGTAAGTATCCCAGTGGCCTTCGATAGTGGATTTTGGAAGATTCTAGAGCTCCTCTTCATCAACCATCAGTTTCCAGGTGCACCACTTTTGTTATTTTAAGTTCTATTATAGTTTGCTTGCATTTTAGGTCATTTTACATAGTCTTTTCAATAGTCTTACATTTCATTAGTTTTCATTCAAAATATATCTCAATTCATTAGATTACAACACTTAGACACGTTCCAAATCACACACATCACATATTTTAATCCCTACTCTTGAATGAACCCCCTAGATTTTGGGTGTGAAAGAACTCTCTCCTTCTAGGTGAAATCCCTAGAAGTGCTAGGGAATCCACTTTCCCTCAAAATCTATGGTTCAACTAGTAAGCCAAGATCTACAAAAAATGCCTAAAAACTAGTATAATAGTACTCATACACCCAAGGTGGCAATTTAGTACCAGTATCAGGGTTTTTCTAAAACTCTGAAATCATCTATTGATCTTTTGTAGCTTCTCTCCTCTCTGATCTCTGAATTTGAAACTCTGAATTATGGCTTGTAGGTGACTTTTTATGAAGATGACAAGTTTGTGACAAATTTCCTCAATCTTGCAACTTGGTCTTCAAAGGATCTTCAAGTCCAAAATAGCTAGATCTATAATTACACATGTAGAGAAAAATAAAAATAAAAATGAGTGGATGGGGTTTTTCCATGGTCAAACTACATTTTGGTAATCAAACCTTGAAATGAAATAAAATATAATGAAGGAATGATGAATGAACAAGTATGCAATGTTACGACTCACCAAACCCTTGGAAAAAAGGCTGAAATATTGTATCAAATGGCTAGCATAAATGTAGATCTTGAATCTTGATTGTATGTTATGAACCTTAACTTCAATGCTTGCTTGAATCGTAAGAAACTACATCACAAATATTAGCTCAAAAACAAACATGATGCATTATGACTTTGACATGATGCTTGAATCTTGAATATAGCTCCAAATTGCTTGATAATCAAATCTTGAATGCTCTTGTGAACTCTTGAATGCTCCTGGGAAAGTACTCTTGACTGCTTATAGGTTCTAGGATGCTTGAATAGAATTGCTAGGAGAAAATATGTGAAATAACCTTGTATTTATACTTGTTTATGCCAACTTTCCTGAAATTACAATGCTACAATCTGACATTAGATCTAGAAGAATAAAATATGACCAAGAATTGAATTCAAAAACAGGTCCAAGATAAGTAGGACTCATATGCTAGCTGGGGCATATGAGTCCGAATAGGCTAAGCTTGGGACATAAATTTCAAGAAATGTTAAGTTTTATGCCAAATTTAGGTTCAAGCATTGAAACTTAGGTGGGACCCATACACCCAAGGTTGTATATGAATCCTAGATCACTAAATCTAGGACACACAACCAAAAAACATTAAATTATGATTTTTCATTTAATGTGTGTCAGGATTATCCTTAGAAAGATGCATTAAATAATCCTTATGGATGTAAAATACGACCAAATAAGACATCAAGAAGCCCAATTTTAATAGGGAGGGCCCAAACAAGTGTGAAAATGTTGAGGGATACATTTTTATACACTAAATTTAGCCCCCACTTTAGTGAGAGGAGGAACTTTCTTCAAACTCACACTAAAGTAGACAAACTCGCATGAAGAGGGGTCCAAATGTACCAATGTTAGTGATATAGGATGACAACGATCAAGAGGATTATACAAGCCCCCAAGGACCAATATCCTATGGAAAACCAGCATAGGAATAAGAGAACACACATGTAAATGGTGTGTGAAACAACAAAAAGGTACAAACATACATTTCCAAAGACAAAAAGAAGAAAGGAAAAACAAAAACAAAAGGGGTGGATCAAGCCTCAACCATTTTTCTAGCATGATGTGGATCAGATCTAAGCTATTTGTACAAGAAATGTTTACAAGTGGAACATGATGTCCACTATGCAAATGAAATGCATGGTCACAAGGGCCAGTAGCACCTCAAGCCATCCACTAGGTGATCCCCCAATGGGACACACTCACACGGTCGGTATCCACTCACATAGACAGGCAAGTGGCTATGGGAAAGTCACACCTAAGTTTGGATCCCAAATGCTAGCCATACCAAAGCTATACCTCCTAATAAATTTGATAAGGTGACACATGACACGAACAATAGGATCCATGAGGCAAGCAAAAAATTGTATGCTTGACACCCATGAACAAATAGGATGTCTCTATAGGTAAGCAAAGTGTGTTATGCAAGGTGTCCATATAACGAATATTGTAAATGAGAAATAGTGTAAGGTAAGTTTAGAGGATTTTTTCTTAGTTCATGTAAGGTCTCCATTTAGGGGACATCATGCCTAATGTCTCCAATAGAGGACAAATCTAAGAATAGAAGATTCACAAATTAGGGGATGTAGTGTGTCATATTAAACCACTAAGAGGAATATAATATGCTAAGAGAGATCACGCTCTTGAGGGACATCACACCCAGTGTCACCACAAAGTGAAAGACATATTGCATGAAGTAAGAAGACTACACAATAAAACAGGAGTTTAAATGCAAAAGAATAATACCAATGTATGCCCCCACTTTAAAGAAATTGCTAAACACCATGCTATGAGCAATTACTTTAAAGTAGAAAATAATAAATGCTAACAATAAAGAGGACATGATAGCTTGTTTGGAAAGCCCTATTCCAAGTCATATGTTTCCAAATAAAGCTATGTCATGAAAAGGGGTTGCCCCCAAAATGAAATCACAAAATAACACAAGGGATCCATGGATTCGGGGTTAGTATGTCTTTGCTACAATTTTTTTAGCTCGAGCTCAAAACTATCATCATTCCCCAAATACTTATGGAACAATAAGAATGACACAAAGAGATTGAAAACAAAGAAAAAGACTTTTGGGTCAACATGGAACAGACGTGAATGTTTTGAGGCCTTACATCATCCCCAAAAAGAAAACACAAGACAAATGAAAAGATAAATGTTTTCAACATACAAAAGAATGTAGGTACAAAATAGAGGAATGTCACAAAGAGAGATACATAAAAAAAATAGTACTGGAGATCACATTACACACATGTAATCACACACATAACATGAAAAATTAAATAATGCAAAAGACTAGTAAGGCACATGCACGTCAACCTACAACAGGTCATCTACATCCCAATCTTGATCGGTATAAATGGATGGTGAACAACTAGCTGAAGGGAAAACAACAAGTTCCAAACTAGGTTCATAACCAAGTTCAACGCTCTTCCTAGGAGAATTACCATTTAAGCTCATAGAGGAGGAAAATAATGTATTTAGCTCAATATGCACTTCCTCATTAATTTTAGCAATCTCATTATCATCATCCAAATTAATCATAACGGGAGGTCGAATGATAATGTCTAAAGAAGGATTTTTCTCTTGTTGGAGTTGCAATATAGGATCTTTTTATTGGGGCAAAGAGGGAGACTCATCTTGTATTGCTTCAGTAAAGTTTGGATGTTGATTTTCTTTGTTATTCTCTTTGTTTAACATTCAAGCAAGACCACGATATCTACGCCTACACTCTCTATCATTTCTATTTCTTTTGGTATGATTTTCAAGTTGTGTTTGCATAGGAGTGGGTTTATCAACCATAGGTTTATTTTCTTCCCTAAGGGGAGGAACATAAGGAGCTATAGGAGGTTGTTTTAACAATTTCTATTTAGCTTTGTAATTTTTTTTGATCTTAGGAGTTGTGATGGAGTTGTTTTGGTTGTGTCTTGGTCATTTATAGGAGATAGGAAAAGGTTTTATCTTAGATTGGTCTTGGTTATTTGGAAGGTATTTTGGTTCAATCAGAGTTTCTTCAAGGATAGGAGGCTCAATCATAGGTTGAGGCATGTTTTTAAGAGATAGTCTTGCTATGCATTTCACCTTAAACTTTTGATAGGATTTAAAAATAAATCTTCATGAGGTTTAATAGGTTCCATAGGCTCAAGCCAAAATAAATCCAATGAAAGGTTCCCACAGGAAGACACAAAATTAAAGCCACTATAGTGTACAATAAAGATTTCATTGTCAAAGGGAAACTTTAAATATTTATTCACGACCGATGAGACAACTTCCATGGAGCATAGCCATGGATAACCAAGCTTCACATAGAATTGATCCAATGTTGGGATGATGGAGAATGAGACATCTAATTGTTTTGGTCCAACTTTTATAGGAAGGGTGATCGATCCCATTGTAGGGCAAGCAAAACCATTATGTGTTTTTATCCATGCTTTCGGTTTATCATATGTTTCTTGATAGAGATCATGCACAAGTAAGATTTCTTCCATGATCACATTCTCTCCATAGATGGGGCCAATTAATATCCCATTAGTGGGATTTTCATTGATTCAACCGGCTATGTAAAGAGGACCATCAAGTGCATTTTTAATAATATTTTTAGATGAGAAAGCAATGTCAAGAGGATTTTTAGTTTGGCCCTTACAAGGTAGAATTTTTATCAATCCCACCATATTACCCATAGGATTTTGTTCAATAGTATCCATGTTGTCATCACCTGTGTTAACATTCATCACATCATTCTTCTTAGTTTCACTAGCTTTGACAAATGAAATGTTATGATTGAACATAGGGTTGGTAAAGATTTATAGGTTTTAGTTGGGAGGGGAAATGGACTTATTTATTTTATCATTAAAACCTCCAATTTGAAGTCAACCAAAATCAATGAGGTCATGCACACGATGTTTAAGATGCTTATAATGTTTCGTATCATGTCCATTTTTTTGGTGATAATGACAATAGGAATTTGATCTAAATTTCGGAGGTAAAGGCTTATTAGGATCAAGTGTTTTAACAGGAGGTAAGGATATCATTTTTTGTTCTAGAAGTTGTAACATTGTGTTATGGAGGGTATCAAGTAGGGGAGTAAATTGCCTAGCCAAATCCCCAAATGTAAAAGGATTTGTCTTCTTTATAACAACCACTTGGGTATTGACATGTTGAGTTGGTTGAGGGGGATTTAGTTGAAGGAATATTTTATTCTATTTCCTCAAAAGTTGATAATTGTTTTAGTTTTCGGATTCAGACTTTTCATGATGGCTAGAGGTGGTTTTTGTTTCATGACTACTAACCCAATTTTGATAATCATGAAGGGAAGTACACAAGTTTACAAAGGAAGGAAACTTCATCATGCCAATCTTATCTTGTATCTTAGTTTTCAAATTCTTAATGAACATTCATTGAAGGTGAGGGTTGAGAATATTTATGTTGATTTGGGAATAAAATGAATGGTAGCATAAAATTAAATCAGTAACCTTTTCATCATATTTTTGTTTACATCGCATAAAATTAGCTAAAGTCATCTTAGGAGTCATGTGCACTTGGAAATGATTTATAAAGGCCTCAACAAGTTCATTAAATTAATGAATTGAGTTGTTTGGTAACTAGGAAAACCATTCTAAGGTGGTATCCTTCAAGGACCTAGTAAAAAGCTTAGCCAAGAGCTTATCCTCAAGGACAAAATCACTACATAAGGCGGTGTAAGCATAAACATGGTTATAAGGATCTCCTTTCCCTCCATATTTCTCATTTACCTGGGAATCTCTATACCTTGTGGTATCGATGTTGTCAATATCTCCAGGGATAATGGATTGATTTTAATATATAGTATGTAGGTTGGCCAGTTTTATTTTGGTTTATGGTGGAAATTTTTTTTTGAAGGTATGAAACATTTTGCAAAAGTTGATTAAAGATGGAATCATTGGTTGTGTTTTGAGATGGAGGTGAATATGGTGGAGGTGCATATGTGTTCAAAGGTGAAGTGAATGGAATTCTTATGGGAGATAAATTGATAGGATATATGATGTGCGATGCCTTAAAGGTACTAGAATTGTTAGCGGAAATACCCAAGGTAGGAAAGAAATTACTAGTAGGTTGCATCATTGTTGTAACTTGAGGGTTGATATAGGTAGGAATAGAGATAATGGTTGTGGGAGGAGGAATTTGATTTCCTCCTTGACTTTTGACATTGTTCAAAAGTTGAGCACAACTAGTAAGTTTTCCAAAAAATTGAGTTAGGTTACGTGAAAGTTATATTCCTTCTTCACTTTCAATCATGCTATTGGCAACACAAGGGCAGACAACTGAGAGGCGGGGGGGGGTGAATTAGTTGTCACATAATTTAAAACTTATTAAATTTATTAACCCTTATTCTCAGATCCAATTAATAACCATGAAATCATAAATCAACAACACATCAAAAACACACATAACACCAAGATTTTTACATGGAAACCCTGTTAGGGGAAAAACCACGGTGGAGGTCAGTCTACAAGTTTATACCCTATTAAAAGTATAAGAATAAATGAGGAATGTAAATGCATTTAGGAACACTGCCTAGAGCTCACTGCTCAAATAAAAAGGAAGACTCACTCTCTTACATAAACATTAGGATTACAACCATCTAGATTTTGAATTGAGAAAGTAGCATCTACTAATGCCTGATTACAGTTTTGGTTAAACACATGAACACTTCTTCACTCTTCTTCACTCTTCTTCAATATTCTTCACTCTTCTTCACACTCTTCTCTACCTTCGAAAGATTTAGAACATTATTCATGCACACAAACTTGTTCACTCACATTCAAATGAAGAAACAATCACTTATATATATTTGTGACAAGGAATTACACAGCTTCATGTCAGCTTCAACAAAATAATAAGATGAATACAAACTATCAGCCCAAAACAATAAATATTATTAATGTGAATCTACCAAGGTCAGCCAAAACATAGTGAAGACCCAAAAAAATATCCTCGAACACAAAAAACCTTCAAAAATCATTCCTCGAAGATCCACAACATGCTACAATCACCCTGTCGGCCATGAACATGAAAAACATGAACACACAAGAGAAAATTATAGATCACAAGCACATCAATCAATATGGACGTGCAACATAGATAGAGAATGATCTAGAAACATCCACAAACACCACAAGAGCATTCGCAACAACTCAGATTACCAGAATCATATTATCTTCTTCCAGGAACACTAGCTATAGTAACAAAATAATTGTCAAAACACAAAAAGTCATAACTTGCTCAAATCTTCATGTGAACCTCTAAAAATTTTGGTGGATAAACTAGATACACCTAAAAACAAACCCTTTAATCTAAAACTTCTCACCATCAACATAATGAACTTTCCATCATACTAATCTTCACTATTTCACAGACAACCTGCAACATATTTTATTACAATTTTCTAAATATCCTCGACATATATAGCCTTAAAGAAATTAATGCTAATAGTTTTGACATCAATGACAACCACATATCAGAAACACAACCACAACATCGAAAATTCTCCCCCTTTGGCATTGATGGAAACACATGATGTGAGAAACACCATCAATGTAACTAACTTCAACACTTACTCCCCCTTAGGTTCTGACTCTTTTCTCATGAATTCTTTTCCTCAGATAATTCCCAATTTTTAGATTTCTCTTCTTCCCCTTTGACATCAATGAAAAGCTACAAACAAGCTCTGAATCACTTCTCTGAGTCATCTAATTATCCCCCTTGAGTAGTAACCGCCACAACACCAATCTAAATCAAGATATGATTGTGAAATGCACAGACTGATGCAAGACAATGCATCTTAGTTCTGATTAGGAGGGGTAATCACCCCTAAATTCCCTATGAGATACTCAAAAGTATCCTTAGGTAATGACTTGGTAAAGATGTCTGCAATCTGTTCCTTAGTAGGCACATACTGCAATATGACTTCCTTTTCACTCACCTTCTCTCTCAAAAAGGGAAACTTGATAGATATATGCTTGTTCTTTGAGTGCAGCACTAGATTCTTAGAAATGTTAATTGCACTTGAATTATCATAGAATATAGCAATAGGCTCATCATACATAACTATTATATCTTTCAACATCTGCTTCAAGCACAATACTTGAGTACAATTGTTAGTAGTAGCAATATATTTTGCCTCTACAGTAGACAAAGAAATGGCATTCTGCTTTTTACTTAACCATGAAATCAACTTCTTTCTCAAGAAAAATGCACCACCACTAGTACTTTTCCTGTCATTCACATCTCCTATCCAATCAACATCAGTAAAGGAACTCAAAGTAAGATCATCATCTTTAGGATACCACAAGCCAAAAATCAACTGTTCCCTTCAAGTATCTAAAAATTCTCTTAATAGCAGTCACATGAGATTCCTTAGGATCGTCTTGAAATATTGAAACAATACATAAAACATTCACGATATTAGTTCTAGTTTGAGTCAAATAAAGCAATTCACCAATCATTGATCTATATCTAGTCTTATTTTCCTTCAGAGAATCATCATCTATTGTCAACTTACATCTAGTCACCATGGGTGTACTGACTGGCTTTGAATCTTCCATATGAAACTTCTTTAGCAATTCTTTCACATACTTGGACTGAGATATATAGATCCCTTTATCTAACTGAGTAATTTGCAATCCCAAAAATAATTTCATCTCTCCAATCATTGACATCTCAAACTCATTTTGCATCTCATCAGCAAACTTCATGAACAAACCATCATCTACTCCAAAAATGATATCATCAACAAAGACATCCACAATCAAATGTTTATCATCATCAATCTTGAAATACAGATTACTATCAACAGTACCTTTGTTAAATCCAAGCTTCAACAAATACTTTTCCAATCTGGCATACCAAGCTCTAGGGGCTTGCTTGAGTCCATACAATGCTTTCTTCAACCGAAAAACCATCTCCCTGATCAATCAATTGAAATCCATCAGGTTTCTCAACATACACCTCTTCTTCCAATTTTCCATTTAGAAATGATGACTTGACATCCATATGATAAACCTTGTAGTTTTTGTAAGCAGTATAAGCAAGAAATAGTCTCACAGCTTCAATTCTAGCAACATGAACAAAAGATTATTCAAATTCAATTCCTTCCATTTGAGAATATCCTTTACAGACCAGTCTTGCTTTGTTTCTGATAACTTCGACTTGCTCATTCAGTTTATTCTGAAAGAGCCATTTAGTTCCAGTTACATTTTTTCCTTAGGTCTAGGAACAAGAGTCCATATTTCATTGCTTCCATCCAATATTCATCTTTGCATCCTTCATTTACATTACTTGGCTCAATCTTTGATATCAAATAGTATTCTTCTGCAATTCTTCTCCTAGTTTGGACACCTTTGTTCTTATCACCTATAATCTGATTTTTTGAATGATTTAATGTCACATACCTTGGAGTCTTAGGATGTTCTTGAACTTCAGGCTCTTGTGATCTCACTTTTGCACTTTCACTGGTTTCTCCTTCCACTTGATCTTCTTGATTCATCGAAATGATCTGAACTTGATTTGAAGTCTGACCTTTGTTTGTACTATCATTATGATCATCAGATTCATATCCATAGGTTTTGGATGGTCTAGTAATGTATTCATCAACCTTAACATTTTCACTTTCAACCATTTTCCTCAATCTCTTGTTGTAGCACTGGTAGGCCTTCCTCTTAGTAGAATAACCAAGGAAGATTCCTTCATCACTCCTAGCATCAAACTTTCCTATATCTTCATCTCTTCTGATATAGCATTTAGTCCCAAAGATTTTGAAATATCTAATAGTAGGCTTATGACCACACCATAGCTCAAAAGGAGTCTTATCGGTATCATCTTTGATTTGTACCCAGTTGAGGATATAAACATCACTACTCATAGCTTCTCTCTAATAGACATGAGGAACATTTCCTTCTAGCATGATAGTCCTAGCAGCATCTTGAATTGTCCTATTTTTCCTTTCCGCAACTCCATTTTGTTGAGGGGTCCACAATGCAAATAATTGTCTCTTTAACCCATGCACTTCACAAAAAAATTAAAATCATGGGAAGTAAATTCACCACCTCTATTTGATGTCAGGCACTTAATCTTCAGACCTGTCTCTATCTCAACCATAGCCTTAAAGATCTTGAACTTCTCTAGAGCTTTAGATTTCTCCCTTAAGAAAGTAACCCACATCATCCTAGAATAATCATCAATAAGCAACATGAAATACCTATAGCCTTGTAAAATTCTGACTCTAGAAGGACTACACAAGTCAATATACACAAGCTCCAACAATTCATTTGAACAATGTTGTTTTCTCTGAAATGAAATTCCGGTTTGCTTTCCTAACTAACATTCCTTGCATATGGCATTAGAAGGTTTTACCAACTTAGGAAGATCTCTCACTACTTAAATAGAACTTATCTTGATAATATTGTCAAATTTTACATGACACATTCTCCTATGCCACAACCAACTTTCATCAACTTGAGCAATCAAACAACTTTTACTAGAAGCATTCAGGTGAAAGATGTTACCTTTTATTTTTGTACCTGAAGCAATCACATTTTCAGAACTTCCCAATATTCTACACTCTCCATCCTTGAATTTAAGATTGTATCCCTTATCAACCATCTATCCTACACTTAAAATATTATGCTTCAAACCTTCAATGTATAGGACATCATCAATATTATGCTTACCATCAAGAGAAATGCATCCTCTACCTTGGATTATACCACCATTGTTATCACCAAATATTACAACATCACCATCATTATTTTTTAGGCTTACAAATTTTCTTCTATCACCTGTCATGTGATGAGAACATCCACTATTAATTATCCATTCATCCTTCTCTTCAACTCGAGCAACTAGGGATTTTTCCACATTTTTACAACTAGTAGATTTATTAGACACTTGATTATTTTCTTTGATAGCAATAAATACCCATTCGTCCTCACTTGCATTCCCTTTATCAGATTCATCATCTGTCGCACCTTCATCAGTAGCATAGTAACACTTCCTTTGAAATTTAGGCTTGTTAGGTCTTGACTTAGGAACTCTTTCCAGACTCCTTGATGCAAAATGACCTATCTTATTGCAAGAAAAACATTTAATAGGCAACTTTCCTTTATACTTACCTTGTCCTCTGGCTTCTCTTTTGATAATAAGTGCTTCAAGATCATCTAGTTCTCTCTCTTCTTCAATCTGTCTCATTTCTTCCTCATACTCGAATAGATTTCTAGATGAAATTTCACCTGAATCATATCTCTTCTTATCTCTTCTAGAGGTAGTATCTTTGAATGTAGATTCTATCAGATTAGGAAGGGCATCACCGAATTCACTCAACTCAAAAGTAGTAAGTTTACCAATCAACATATCTTTGGTTACATTTGTCATAGTTCGAAGCTCATCAATAGTTGTAGCTTTGACTTTGTATGCAGTAGGCAAGGATCTAAGCACTTTAGCAACAATCTCTGATTCTTCCAACTATCCACTACCACATCTGATACCACACACAAGTTCATTCACTCTTTGCATTAAAGTAGTAATATTCTCATCATCGCCCATTCTCAACATTTCATATTTCCCTTTCAGACTTTGTAGCTTAGCAATCTTCACATTAGAATCACCTTCATACAAAGTTTCCAACTTTTTCCATATCTCATAAGTAGTCTTCATATCCATAACATTCATCATCTCAAAATCAATCAAAGCACTCAACAATGCTCCTTAGCCCTGATATTATATTCAACATCCCTAATCTTAGTAGTAGTAGTAGTAGGACCATTTTGAGGAATAACATACCTATTACTTGTAATGCTCTAGTAGGATTCACCAATGCATCTCAAATGACACTCCATTCGAGTCTTCCATAGAGAATAATTTGTTTCATCAAATCTCAAACTGTCCTTCTCATATGTCACCATCCCAAATCACCGCAAGCTGTTAAACTTCTTCTAAGGAACCTGCTCTAATACCAATTGTTGGCAACATCAGGGAAGACAACTGAGAGGGGGGTGAATCAATTTTCACATAATTTCAAACTTATTAAATCTATTAACCCCTATTCTCATATCTGATTAATAACCATGAAACCATAAATCAACAACAAATCAAAAACACACATAACACCAAGATTTTTACATGAAAAACCTGTAAGGGGAAAAACCACGATGGAGGTCAGTCCTCAAGTTTATACCCTATTACAAGTATAAGAAGAATAAATGGGGAATGCACATGCATTTAGGAACACTTCGTAGAGCTCACTACTCAAATACAAAGGAAGACTCATTGTCTTATAGAAACATTCAGATTACAACCATCCGGATTTTGAATTGAGAAAGTAGCATCTGCTAATGCCTGATTACAATTTCGGTTAAGCATATGAACACTTCTTCACTCTTCTTCACACTTTGCTCTATCTTCAAAAGATCTAGAAGATTATTTTCACACACACACCTATTCACTCACATTAAAATGAAGAAACAATCACTTATATATATCCACAACAAGGAATTACATCGCTTCATGTTGGCTTCAACAAAATAATAAGATGAATACAAACTGTCGGCCCAAAACAATAAAGATTATTAATGTGAATCTACCAAGGTCAGCCACAACATAATGAAGACCCAAAATAATATCTTCAAACACCAAACACCTTCAAAAATTATTCCTCAAAGATCCACAACACGCTACATTCACCTTGTCGGTCATGAACATGAAAAAAATGAACACACAAGAGAAAATCACTGATCGCGAGGATAGTGATCAATGCAGACATGTAACATAGATCAAGCACAATCTAGAAACATCCACAAACACCATAGGAGCATTCACAACAACTCTAATTACCAGGAACACCGACTATGGTAAAAAAATAACTGTCGGAACAAAAAAACTCATAACTTGCTCAAATATTCATGCGAACCTCTAAAAATTTTGGTATATAAACTAGATACAACTAAAATCAAACCCTTTAATTTGAAACTTCTCACCATCAACATATTGAACTTTCCATCATACTGATCTTCACTACTTCACAGACAACCTGCAACATATTTTATTACAATTTTCTCAATATCCTTGACATATACAATCTTAAATACATTAATGCTAATAGTGTTGACATCAATTACAACCACATATCAAAAAAAAAACCACAACATCCAACACATGTGATGTATGTTATCTAGGGTGGGAATAGGGCTGGTGGAAATTCTTTCAGCACTCAATTGATGTTGTAAGTTTTCTAACTCTTCATGGATTTGGATTATGTTTTCTTGAGGAACACTACCAACCATTGTTTTAACATTTGTCACACTACTTGGAGGTAAGGAGTTGTTAAGGGCATGGTCCATACCTAGTGAACTAGTGTCAACACTATGAGTGAAAGAGGTAGATAACCCAAGATACATGATGAGTGTGCTATCACAAGATGACATGAGTCTGGAACTACGAATCACTATAGAATTAGCAATTGGACATCAAGTTGTAAAGCTCATGCAGGCGATAATCAATGAATGCAAGATAAATGCAATGAACACAAGATAAATAGTATTCTTTAATTCTGATACAAAAGAAATTAAACTAGATGCAATAAAATGAATGAAACAAAAACTCAATAAATTGAAACAAAGATCTAACAACAACAAAGAAAAATACAAAAATAAGGTTTTTAATGATATAAAGTGTAGTTTTAGGTCTAACATGAGACTAAATCTCCCAGAGGGGTGTATGAATCCCAAATAGGGTTTTTCAAGGGTTCAAATGCTGAAAAATACACAACACACAATTCCCAAAAATTAGGTAAAACAACCCATACTAGGATTAAATCGCCTAGAGGGGTGTATGAGTCTTAGATTAGGGTTTTGACAAGAATTTTAGTGAATTTTGAGTGAATGTTATGTTTTCTGGTTTGTATGTTGTCTAGACTATGTGCAATTATATATTTCAAATGAAATTTAATGATGAAAGATGCAAAAATAAAACCTATATGCACTTTCACTAATGTAAGATTTAGAATCCCTAAATGCAAATTAACTAATGCAAGACCTAATGCAAAGTTAATGTAAGAAAGATCTAGGACTATGATGCTCTCCAAATCAGAAATAAGATATCCAAAGGCTAGGTTCACCAAAATGAAACTTGGGAAATAGGAGTTCACCAAAATGAAACTTAGGAAATAGGGTTCCATCTTTTGGGAGATGGAACTAAGGGGTTTAAGGTACCTCCTCCTATTTCACTTATGTTTCATTAAAGGAAACCAAGATCTCTCCACTAATTGAATTGATTGAGGAACAAACATAGGGGTTAGGATGGTTTCCTTGGGTATGATCAAAGACAAAAGGGGGTTCACCACCAAGCAAAGGCTTGTAAAGAAGGAAATTCAAATGATATGAAAATCTATCTATGCAACTTAAGATATGAAATTGAGAATCAGAATAACGAACTAAGAATGAATAGAGGGATACCTAGAAAATTAAAAACGATTGAAACAGGGTCTGTACTATTGAAATTATGAATTTTGATGCAGATTGATACTCATACACGAGTAGGGGTTATTTATTCCTAGTTTAGGGTTTTAGGCTAAATCCAAAATCTGCAACTCATAAACCAGGATCCACAGAAAATGCGTGAAAAACTAGTATACTAGGATTCATATGCCTAAGGTGGTGATTTAGTCCCAGTATTAGGGTTTTGTTAACTTTGGAATCCTCTAGTGATCTTTTGTAGCTTCTCTCCTCTTTGATATTTGATTCTAAAACTTTGAATTATGGCCTATAAATGACTTTCCTTGAAGATGACAAGTTTGTGACAACTTTCCTCAATCTTGCAACTTAGTCTTCAAAGGATCTTCAAGTCATAAACACCTAGATTTGCAATCACACATGTAGAGAAGAGAAAAAATATATTTTTTTAGTGGATATGGGTTTTCCTTAGTCAAACTTTGTTTTGGTAATCAAACCTTGAAATGAAATCAAATAGAGTGAAGGAAGGATGAATGGAAAATTATGCAATGTTGCAACTCTCCAAACCCTTGGAACAAAGGCTACAATCTTGTATGAAATGGCTGGCATGAATGTAGATCTTGACTCTTGGTTGTATGTTATGAATCTTGACTTGAATGCTTTCTTGAATAATAAGAACCTACATCACAAATGTTAGCTCAAAAACAAACATGATGCATTATGACTTTAACATTATGCTTGAATCTTGAATATAGCTCCAAAATACTTGATTATAAACTATTGAATGCTCTTGAATTCTCTTGGGAAAGTACTCTTGATTTCTTATGAAGTCCTATGATGCTTGAATAGAATTTCTAGGAGAAATTATGTGAAATAACCATGTATTTATACTTGTTTATGCCAAATTTCCCAAAATTACAACACTATAAGATGACATTAGATCTAGGAGAATAAAATCATGCCAAGAATTGAATTGAAAAATAGGTCCAAGCTAAGCAGGACTCATATGCCAGTTGGGACATATGAGTCTTAGTAGGCTAAGCTTGGGACACAAATTTCAAGAAATGTTATTTTCTATGCCAAATTTAGGTTCATGCCTTGAATATTAGGTGGGACCCATACACCCAAGGTGGTGTATGAGTCCCAAATCAATAAATCTAGGACACACAACCCAAAAACATTAAATTATAATTGGTCATTTTATGTGTTTCAAGATTATCCTCAAAAAGATGCATTAAATTAGGCTTTTGGATGCAAAATAAGACCAAATAAGGCATCAAGAAGCCTAATTTTAGTAGGGAGGACCCAAACAAGTTTGAAAATGTAGAGGGATAATTTTTTCTACAATAAAAAAATACACAAAATAAATCCTAAAATTATTAATTAAATAACACTAGAGTTGTTGTAAGACACTTTACAGTGAATCTGGACACTTATGCCATATTTGGATAGGGGGTCTTAGACACTTCAGACAATTTTGGACACTTTGTGCCAACAATTGACGCTTTGTGACAAAGATGGATGCTTTGCATCGATATTTTCTAGGGTCCTAAAATTACTCTAAATACATGAAAAAAGTATAGTAAATGCATGAAAATTACAAAAAGGCAGAGTAGAATCAACTCATTGTCTATAAAAGTGTGCCTCATGCTACCTCATCATGAACAACGTTAAATTTAGGGGGCTTGTAGGTCCTTCAACTTGGAATCCTGTATCACTTTGCACCAAGGTAATTTTCAAAAAGGTAAATGTCAAAAGAATAGTAAAAAGTGTCATTTTCATTAGTATATAGTAAACCATAGTAAGTAAATCTTAGTTCATTTCAAGGGAATTTTATTCAAATTAGCATATTAGTGGCTAGAGGACTATGTTTTTGATGCCATTTTTTGCATTCGATTCATAATTCGACTCCTAGTCTCATCACATGTCTATCTGAATGTGGTACAGTACTTGGAAAAACCCTATGATATGCCTTAATTAATTCAATATGGTTTTGTATTCACCTTGATTCCACCTCCATAAAGGAAGAAGAATCAAGGGGCATACATCTACCCTCGAATTCAATTCTCTATAGAAGTTTGATAAGAGGATTTTTGGAGTTATTAAGGAACCTGTGTTGTAGGATGTGGTCCTTGACATTGTGGTCTTTTAGGTAACTATAGTGGGGGCTTTATTTTCCCTAATGAATCCATATGAGTATCCTTTTTATAGAGTTTAATTCCTTTAGCTTGCATATGCAAGTAGTATCATATGACAACTAAAGTGGAGGCTAAATATAGTATAGAAAAAATTATCCATTTTTCACACTTAATTTGGGAATAATCAATAATAAAATAAGTCTAATGTTGCCTTGTTTTAGTGTTCTAATGCATTTTACAAATTCACATTAAGTTTAGGGTCATTTTAAACTAAATGGACTTAATTGTGCCTTATTTAGGGTGTTGTAAAGTGCATCTTTACACTTTCACACAAATCTAGGGATTAATTAATTAATTGAGGTTAATTAGCCTCTTTAATTCAAATCCAAGCCTAATTAATTACAGATTCTAAGAGATAAAACTTGACATTAATAAATTCCATTACACAACATTTAATTTTGGAAGGTTTGTGTCCTAGATTAGTGACCTAGGACCCATTCGTCACCTAGAAAATGGGTCCTCACTAGGTCCTAGGAACCTATTTTCACATAAACTTTAACATCCCTTGAAGTGTGTCCTAATTAAGTGTGCTAGGACCCATTCCCCACATGGTGAATGGGTCCTCACTTAACCCTAGGACCCATCCTTGAAATATTTTTTTTGCAGTATTTTAATGATTTGAAATCTAGGATCTGATGTTGGCTTGTGATATTTGAATTTCAGGAATTAATCTTAAGTTATCTATAAATACAAGTTTATTTCACATAGTTTCATCTAAGAATCTAGAGAATTTTCATGAGATCAAGGATTCATATTGAGGAAGCTAGCAAGAGTGAGTTCTTGGAGTAGAATTATAGTTTTTTTGCAAGTCTTCAAGCTTATTTTGTTGTCAAAGATCAAGCATTATTGAAGGAGTGATGACAGATTCCTATTGAGAATCACGATGGATTCTAGTTTTTGGGAGAAGCATCATGATATTCAATCAAGCCTAATGACTTGTTTCCTAAGTAATTCCATCTTCTATGATCATTCTATTTTTAGCCTAAAGAAAGGTAATTCAGATTTGTGGCTTATTAAGGGGATTTGGGATCTCTTAAAGTAGTTCTTTGCATTGTTCACGTTTCATTCTAGGATACTATTATAAAAAAATTGAGTAGGGTTTTTTGGCATCATTAGAGTTCTTAATCTTAGATACACTTATGGTTAGGATTGCACACACATTTCATGGTTCAAATTTCAATTTATCATCAAGGTTTAATTACCAAACTTGGTGTTTGACTGAGAACCCCTATCCACCAAAAAACATCAAATTTTTTTCATAGATTATTTGAAGATCCAGATCCAAAAGCGGGGATTTCAAGTTACAAGAAGGAATTGTAGGTCTGGAAAGATCAGATATAGAGTTTTTCAAAAGAGCCTACCCGGACCCATTCACCACTTGGAAAATGAGTCCCTATTAGGGTTTCTAGGGCAATAGATTTTCATAGTTTACAAGCTACAATTCCTAATTCAGTGTCTCCCAGAAAATTCTACCAAGACCCACTTGCCACCTGGCGAATGAGTCTCTACTAGGGTTGAAGAAACAATAGATTTTGGCAGGTGCACAACATTCCTTACTCTTAGTTTTTCCAAAAAATTCGTTGTATCTTTCTATTTCATAATAGATCTCTTCATTGCACTTTGTGGACTTATGATTAGAGTTATTTTTCTAGTTTAAATTCTTCTCCCAAAGGTGTTGTTTGGCTCACCCCTTGTCATTGTATAAAGCCAAAGTTGCAAGATCTAAAACCTTAATTTGACTCACCTTTTTGGGTGATAGTTACTTCATGGTTTGGATCTCATTTCTGGAAAGAAATAGGGAAAAATAGGTTCATATCATAGTTCCCCTTTTCCTATGTTTTAGTTAGACTACTACATGTATATAAATCTCACACAAGGAGGATGAAGAGGTATCCTTGAGATCCTACAAGTGTTAGCACATATAATGATGATAAAAATAAATAAGAAACATCATATAATAATTGAACATAAATTTTTGGATACAATGCACACTATAATTGACTTAAAATATGATTTTGATGTTCTTACCTTGCTTCTAATTTTTCATTTTTAGGTTTCTCATTACTAGATAGATAAACATGAGGGAAGAACTTATATATTTATATATATATATATATATATATGAATCTAAACATATTTGAATTAACAATTTATTGATGCCTGAAAATAAAGTTATTTTCTAAATCACACTAAGGTTGACATTCAAAATCCAAAATTTTGGCATGAATAGCTAGGTTAGGGGTGTTGGGCACCCTTCTCCAAGTGTAAATTTTATTTTTGAAAGCTCAATAAATAATTTTAGTTAAGTTTCCTAAAAAGATGATAAAATTGGTGCATCACAAGCATAATTAGGCACATGCACCAAGGAGGGTGCCAAACCTAGTGTGAAATTATGAGTGGCAACAATTTATGATACTACATTTAGCCCCCACTTTAGTGATGGTATTTGCTTATGTACATACCCATAGTTTACTACATAGAATTCAAAGATTCCATTCATCAAAACACTAGAGAGGTAGGACATCACTAAGTTGAGAGATGTGATAACCCTCATACTAGGATCCTACCAAACTACAATGTTAAGACAAAATGACACAAGCACATATAAGACATGATACAAAAATACATACACATATATATCAAAAAAGAAGCATACATTAAGAAAACATGAATCATACACAAATCATACACAAAGCATACAAAATCAATGTCAGCACATACTATATAAATAAAAAAATTGAGTTAGCAAAGTAAGGAGACCTCAATATGAAAGTTTCTCTCAATACCAAGCATAATCACCCAAATACAACAAACACATAAAATAATTCTGAAGAGGATAGAATAATTTTCTAAGGATCAATTTCTCTAAAAGAAGAATGCATGTACAAATAGACAGGGAAAAATCAATACAAACAAGAAGGGTACATGACTCAAGAACAAAATTTCTCTATTGCTAGGGCCTATGCACATTACAAATCTCCCATGTATCATGATCTAGAAATTTTTGTTATGCTAGGTGACCATGGGTAAATCAAACCCTATAAAACACACAAACTAGAAAGTTTCATTGTGCTAGGTGGCTTATAGAGTACACAAATTCACATGATAGTAAGTTGTGTTATACTTGGTGATTGTTTATTTTTAATGCCTTAGGGAGCGTACAAATGAGAAATGTCTTAGGGGATGAATTAATAACCACAACTTAGAGAATGTACAAATGAAAAAAAATTAAAAAAAAAATGATAATCACAACTTAGGGAGTGTACAAATGAGAAATTTTGTAGGGGATGAGTTGATAACCACGCCTTAGGGAGTGTTATGAAAAAACATCACCACAAGGGGTGTAAATCAATGAAAAAGGGTCAAAAAGCATGAATGGAGAAGGTTGCATGTTTGGATGCACTGATGAATAGGTGATATGCCCCACTTAAAATAATAACATACCTACTACATGTGATATTTAAGGAAAAGAAGATGGAAGAAAGAAGATAGGGGATGCTTAAGATGGGATCATCAAGAAGTATGTACACTTCCAAAACCATTTATCCTTACCCCGTAATGTATAGATGAGGACAACCAAGCTAGAGATCATTTTTTTACTACCATAGATGAAGTATGATTGCATGTAATATTGAGTCACCATGAATGGTGATGAGAAAAAACATAGACCTATGAATGCCACATAGTGAGGAACAGCACAATAGAAGAAATATCGTCATTAATAAGGAATAGGATAATAGTGAAACCCAATTCCACTTATCACATGAAGTGCTAATAGGTGCATCAGACAATGCAAGAGCAATGGTACCAGAAGCAAGAATTTTTTGTATTATATCACATAAGGCTTTACATTCACTTTTGGAATGGTTAATTTTTTGATGATATACATAGAAAGAAGGATTTGTTTGATAATTTTTATGAAGTTTATTACATGTTGGAGGAGGAAGAGTAATCAAGTGGGATTTAAGAAGCCTCAACAAAATATGATCTTTCTTAGATAGAGAATGAGGAATAAGAAGCAATTATTTTTCTTTTGAAGAAAGGTTTGACTCATCACAAGAGGAATCTACATAGATCTATCAACCAATGGAGGAGGAGATATAGACAAAGTATAAGGTTGGTAACCTAAACCCTATTTAAAAAAGTGTAGTATAAGATTCACAAGAACCTTGGCTCCTTTTTCCATGCACACTAAATTATTTCTATTATATCCAAGTTTAGTAATGATTTTGAATCCAAGCCTAGAATATGTCTCCAAATCAGATGGAGGAGGAGAGTCCACATTACTAATCTTGTCTAAATAGGTTCTATGATCACGTTTTGAATAAGAAATAAAAAAATTGACATGTGAATAAGAATCAATTATTTTACAAGAACGTAGACCCCTATTAAGTGTTGATATGTCAGGATGGGGAGGGCCAATATTATATTCAACTAGTCCATGAGGGAAAATATAAAGATCCCCATCATCACAAAGACATGTGGTAGAGGAGTAAGTAGAAGAACGTCGAATATTAGATTTGAGATACATAGAAAAAATAGATTGTGCAAGAAAGACAATAGACTCTTTTAGGATCTCATGATATTGAGGTGGTTGCAACATATTTTTTCATATTAGAAAAAATATGCACAAAATTTTTAGGTTTCATAAGTTCTTTTTGGGAATAAAAAATATAAGTTGTAGTGACCATATTTTGATTAAAATTTATCATCGGGAGATTTGATGTGAATTTGGATTCTTCATCTATGAATTCCACTTTGCTAAAAGGAAGGGAATTCAAATGAAGGGTAGGTAGAGTGATGTTAAGTAAAGTATCAATGATTGTATCCTCTTGGACAAAAATATCCTCATGAGTAGGAAAAATCATATGAGAGGTAAAAGGATGAGCCTCATCATCACTTGAAGGATTGGTACCAAAGCTAGAAAAATAAAAATCTATTAATGATGTAAGGAAATAATAGAACATCTCTAGAACGGAAATGGAAAAAGGTGATGAAAAGATGAATAGGCTTGTTGAACACCTAAAATACTGAGAGGGGGAGTACAATAGTATTCTTTAAAACCACTTAAACATTTAAACATTCATTCCACAACATATTTAGTTTGGAGTAAGAAAGGAAAGAATGAAAGAAACTGTTAAAGAACATAACACATGAACACTAGATTTTTACCTGAAAAACCCAAAGAGGGAAAAACCATAGTAAGGATTAGATCACAATATATTATAACCAGTTACAACATACTACAAAAATTCTCAGTGTAGGTGGACTCACTACCCATAGAAAGAAGAAAGATAGATGAGAGGGGTGGCTCAATGCCAAGATTTGAACTATTATAATTTCATCTAAATATGAAGGAATTATAGTTCCACTAAATATTAATATGTACAGTTAACACACTTCATACTACTCTACTCTACACTCTTCTTTTCTTTGAATTCTTATTACATTCACACAATTTGCATCAAATACACTTGAATATTCACTAACAACATTATCCAACATGAAAATGAACTCATACTTATACCCATTACATCCACAAACCTTGTTAACACCAACTGGGTCAACCTAATTAGATATAACATGTAAAACATAACTTGTTAGCTCCACATTCAAACTTACACATTTTTTGCCATAATCGAAAACTTGTAAAGCACCAAATAGGTCATCATGGACCTATAATATATCTCACATAACCCATCAATTCATAATTAAACTCCACATAACTCAAATCATATTAGGTTAGCACTGTTGGTGACCTAACATCAAAATTCACAAGATAATCAATCACAAAATAACACACAGACCTTCAACCTTCATACCAATTAGAGAATAGACACTAATGAAACCTATAAAAACTCCCACAAAACCATAAGACCAGATACTATTTTGTGGTGAAGTGTGAATTGATAAAAACATACATCATGTACTAGTAACCACTATCACTTGTAAACCCGATAATTTTGTCATTCATAACTTCTTCAGTAGAGGAAAAAATAATGTGAAAAAATAGATTTAGACTCCTCTAACATTTGAAAAAATCGTATGAAAACTGTAGAGAAGGAATTTTAAAGGAAGGGCCAATACAAACCAAAATATTAGATGTCTTGTACATTGAAAAAATTCTTCTACCACTTAGCCAATTTTCACTTCAACTAAGCACTGGATTAACATGTTTATACATCCTCATGCTAAAAAAAATAGTATACAGATGAATCTACATGCCAAACCACAATGTTGACATCAATGATAATACTGTACTTTCATACTATACAACTTATGTTCATACCTCATGCTTATGATACCAATAGACATATCAATAAAAAAATCCACATACTTCCAACAATCTCTCCCTTTTCATTGATGGTAACATGCATTAACTACTCTTCAAAACTCAAAAATATTCCCTCCTTTTGACATCAAGGGTAAATGGCACAAAATATGTACGCATATCCTACTGCTCTTTTCTCCCCTTTTATTACATATCTTTCATTGAATTACATACATACTCCACCTAACTGATATATACATGTAGGAATGAGAGTAAAAAAATTCAAAGCTCTAACCAATTCACCCTATCAGTGCTATCCATTCATTCAAAACAAAATTTGCATTTGAAAACTATCTCTACTATCACCATATACATAGTGAAGTCTGAAATTTAAATCTGAAATGCATAAATGAAAAGTAATATACACCATTAAGGAGAAGAAGTATTTGATACCTACAATTTCTCAAGGTGTGCTTGCCACTCTTTCTTTCCTTCTTCCCATCCTTTCTTGGATATCCAAAGCATGCAACTCTATGTCTTGAGCTCCATAAGATGTTCTTCACCAACATCTAGAGTGTTGGATATAGGATTTAACTTTATTTATTTATTTTCACTCATTAGGGTACTGGATATAGGTTTGAACTTAGAATTCACCAAATCCTTCAAATGTCAAATCTACATAATTATTTTTTCATTTTGTATTTGCAGTTGGAAGAACTGATCATGAAGATTCTAAATTATTGTCCTTGTTCTCCCATCATATTTTTGTGTCAGATCATAGGTACTGAATGCATTATCAATTTGGGACTCAATGGATTCCTTCTCATCCTTAATGCTTTTGGTGGAGCTAGGCTAGTTCATACAAATTGGAACAACACTTTGGCTTACACAATATAATCCTATACATCTTTGAGATTATTATGAAATTTATTGTGTATGGTGGCACACTTCTTTGTTATATCCATTAATTTCTTATCATTCATCTTTTTATCTATCTGCTTCTCTAGTTTTTCCTTCAAACCACTAGAATATTCTTTAAATGAATCAAGAAAAAACTTCAAATTTCTATTCTACATAAGGAACTATCAATTCTCACATTGGGTATGCTCTCTTGTAGAACTTTCATTGCATCATCAATAAGCTCTGTGCTCTTCTAATGAGTTTTCAATTTTTATTTCCAAGGAAAGGCATGGAAAGCATCACCTAACTGAAGCTTGTGCAAAGGATAAATTATATCCATATTTACTACCCTTGTTGTATTGGATGTTGTAGTAGTTGGGCATACACAATATGTAGGAAATGGAGTTGCATACTCAACAATTTCTTCAATGAATCTCTAGAAATACTAGAAGATTCACCTATTACCTTCTCATTATCTTCTACATCTTTCTTTTCTGAGGATTTTTTCTTATCACCAATGCTAAATTTTTCATTTTCATCCTTTTTCTCAGCATTGACTGATTTTTCCTTATCATCCTTTTCCTCATCAATTGATTCTTCTTTGTTTCTTGGAGGCATTTTTATCTTCGGGTTGTCTTGTATTGCTTCTTCAACATTCTTTTCTAGCTCTAGAGGATGAGAGTTGTGATTTATATATGCATCCTCCTTTTCTGCCTCTATAATATTTACTTTTGCAATAGAATTTTCTCCCACTAGAGGAGCATCACTGATAATATCTTCTTATGTAGTGTTCTCTCTACCAATAACATTTTCTTCCACATCCAGAAGAGTTTCATCATACATATTTTCCTCCTCTATTCCATGCTCATGTTGAGAATCTTCTTGTTGTCCTTCTTTTATAAAATTAACTTCTAAATTTGGCATATCATCATGCATTGATTCTTCACTATCTAGAGTTAGACCTAATCCTTGTGCCATATCTGCAACATTCTCCATAATTTCATTTTGGATCCTCTCAAGATCATCCTGATCTTTTCTCAAGGGTAGTTACCCATTTCTTTGTTGATAAATCCTTCTTGTACACCTGAGCCAATGTGGTTTTATGTTCATTTCAGAGGCGTTCACTAACCTTCTCCAAAGAAAAATATATTAAATTTTCTTCTTCATTGATGGTTTCTTTTCTTTTAGAATATAGTACATTTTTTAACTCCAAAAGCAATTGATTTTCAATATCCTTCATGTTCACTTCAAAAGTAACAATGTATTTTATAATTGCCTCTTCTATAGTAGCCTTATCAAAATCATATACAGTAGTATAAAGAGTATTAGTTTAATCTAACATCTCATACTCTACAATACCATTTAATAGCTCAACATCCAATTTCGTGGGGCTATATTATCTTACCAGAGGGGAAAGTTACCCTTCTTTTTCTTTGCTTTTAGTGACACCTTTCATGTACCAAATTTTATTATTTTCCCTCATTTATATTTAATAGCCTTCCTTCTCTTTCTCAATTTCAACCTCACTATCAACATCCACAATGTCAACTTTCTATCTCTTCCCACTAGACTCTTCCTCAAATGTACCAAATATTTTCTGAATCAAAGGCTCTATATCATATGCTTCGTCTTCCTCTTCTTCATCAATATTGACACTAATTTTTTTATCTCTTTTAGCTTTTCCTTTATTCTTCTCTTTATAGGGTTTGTTTATTGTGCTACTGGAGTGGCTTTTTCTTTTACATGAATCTTCTACATCTTATTCATAGGTGTTTTCTCCTTCATCAAAGTACTTGCAAACTCTTTTCTCTTCTCCTCCAATGATAGAATTAGTCCCGAAGGACTTTGGGGCAACCAAAGGAGTGGTAGCTATTCTACCAAACCTTTTGCTATATGTTCCTTCCGGTGAGCCAAACATGGATTTATCCTTCTCTACTTGTTCCTTTTCTAGGCCCATTACCTTTACAACTTGTGGAATCATATTCTCAATATTCTTCTATATTTTATTTTTCCTTTGATTCATGGGTACTTGCATGTAATTCTCTTCATAGGTGTCATATCTCTCCCGAGGAGTGTCTCTAGGTTTTCTCAACATAAGGTTAGCTAAACCAATTATTACTTTTTCTTCAACCTCATATCCAATTTCTGGGATCCACATAGTTCTAGGCTCAATAGCCTCCATTATGCAACAATCCTTGCTCACCATGAAAATAATATTATTCTTGTATTTTTCCACCACACGTTTTGGTATCCTTTCTCTGGCCTACATATTCTTCTAAAAGGTTTTTGAAAACTACCTATAATGTAGCTTCTTGTGTCTCCACATCACCTAAACTCCTTAGGTGGTCTCCAATTTGATGTGCTACTGGTCTTTCCTTCAACCATACTATATTCTTTATTCTAGGAACCTCATTCAAAAAGTAAAAAAACAAAAAAAATGATCAATTTGTTGAACATGAAAGGATATTTTGAATCCTTTTTCTTCTAAATTTCTCAATTAATTATGCCCTCAATAACTCACAAAAAAATAATCTACACTATTCACAACCATTTAATATGCAATATTAATGACTATTGTTGATACAAGGTTCTCCTTGTTAGTGAAATATATTTTGTAGCCAATCATCATGGTGGAATTCTTGACTACCAGATCTCTAATATTCTTGATTGCCAATGCTTTATTTTCATACTTCGCTCCTATTAACTCCATCACTACTTCATTCTTAACATATTTTAGTGCTAGAGCTGGTAAAATTGAACATAAACCTATAAAAAATGTAATCACCTCTTTATTTATCAAATGTGGTATATCAAGATAGAATAATCCATCATGGATTATGCTCAGGGTGAACCATACCCTTAGATCATCATGAATTATTTTGGGAAAACAATGTCACACATCAATATTCTTCTCTACAAGCTCTCAAATTATTTTTAATTCGAAGTTATCTTTGATGAGTTCATTAACCCACACATCACCCAATTTATAGTGATCACACTCTTCCAACTTCAAATGAATGCATAAACTTACATCTTTGTGTGCATAACACCATATGGGATGTGTGAAAATGCTCCATCCAAATCATCCAATAGGGATTGGTCGGGATGCTATTTAAATTTAGGTCAAGGATGATCAACAACTTCAACTACTTATGGTGTATAAATCTTTCAACACTTCAAAACACTTTTGAAAACTTAGGGCAAGATATAAGTTTGTAAATACCTTTTAATCAATTTCCAATCAGGGTTTCATGCATAAAGATCACTGCAATGCTTTCAATTCGCTCTTCATTTCTCTTCAATATTTGAATACTTGTTTGAAAATGACTTGGATTAAATATGAGATCACTTATAAACTTCTTTAAACTGAACTAATTTGCATTGAATTCATATTTAAAAATATGGAAAAACCCCTAACTATATGCATAGTCAACTTCAAATGCTCCACAAACTTCCACAACACAACATTTTCCACTAATTTTTTCACCAATGGGTTAACCATGTCAAACTACACCTTATTCGAATATGCTAAGGAATCAACACCATTCCTTTTGAAAGAGGATAAAATATCTTTTGTTAATTCTCTCCCTGAGCCAAATCTCTCAACTTAGTTTCTTAAGGAAACATCTACACCAAATGCTAGTACAGACTCAAGATTAGTCTCATTGTCTTCTTTCTCCAAATCTTGTCCATCTCTTTCTTCATCTCTACTAGATCAACTTTTTTTACCAAATCATTCTTCTTTATTAGATTTTTCTTGCTTCTAAAAAATATGGAAATGTGTCCTAGTCTATTACAGTTGTAAAAAGTGACAAAATTTTGAATAATCTTACTTCCACCCATTAGTAGATCTACATTGATTAGCTTTATGCCCAAATCCAATGCATGCATAACAATAGCCATTAAAATATTGAAACCTCATGCCATTATTATAGTCATTCATCATTTGAATTCTACAATCACTAGCCTGATGATTGAATATTTTTCATGTAAAACACTGACCAGAGAAATATTGAACATTTTGATTCATTTTACATCTACATTCCATAGCCTTATATCAAAATTTATTGCAGGATTAACATAAACCATTAAAAGATAAGTACCTTTGTGCTTTTGGTTTTCTGATAGGTGGTATTTCACAGTCTTTCCTTTGATTCCAGACCTACTTGCTATTACTATTATTGTCCTCAATATTTTTTTTGTTTATTTTTCTCATTTTTAACACTTGGTGTCTGGCCTACCTTTGAAATTTCTTCTTTATCAAACCCTAATCCACCTTTGTTATTAGAATTCTTTTGATTTTCAATCATTACATCAAGCTTTGTAGAACTCATCTTGAATTTTTCTTCATGATTCTTTTCTTTTTCCACATCTAATCTCAAGGTCACAACTTCTTCAAGGGTGATCCCACAATACGGATTTATAATTTTTGGGCAAACTGGACACTGAACTGACTTTTTTTAACTAAATCTTCACTTTCGGGCTCCTATAACGGCTAAACCATGAGGAATTTGAAGATGATGCAAAATAGTGATTTGTGAAGTTTTGTATATAGATTCTAAATATATTTTTTTCAAAAGAATTGGAATCAGATTGCACCTTTATTTCATCTCCTTCGAAAACTAGTTTTTATTAGTAAACAACATTTTTAAGGAGTGATGCTCACCATATACAACATAGCTTTTTTTGTATGAAGGATAAAATTCTAATTCTTTCAAATTTAGATTTTTAACTATGATATATAACCAATTCATTTGGTTTCGTAGTGTTTTATTAAATATTTTTTCCTTAATCAAGTTTTGAAGTCAAACAAATTACAATTCAGACATAGGCGGACTGTATACAACATAAATTTTTATGTATGTATCAAAATTCAATTATTTTTTAATGGATCATGGACATCAATACCCAGCTTGAACATATTTTTCAAAATTTTATTTTGATAATCTACTATTTTTCCACATGTACAAAACAAAGAGCTTAATTTTCGGTGAAAAACCTACATTCACAAGAAATAAAAAATAAATATAATAATCAAATTAAATTTAATTAAAATCATACTTTTTTGGAAGCTTATAATAAGGAATACATACTTTAAAAAACAAAATTAAATGAACTCATTTGATCCCCCAAAAGGTAAATCAAAAGTGGTTTTTTATCAGCATTTTGATAGGTGTAAAGGAGACTCTGTTATAGGCATGGTTTAAAACTAGCGGGGTTCTATCCAAGGGGGGTTGGTCTAAGGTGGTTTGATCAAACCCTCTCCAATTGGAATCCTTTAAATGGAATTTTTCAAGGCTTAAATCATTATATTTTCTAAAAATATGTGATTTTAGCAAAAATCAGGATCTCCCAAAAAGTGTAAATCACTATTGTGGCAGCACCCTCAAGTTTTGAACATTCATAAAATTTTATTTTCATCTTAGCATTCAAAAATTCTTCAACTCTTTTTCATTCTTCAACTTGCACTTTTAGTATAGTATTTGTCTCATTTTCTTGCTTCAATTGCTTATTAACCTCCTTATTTCTTTCTCTGAACTTCTTGATTTGATATCTCAACTTTCTAATGCATTCATCTACTTTGGCATTTTCTTTTAGATATTTGTTCTCACTTTTAGTCCTTTCTAGATCTTCAAGGGATATTCTAATTTATCCATTCATGTCAACCATGCAATCTTATTATATGAATCCAATAGTAGGAATTTCTTCTAGAGAAGTATGATATCTTTTTAAAGCCATGTGTTCAACATCCAAGATCTTCCATAAGAGGTTAAGCTTCCTCCAAGGAACTAAGCTCTGATACCAATTGTTGAACACCCAAAATATTGAGAGGTGGGTGAATAAGTATTTTTTGAAACCACTTAAACATTTAAACATCTATTCCACATAACATACTAAATTTGTTGTAAGAAAGGAAGGAATGAAAGAAACCATCAAAGAATGAAAAGCTACGGTGAGGATTAGCTCACAATATATTATAATTGGTAACAACATATTATATAGATGCTCACTACAGGTGGACTCATTGTCCTAGTGATCTCACTGCCTGCAAAAAGAAGAAAAGATAGAAGAGAGGGGTGGATCATTTCCAATATTTAAAATTCTATAATTTCATCTAAATATGCATGAATTATAGTTCCATTGAAACTTAATATACATACTTAACACAGTTCATACCGCTCTACTCTAACACTCTTCTTTGCTTTGCACTCTCATTACATTCAAAAAATTCACATCAACTACACTTGCATATTCATTAAAAAAATTCTCCATCATGGAAATGAACTCATACTTATTCCCATTACATGCGTAGACCTTTTTAACACCAATTAGGTCAGCCTAATTAGATATAACATGTAAAAAATAACTTGTCATCTCCACATTCAAACTTACACATTCTGTGCGATAATTCAAAACTTGAAAAACACTAAATAGGTTGGTATGGAGCTATAATAGATCTCACATAATGCATCAACACTTAATTAAACTATGCCTAACTCAAATTATATTAGGTCGGTACTACTACTGACCTAACATCAAAATTCACTAACTGGTCAATCAAAAATGGATACACAAACCATCAACCTTCATGTCACTTAGAGAACATACACTACTAACACCTATAAACACTCCCACAAATCTACAAGACCAAATAGAATTTTGTGGTGAAGCATAGATTGATTGAAACATACACCTTGTATTGGTAACCATTATCACTATTAGACCCAATATTCTACCATTCATAACTTCTTCACTAGAGGAAAAAACAATTTGAAAATATGGATTTAGACTGCTATAACATCCAAAAAAATTACATTAAAACTAAAGAGTAGGAATCTTCAAGGTGGACCAATGCGGACCAAAGTATCAGATGTATTGTACATTGAAAGAACTATTTTGACACAACCAATTTTCACTTCAACTATTTACACCGGTGTGCCAAAAGAAAAAGTATCCATTTTTCTTGTTTGATTTAGGAATAATTAATGTTAAAATAAACTTAAGGTCACCTTGATTTAGTGTTGTGATGTGTTTTACACATCCACATTAGGTCTTGGGCCCTTTTTAAGTTAAATAAACCTAAATTTTCCTTAAATTAGTGTTGTAAAGTATATTTATTCACACCTTCACATTAAATTTAGGAGTCTTGTAAATTAAATGGACCTAATCTAGTGTTGTAAGGTGTTGTACACATTCACATTGGATTTTGAGCCCTTTTAAGCTAAATTGACTTGGTTTTTCCTTAATAAAATGTATTTATTTACACTTTCACATTGAATTTTGGGCCCTCTTGCATTTATGAAATTAATATCATCACTAATAGGCCCCTAAGACCCTATATTATGCATCCTAAGGAATATTTCAATAAAAAAGATGACAAGATCAACAAATAAACTCAATTTCTTAACATCCTGACACTTTCACTCTCTAAATAGGCCCAGTGGGACCCGTAAGCCACCTTGGGTGTATGAGTCCCACCCAGGTGTGACCCATACACCAAAAATGGCATATGAGTCCCATTTGGCCTATTTTTAAGGTTTTGAGTGGGAAAATCTAGGTTTTAAGTTCAAATTTCATGAATTTCAACATGTGGGATACAATTAACGGGATATTAGATGGATTGCCTATATAAATGAGGTCTCAAATAATTATTTCACCTAAGAAAGAATAATCCTACATGATATCAAGTCAAGCACTCAAGAGTTAAGCATTCCAAGACTTTACATATCATCAAGGGAGCATTCACAATCATTTCTAAGGCATTTAATGGAATATTTACTCATCATTGTTGCAGAAATTCAAGATCCATCACCATGTCAAGGATATAAATCATCAAGAATTTTATTGAGCTAGTGTCCTAATGTTGCTTTTATGATCCAAGATCAAGCATTGTTCTACACTTATCTCAAGATCTAGATCTACATCCTTCATGGCCATTTCATGTTAGATTGCATATTTACAAGAAATAATTCAAGGTATCATTGTTCATGTTTCATGTCCCATGTTTCATGTTTCATGTCCTTATTTCATTATCTCATCATTTGGTCTAATTACCTAAATGGGGTTTGACCAAGGAAAACCCATATTCGCTAACAATCAACAAGTTTTTCTCTCTCTACATGTGTGATTGTAGATCTAGGTGTCTTAAAGCATGAAGGACCTTTGAAGATTAGGTTATAATCTTGGAGAAAGTTTTTGGAATTTTCCCCTCATTTGCAAGGTTGCTATCTTCACAAAAAGACTCCTACAGGTCTGAAATTAGGGTTTCAAAATTGAAAATCAATTGGAGTAGAAAGAGCAGACATTGAAGACCAAATTCAGACTTTGAAGTTCCAAAAAACCCTAACTAGACTCATACACCAGTCTTGGCATATGAGTTCCATTTTAGGTCATTTTTTTCAGATTTATGTAGTTTTACACACCCTTTTTCTAGAAACTAGTTCTTGCACAAAAACCAAGATCTAGGACTGATACGCCTAAACTGCCATATAAGTCCTAGTAGGCCAAAATTCCAATATTTTCAACATTTCCTATCTTCATTAAATAATCTACAAGTTTCTAGGTGCACACTTATGATCTTTCAGCATTTTGTTATGGTTTGTTTGCATTTCTAGGTCATTCATTCAATTTTCATGCATCACTAGGTTGTCATTAAATCTTGCATTTCATTTATTTTTCCAAGCCCTAGATTTGTCATTAACCCCTCATTAATTCATAATTAAACCCTAGGACAACCCTATTGCATGATCTCTTTCTCCTTTGCAGACTTGAGGTTGAGATCTCTAGAGTTATCCTTGAATAAGTGATGCAGAGAAAAGAGGATTCACAACTCAACATGCCATTTACTTGAAAAATTTCATAAAATTATTCATCTCAAACAATGATTAGGTGCATTCTAGATCATAGTGTAATCATTCTCACAACAACCCACAATTCAATGCAACAAACAGTCATTAATAATTTACATAAAAAAAACAATGAAGCCAATCCCTTGGGTGAGATTTAAGATAAAATAATTACAGACCTTCCTTCCAATTTTCATGAAGATCAAATGGTCGAAACTAAAGTTATTGCATTTTTACCAAAACTGCAAACCCTAGGCAGTGTTTAAACCTGCCCTCACCAAAATAGTCATATCTTCCACAAAACTCAATAAAATTCAATGAGAAAAAAATAATTGGAAACTAGAAACAGAGATATTTCCATCAATATATGATACTCCATTATTTGAGTGCATACCAGGCCGTACAAATCACAACTTCAACCTGGAAATAATGTAAAAATCAGAAAATGCACACCAAACTTGAGGTTGCCATTTATCAAACTTCACAAATAATGTCTCCAACCTCCCAATTCGAGTTTTGGAGGGTCTACTTATACATTTACAACCAAAACCAACTATTTTCAACCACCTTTTAGTTATTTTTTTTGAAAAAACACCTTAATGACACTTTTGACAAGTTGCTTGACAACTTTCTTGAGCAACTTTTACAATTTTTACAATATGGAACAACTTTAAACATTATTTGACAAATGACTTCAAATATGACTTCCCAAGACTCAAAAACCTATCAAATGGTTTTATAAACCTTATTATAAGACCCAATACATAAAATAGAGAAAATATTTACAAATGGCCTCATGGAGGCTTGAAAGCAACTTGGTGCTCTTGCACTAATAAGATAATTGGAAAGTGAATTTACTATATGTCCTAAACCATATGAAATAATATCCCCCATTTTCCATTGTTTCATTTTGGTGAACCTAAATTAAGAACATCATCATTCTTATTTTGAGTGCATCATCATTGTAGATCCCGCTTGCATTAACATTGCATTAGGGTTTTCATTAGTTAATTGGCATTCTAGGGTTTCTAATTATTACATTAGTGAAATTTCATATAGGTTGCATTTTTTGCATCTAAAATCATTGAAAATAATCTGAAAACTACATCTACATTTAGTATACAAATCACCTAAACCAAAAAGCATAGAAAGCACTTAAAATTTCCTAAAATTTATGAGAAAACCCTTACTAGGACTCATACGCCCCTCTAGGAAATTTAGTCCTAGTCTATATTTTAAACTACCTTTTATAGCATTAAAAACCTCATTTATATGCTTCCTAAGCTTGCTAGTAACATATAGTATAAGTTTGGAAAACTTCAATAACTTTTCTTTTATGCATCTAGGTCAAAAACATCAATTTAGGGTAGTCATTTTTGAAATAATTTCAATAGAAAAAATCATGAGACCTAAAAATGTTCACATTTCTAAAACTTTGCATCATATGGATAAAAATACTTTTCAATTTTGCATATACAATGTTTACATTCATAAAAATTTACATAAGTTTGATAAAAGTTCTTTTCATTTTTGGATATACATTGTTTGCATTCTTAAAGTTTTGAATACATTGGATAAAAGTAATTTTCATCTTTGTATAAACATTATTTACATTCTTGAAGCATTGCATAAAATTGTTAGAAGTTCTTTTCATTTTTTCTCAAAAAATGTTAGTACCTTACCTTTATAGCCATGCTAAGAAAAATTTCATATCCCCTTCCTATGAGAGTGTTTTAGTGAAAGAGAATACAACCATGGACAATCCTAATGGTTGTATTCATTCTTCTCCTATTATCTCTCCTATTTGTGAAGAAGATAGTTTGGTGTTAGAAGACCCAATGAATGAGAGTTTTGAGAGTCCTATTTATTTCTATCCTCTTACCTCTCTTAGCAGACAATACATTGATGAAAAAGAAGAAACAACCATAGGTAATCATGATGATAACATAACACAACAAGATACCATTGAAACCTACCTACATAACACTTTAACTAGTCTACATTCACCTCTCAACACTTTCCCCTCTTGTGATAATGTTTTAGAGGATGAAACTGAATGTGAGGACGATATGTTGGTGTTGAATGATCAAACCTTTACGATCTATGACAACTCTCTTTATGTTTCTTCCCCTACCTATCCTATTTTGGAAAACATTATGGGACAAAGGAGTGAAAATTTGGACAATCTTGACAATCACATTTATTCTTCTCCTAGTATCTCTCCTGGTTGTGAAGAAGATAGTTCGATGTTAGAAAACACACTCGATGAAAGTCATGAGAGTCTTAGTTTCCCTCTTCCCCTAAGAAAAACATTATTGAACAAGAGAATTCCATCATTGATAAACAGGACAATTCAACCATTGATCATTCCTCTACTTGTTATGAAGTCATTTTGGAAGAACTAGTCCTTGAATGTCAAGGACATTTGGTTTGTAGTTATCCTAAAAAATCTCCTCCTAGGGAGGATATCATGGTGCAATAAAATGACAATAATAGTGATGTGACTTCCTTGGATTATTGTGAAAAGATGATACTGGATTTCACTTTATTAAAAATATATCAAACTAAGACTGTTGAGGTTATGAGTGCACAACTGTCCATCAAACTCCCATAGATTAATGGACCTCCTACATACCTCATGGTACATCCTAAGAAGCCTTTAATCCTTTACTCACCTTCACACACACCTCAAACTAAAAAAATCCTGAACTTATCCTCTACCCACCTAAGAATAATGTTTTGCAACAACCGAGTCATAATACCATTGCTCATACATATAACACTAGAAACAATCTAGAACTAAGACAAAAAACTTTAACACCCCTCCCATTCCTAATCCTATCTTACCTGGTCCTCCTCATTTGCCTTTGCATAGTGGGAATGAGTATGATATTGTTGAACAACTTAAGAATACTCTTAAAAAGATATCGCTATGGGACCTGATTCGAAATTCACCTAATTATCACACTATGCTTCAAGTAGCCTTGCAACAAGTTGTGGTCCCATCTAGTACAAATCTGAATGACATAACAACAATGATCCAAGGAATAAATGATGAAATTGTTTTCCACCAAAGTGAAGTCCCCCCTTTGGAACTGCAAAAACAAAATGATGCTTTCATGGTAATCGTTCACTAGAAAAGAATTAGCATAAAGTGAACCCTTATCACCAATGGATTCACTCTTAATGTTTCTAGCATAAAATTTTTAGATAGGCTTGGTGTGGATAATTCAACCTGATTATTTATCTTTTAAGGATTTAACAATGTAGGAAAATAACTGCTTGGTGTGATCACTTTTCCTATTAGAGCTAGAAAGGCCACATTAGAAACACTAATCCATGTTATGCCTCACAATATTTCATATAATCTCCTTTTAGGTAGACCATGTATTCATGCAATGAATGGGGTGCCTTCTACTATTCATCATTTAATGAAGTATGTTTACAAAAACAAAGTGTACACACTTGAAGATTACCCTGACCCAAACAGTTGCTTAAACATTGAGAAAAACAAGGAAAATCCTTTGAAAAAATTGACACCAACTACACAAGTAGACTTTGTGCAACAAAAAGGAAAAGAAAAACACATTGAGTAAGTCACGAAGCTATTAGAAGATGATTGGGGTTCCTTGGATTTCACACCAACATTCATGGGAGAATACAAGATCATAAAAAAGGACTTTGAAAAGGGAAAAGAGAAAGCGGTGTTGCCAAAAAAAAATTTGGAAGACCCTTTGAAAGCATCCACCTCAAACACTTTACAAGAAACTAAAAATTA
This sequence comes from Sequoiadendron giganteum, assembly GCA_007115665.2. Taxonomy (NCBI): domain Eukaryota; kingdom Viridiplantae; phylum Streptophyta; class Pinopsida; order Cupressales; family Cupressaceae; genus Sequoiadendron; species Sequoiadendron giganteum. The sequence continues at coordinate 538,772,010 of CM021105.1, forward strand.
CACAACAAACTTTGGTGACAGAGACTATCAACAACCACCTAATCCAAAAGAGATGAAAAATATTTATTGAAAAGGTTATGAACTTATGAAGCAACTTGGTTATAGTGGAAAAGGATGTGGTGCTAGAGAACAAGGTATTTGTGTCCCTATAGAGCCTCACATGCAAGAAAAGACTAGTGGTCTTGGTTATTGCCCCTCAAAAGAAAGAAACAAGCCTTCACTGAACATCAACACTATTACAAAATATTCCTCTAAGCCAACTTTAACATTAGTAGAAATGAAATAAACAAATAAATATTTGCTTAATGTCAACGTCATCTCACAAAACACTAATGATTTGAATTCAATAGATTTTACACCCTCCTACAAAGGAGAGGACAAAATATTGCAATCTAAAGAGTATTGTGTAGGTATTCCACCTTGTACTGAGCAAGAGATATCTTTGTTGTAAAATAAAGTACATCTTCTATTGATCAAGAGAGTATCTTGTCAAGACTCCTCCAAGAACACAAAATAAATTTTACTACAAGAGTTCATTTTGTGCATATCACAAAGTTCATGGTCATTCTACTAATGAATGTAAGGATTTAAGTAACAAAATTCAACATCTTAGGGACTGTGGTGCTCTTTATTGTGTTGAAGAACCAAGTTCCTCTAATTGAAACTTCATCCTATTCGGCTCATCCTTTTCCTACACTAAGTGGGTGCAAGGGGTTAGTTAGCCTTTTCCTTGTATGCCACTTATCGTTGTCTTCTTTGGCTAGTTGACCACCTTCCATGTATATATATAAGACTAAGCTTGGGATGTAGAGGACATGCCTTAAGTTGGCTCACATGTGACATACTTATTCATTATGTAGTTCACTTTAGAAACATATGACTTGGAATAGGGATTTCTGAGTAAGCTCTCATGTCTTCATCTACTTTAAATAAATTTCTCACATAAATGGTGTTAGCAACCACTTTAAAGTGGGGGCATACATCGACACTCATGTTTCATTATGTGATTTCTTTCTTCTTGTGATGAGTCCTTTTCTTGGTGGTGTCATTGGGTTTGATTTCCTCCAAGAGTCTGATATTTATTTTACTTTTCCTCTCTTGGAGACATTAAGCATGATGTTCCCTAAGAAGAGACCTTTCATGAATTAAGCAAAATCTCTTTGAACACACATTACACTATTTTTTATATGGACACCTTGCATAACACACTTTGCATTCCTGTAGAGCCATCTTGTTTGTTCATGAGTCCCAAGAATATGAAGCTTTTCTTTCCTCATGAAGCTCAAAGTTCATTACTTGTTCATGAGCTCTAGAAGCATACAATTTTTTTCCTATCTCATGAAGATCGAAGATCATTTTTGTGTGGTGCCTTATAAAATTTATCAAGAGGTATAACTTTGGTATGGTTTGATGGGAAGCCGATCCGAGGAATGACTTTCCATTATCCACTCACATGTTTTCTGAGTGCATATTAGCAACATGTGTATGTGTCTCAATCTCTTGGACTACTCACCTAGCAGACAACCTGAAGTTCTGTTGCCTCAAAGTGAGTGTGCATCTTTGGAAAAACAACTTAGATCTGATCCACATAGTGTTGGAAAAATGGTCAAGGCTTGATCGACTTATCTTTATTTTCACTTTTTTTTCTTCCTTTTAGTTAATAGCATTGTATGTTTGTGTATCTTGTCTTGCTAAGAATCATACTCTTTGTGCATGTCCTTTTGTGCTTCTGTCAGTTTGACATAGGATCTTAGATCTTGGGGGCTTGATAGCCTCCTCGATCTTTGTTATCTTAGACCATCTACATTGGTGCAATTGGACCCCTCTTGAGTGTCTACTTTAGTGTGAGTTTGAATCAAGTTCATCCTATCACTAAAGTGGGGGCTAAATGTGGCAACAAAAAAAGTATCCATTTTTCTTGCTTGATTTATGAATAATTAATGTTAAAATGAACTTAAGGTCATCTTGATTTAGTGTTGTAATGTATTGTACACATCCACATTAGGTCTTGGGCCCTTTTTAAGTTAAATAAACCTAACTTTTCCTTAATTTAGTGTTGTAAAGTGTATCTATTTAACACCTTAACATTAAATTTAAGAGGCTTGTAAATTAAATGGACCTAATCTCGTGTTGTAAGGTGTTGTACACATTCACATTGGGTTTTCAACCCTTTTAAGCTAAATTGACTTGGTTTTTCCTTAATAAAATGTATTATTTTACACTTTCACATTGAATTTTGGACCCTCTTGCATTTATGACCTTTATATCATTATTAATAGGCCCCTAAGACCCTATATTATGCATCCCAAGGCATATTTCAATCAAAAACCTGACAAGATCAACAAATAAACTCAATTTCTTAATACCCCAACACTTTATCTCTCAAAATAGGTCCTATGGGACCCATACGCCACCTTGGGCGTATGATTCCCACCCAGGTTGGACCCATGCACCTTAGATGGTTTTTGAGTCCCATTTGGCCTATTTTTAAGGTTTCGAGCGAGAAAATTTGGATTTTAAGTTCAAATTTCATGAATGTCAGCCTATGGGATCCAATTAATGGGATATTAGATGGATTGACTATATAAATGAGGTATCAAATCATTATTTCACCTAAGAAAGAATAAGACTACACAATATCAAGTCAAGCACTCAAGAGTTAAGCATTCAAAGACTTTAGAAGATCATCAAGAGAGCATTCAAGATCATTTCTAAAGCATTCAAGGGTAGATTTATTCATCATTGTTGCAGAAATTCAAGATCCACCATCATGTCAAGGATATCAAGCATCAAGCATGTTATTGAGCCAGTGTGCTGGTGTTGCATTCAAGATCCAAGATCAAGCATTGTTCTACACTTATCTCAAGATCCAAATCTACATCCTTCATGGCCATTTCATGTTAGATTATAGATTTACAAGACATCATTGAAGGTATCATTGTTCACATTTCATGTCCTAAGTTTCATGTTTCATGTCCTTATTTCATTATCTCATCATTTGGTTTAATTACCTAAGCAGGGTTTGACCATGGCAAGCCCCTATTCACTAACAATCAACAAGTTTTTCTCTCTCTACATGTGTAATTCCAAATCTAGGTGTCTTGGATTATGAATGACTTTTGAAGATTGGTTTACAAGCTTGGATATTTTTTTGGAATTGTCCCCTTATTTGCAAGGTTCTTATCTTCACAAAAAGACTCCTACAGGTTCAAAATTAGGTTTTAGATTCGAAAACAAATTGGAGCAGAAATAGAAAACATTGAAGACCAGATTTAGAATTTGAAGTTCCAAAAAACCCTAATTGGACTCATATGCTAGTCCTAGCATATGAGTCCCAGTTTAGGTCATTTTTTAGATTTTGGCAATTTCAGACACCCTTTTTCTAGAAACTAGTTTCTGCACAAAAACCCAAATCTGCAACTGATATGCCCAGAATAGTGTATGAGTCCTAGTAGGAAAAAAATTTAGGATTTTTAGCATTTCCAATCTTCATTCAAGCCTCTACAAGTTTCTAGGTGTACACTTCTGATTTTACAACTTTTTGTTCTGATTTATTTGCATTTCTGGGTCATTCATTCAAGTTCCATGCATCACTAGGTTTTGTCATTAAATCTTGCATTTCATTTATTTTTCCAAGCCCTAGCTTGGTTGTGAACCCCTCATTAATTCATAATCAAACCCTAGGACAACCCTATTGCAAGATCGCTTTCTCCTTTTCATACTTGAGGTTGAGATCTCTAAGGTTATCCTTGAATGAGATAATTGGAAAGTGGGTTTCCTCTATGTCATAAACCATATGAAAGAATATCCCCCATTTTTTGTTGTTTCAACCGGATCAAACCTTCTTGCAACTAAGCATTGGATTAATATGTTTATACATGATCATGCTACACAAAATGGTCTACACACCAATCTACATGCCAAACCACAATGTTGACATCAATGACAATAATTTACTTGTATACTGTATAAGTAATGTTTATGTTGCAAATAGACATATCAATGACAAACTCCACAAAATTCCAACAAGGCTAATGATATGTTAGAAGAAATAATGTTTGGTTTTTTCTTTTTTCTTTTCTAATTTAAGTGCTTTTTCCTTCCAGATTAACATATAAGATTAATAACATATGCAATAGAAACGAATGAAATAGAAATGCATAACATATGTAATATAAATGGGTATGTGAAGGATCATCATGGAAAAAAAAGGCCCTTAAGTGGCAATGAAAATTCAAAAAATCAAATTTAGGCAACTTGACATAAAATTTTGAATAAGTTATCGATATTATTTCAAAAATATGTAAGAATAGAATCTATAGCAAATTGAATGTAGTTTCTAAACTACTAGGTTTATTTTTTTAAAAAAATCTATTTGGTGAAAATTTAAAATTTCAATGTAGTAGTACTTAAATTTTAGGGAAAAAATAAGAAGTAGGTGTCTATCTGACCACCCTAGCCACAATAAAATGATAATATTTTTGTATAAGATTTTAGATATAAGTAGAGAACTTATTTCTTGATGTGATGCATATTTGTTTGTAATTTTTTTCTAAATAAATAATTAATTGTGAATTTTTTATTACAACTTTTAAAAAATATAAAAATTAGTATGTCTAACCACCTTAACTTGCTAAAAAATTCATGAAATTCAATTTTTTTTCTTTTAATCCTATACTATGCAAAGCATAGAATGTGGCTCATGTTTCAGATTCAAAAAATGTGATACCGTTTGAAAGATATAGATGTTTTTCAATTAGCCTATCAATCATGAGTTTAGTCGTAATTCAAATAGAAAATAAATAATAATTATTTATTAAATTCAAAGTAAAAATAATTTATATTGGGAGAAAGCTGAGAATCTCATTTAGAAACCCTTTTCGTTTCATCAATTTTGGGTAAAAAAAATTCGTCAACCACATGGGCCATCATATCACTTACATATTGCTACTTTTTGGCCCATCATGATCCTGCACATTCCCAAATGTCTAATAAACTAATCAGACACTAAAAACATATCTAAATAATTTTGCAAGAATGTCGAGTTCACCAAAATGTAATAAGGGAAAAATATCCTAGACTAATTGACACATTAACCTAGATCAAAATTTCTTCCATACAACATTTAGAACATGAGTCACCAAAGACTCAAAGACTTGGCTACTGTTTGCAAGGAAGAGCCAAGATATTTGGTGGGACTTTGTTTCTTTGTTGTAAATATGATGTTTGATTGAAGAACGACTGGATCTAGGTTAACAAGTTATTATGTTGACTAAGTATGATAAAATGTGAAAGTTACAAAATAGAACAACATAAATAGAACAAAAAGAAACATCTATCAATGATATAAGAAAGGAAGAGAACATCTCTATAAAGGAAATGAAAAAAGGTGATGACAAGATGAATATTCTAATGATATGTTAGAAGAAAGGTTTAGTTTTTTTATTTTGTCTATTTAATTTAAGTTCTTTGTTTTTCTATACTAACATAATTTTTAGTAACATGTGCAATAAAAAGGCATGCAATATAAATACACAACATATACAATAGAAATTTCCAATCAATTAATAAGACACTAACAACATATATAAAGAATGTTGCAAGAATGTTGGGTTTACCAAAATGTAATAATGAAAAAGAGATCCTAGACTAATTAACACATTAATCTAGATCAAACCTTATCCCATAAAATATTTAGAACATGAGTCACCAAATATTCAAAGGATTGGATGTTATCCTCAAGGAAGATCCAAGTTGTTTGGTGGGACTTTTCTCCTTTATTGTAACTATGAGGGTTGATTAAAGAATGACTAGATATAGGTTAACAAGTGATTAAATTGACTAAGTATGAAATATGTGAAAATTATAGAGTAGAAAAATATAAACAAGAAGCGGAGTTGAGTAGGAGATATAGAGGGGAACCTCGAACAAAAAGTAGGAGAAAAACTAGTAGAACACCAACACTAGGAACCCTTATCTAGAAGTGTCAAAATCTAAGGTTTTAAAGCTTGTATAGATTTAGCAATGTCTGAGAAACTTTGACAATGAAGATCAAGATATGAAGTCTGACTATGCTTAGATAATAAAAATACCCTAGTTTGTTGATGATGAGTCCTTGAAGACATGAATTAGGGTTTAGGAGCCTTCAAATGAGTTGAGATGTTCCTCTTTAGAAAACAACTTGTAAATTGCAACATGGACAGAGGGAAAAGGGTTGTTTCATATTGGGGCTTGCATTAGGCAAGCCTTTTATTGGTGTTCCCACCTCCATAATGAAAATTATTATAGAGGATAAAGAATGCATGCTCTCGAGTGAGAAGAGGGAAAGAAATAAATGAAAATGGTAATGAAACACAATAATGTATTACCACTCAGATTTAAAACCCTTGTTGGACTAATACATGTACTCTAATCTCACATAAGGGGGATGAAAAGATATCCTTGAGATCTTGGAAGTTCTACCACATATAATGACAATAAAAATAAATAAGAAACATCATACAATAATTTAACATTATTTTTTGATAGATTACAAAGTATAATTGACATGAATTATGCCTTTGATCTTTTCCTTATCATACTTTTGATTTTGTATTAATTGTCATAGGTTTCTCATTGATAAATAACTAAAAATGAGATAATAACTTATATATATGAGTCTAAAAATATTAGAATTAACCATTTATTGAGGTTGAAAAATAAAGTTATTTTATAAATCACATTGAGGATAACATTCATATTCCAAAATTGGGGTACAAATAGGCAAGACAGGGGTGCTAGGTGCTCTTGTCTAGACATAATTTACTTTGTGAAAGATTGATAAATAAGGATTTAATTAATTTTCTTGAAAAGATAGTAAAATAGGTACATCACAAGAATAATTAGGAACATGTACTAAATTGGGTGTCAAACACAGTGTTAAATTGTGAGTAACGATAATTTGCAACACTACAGTTTCAAAAAGTCAATGTAGGAAATTAATTTTATGTCATTTATGTATTTTTATCCATTTTTATTTAATATGTCTTCACTGATCCCACAATAGTGGTTTACAAATTTTGGCCAAACTGGACACTGAAATTATTATTTTTAACTAAATCTTCACATTCTGGCACCTATAGCAGCCAAACCATGAGGAATTTGAAGATGATGCAAACTAGAGTCTCATCACATTTTGTCTTTAAATTCTAAAAATATTTTTTTCAAAATTTTTGGAATAAGATTGCACTTCTTTTTCCATCTCCCACGAAAATTGGTTTTCTTCAAAAAACAACATTTTAAAAAAGTGATGCTCACCGTATACAACATAGCTTTATTTGTATGAAGGATAAAATTCTAATTTTTTCGAATTTAGATTTGTAACTATGATATATAGCACTTTGATTTGGTCTCATAGTTTTTTATTGAATATTTTTTCCTTAATAGAGTTTCGAAGTCAAACTAATTGCAATTCAGACATAGGCAGACTGTATACTACATAACTTTTTTTCTATGTATCAAAATTATTATTATTATTTTTTAATGGATCAAGGACATCAATACCCAGCACGAACATATTTTAAAAAAAATTATTTTGATAATTTACTATTTTTCCACATGTGCAAGACAAAGAGATTAATTTTTGGTGAAAAACCTATATTTAATAAAATGAAAAGAACACATACATAATAAAACCAAAACATATTAAAATTATATTCATGGGATAGCTCATTTAGAGGACTACCATAATCATTTGAAATAAATTTTAAATGAATTCATTTGATCCCCAAATGGTCAATCAAAAGTGATTTTTTATCAGCATTTTGATAGGTGTAAAGGAGATTCATTTATAGGTATTGTTTAAAACTAGCAAGGTTCTATCCAAGGGGTTTTGATATAAGGTGGTTTGATCAACCCCTCTTCAATTGGAATCCTTAAAATGGAACTTTTAAAGGCTTAAATCACTATATTTTCTAAAAATATGTGATTTCAGCAAAAATCAGTTCCTCTCAGAAATTGTAAACCAGCTTTGTGGGATCACCTTGTCAAACATCAACATCAAATCAAGAATTCAAAAAATTCCCAAGTTCATACTTTTTTTCTTTGTATTAGGTTTTTGTTGATTCACATCTAAGGGTTGTGGTATAACTATTTCTCTTCATGAAAATGTATTCCAAGGTCAATACCTTTCAATATTGATAAATGAAGTTTGTAAGCTAGTTATGGATTATTAAATAGAGGTGTAAATCTAGATAAAAGGGTAGGTGAGGGTCTAAGAATCACAAGATAGACCCATATATATTAGACTCATTTAAAAGTTAGGGTTTTGATGTGTTGAGGTTTTATACATATTTGACTTTATTTTGTAGCAATAGGAATCATTTTGATAGTTGAAGGCTAACTAGATCCAAATCCTTTAAAAACAAAAAGCTTATTTTAACCGTTGAATAAATTATTTGTAGTTTGTATGTCTTTCTATTCTGTACAATCTAATATTATAATTTTTTTTTAGAACTGTTGAGATCCTATGACTAATTATACCATTACAAGACTATTATATGATATATATATATATATATATATATATATATGTATGTATATGTATGTATGTATGCATGTATGGATTTTGGACCAAGTTTTGTTCTTAAGTTGCATAATGCAACTTAACAGCCTTACGGAAGAGATCTATGATTTACAAGTGTAATTAATCCACAATAAAGAATAGTTATCAAATGCTAAATGCTGAGTCATCTTTGTGTGCAGTTTTATTTTAGCTTTTTTGTCTATTTTATCTTTAAATGGTCTCTAGGATCACCCTCCTAAGCATGACAGGGCTCAAAGTGAAAAAGAAGATTATATTCCTCTTGTATGTTGTCCTTTATCAAACCCTAATTTGAGGATAGGTGTCTTCCATGTTTAGTGATGTTTGATCACCTTGTCTACGACTTGGTAAGAGCCTTTGGATTAGGGGTTACTACACAAAATAATAGTTATAGCTTGGAAACTCTATTGGGGAATAGATCCTATTTCCTTGCACCAACCTTAAAATGTTTGTAAAGTGAAGACCCAAACTTTTCTAGTGGTTTGAACTTTTTTTAACTTCCAAATAATAGTTTTGCATTTTGTTTTTGGTGAATAATGGTTGATGTAAAAGCTCAAAGACTAGGAAACAAGGGTAATGCATTGTTGAATATTTTCTAGAGTGCTTATTACTATACATCACAAACTATGTATTCAATGTTAGGATGTAAGAGTCATAATATTTGATGATTCTAGACTAAAAGTTTTCATTGGTTAATACAAATTATATATTTAAATCTATTTCAAATTATTGCACAAAAAAATCCAATCGATGTCATTAAGTTTAGTATAAATTCACTTTTTTTGTCAAAATGGTTTTGAATTAAAAAGAAAGGTTCTTTTACCAATTAATGAGTGGCCAAAGCCTCCCCATATGGCTGGTAGTGATCCCTTTGGTCGTAGACCCTTCAAAAGGAGCTATGGCCTAAGGGGTGTTGGCTTTACATGAGCCGGCCACCCATGTCACTACCCCCCACCCCCCTCCTTAAGTATTTAAAAAAAAATTAAAAAAATTAAATGTTTCAGGCTTATAATTTGTTCTTTATTCAAATTTTAATTTAAATCTATCTTTTATTAATTTATTATTTATTTATCATAAATTTAAATGAGTACATTTATAATTATTTTGTTTTCTTATTTCATTGATAATTAAATTAAATGGTTTTAAATCTAAAGTTTGATAAATATATTTTAGTTTCTAATTAATTATAATAGATTGGTGTAACCAACTCATATATCTATCTTTATATACATTAATAAATTGTGTTTGATACATAAATGGTTATTTAAATTTTAAAGACTAATTGATATAAACTACTTAGTTTAGGATTATTCTAAAATATTTATTGACCTATATTTGCATTTTTAAATTACTTGTTGACAACCAGATTCAATAAGAGTTATTTTTCTTCTAAGAAAAAATACAAGGTAACTTTATAAACATTTCTTTTAAATTCCCAACAAGGGAAATTTTTTGAGACTAGTCCTTAGTTTTTATTTATAAATATATGCCTAAATTCTCTTCAATATTTCATTTTTCTTTCTAACATTAAATACTTACATTAGAAGGATTATGTATATGATCTGTTGATGGGTGTTTTTTCACTTCTCAACACATGCAACACACAAGTGTGATGCCTCTCTTGAAAGGTGAAAATCTACAACTAAGTTTTAAAAAGTCACCCCAAGGTCTCTCGGGTATCAGGTCATGACAATGGAAGAATAGCTCAGTTGCTTGATGTGTGATTTGTTGGTAATAACAAGGGGCCTTTATGGTTCACAAAGCATGGAAGTTTTGGGTCTCAAAATTGAGTTTCAAAGTTCTGGAAATGATGAACAGTGACTGTAAATTCAGAAAAAAGTTGAAACTCACTTCAATCATCAGATTTAATAGGATGGTGATGCTTGGGATCCTAAACTAACTCAGATTTAAAAGAAATATCAAAAGAGGAAAGGGTTGAGAGAGCTATTCTAAGTCTAAAATTGAATGAACAGTAACAATGGAGGATGCTATGGTAGATAGACTCCCATAAAACTAAGTTTTTCTTGACTAAGAGAAATCTACAACTCCACAAAGCCAATGCAATCTTCAAGGGGTCTTTGCAAATTTTTAGAGTGTATATTCTCCTATCTAGCATGAACAAATATTTGAACTAAGGTGCAACATATAAAAAATCATAGACTAACTTTACACAATAGTTTGTCATCAAAAAATTGCCAAAAGTATGGGCTGGGAGTGCATAAAATACTATAACAAGCAACCACCATTAAAGCCATTCAAGAAACTAATAAACAAAAATAAGCAAGGAGGTTGAATCATGCATGCATAATGAGAAAAATCAAAGAAAACACCCAAATTCAATGCAATGCTTTCTTTTATTGCTTCAAAATGCCTCTTACAACAATTCACCACACTTTCCAAATAAGGAGCAAGCCCCTATTTATAGCTTTCCAAAAGCAAAATGAATGGCCAAGATTGATTTGCAATGAATGACCCAGATTTAATATAGCTTAGGGTTTACACAATCTTCAAGATGAGTACAATATTTTATAATTTAAAATTGGTAGCCTTTGTCTTTTCCCTATTTTGTCCTTTAGTCAATTTCATCCTGTAGCTTATTGTCTTTTAGCTACTTTGTCTTGTAGCTGGAAACTATTCAAATCTATCTTTTGCTGATGTACTTGCAACATATTTTCATCCAATCAAGTGAATCCAATTGCAGATTTGCACCAGTGAGATGTAGAAACATCCTCCTCGATCCTAGTGGGTAGTTCTTCATTGGCGGAAAATAAAACAACCCCCCATGTTGTCTTGTTTAAAAGCACTTCTCCACCTATTGTATTGGCTGACACAGATTCTAAAGTGGGCTTAGGCAATTAGATGTTCAAGTAGCATGCTCCTAACGTGCATCCACATGTAAATCCATCTCCACCTTGGCAATTTGAATTAAAATCTCCCCTCTTGACACATCTTCATATGTCAGTTCTTTTAATGAATTGATCCATTATCCCTCCAAGCATCCTTGAAAGAACTTGTGTCATAAAATATCATGATTTAAATATCTAAAAATGGTAAATTTCCATCATTTAAAATAATAAATGTATCAATTTATAGTCCATCAAGAAAATTTCATGTTTTGAAAAAAATTCCATTTTTGGAAACTTTCCATTTTACCTAGTTTCGCTTTGGAGACTTGATCACTTGGGAAGTGTAGAAATGAGATATGTGGGGTTTGCAAGGTGGGGTGTTGCTAGGCAGGAAGAGGGTAAGGTTTAGCTACTAAGAATGGCTGAGGAGTAACAACCTCCCACGGACAACGATCCGTTAGGGTGGACCTCCAAAAGATGCTTAGACTAGGAACTATCAAAGCTTTGTTTTGGGAAATATGGCATGCAAGACCCATGTAGTGGAAAGATGTGATAGTCTCATTGTAAGGAAAAGGAAAAGAGAGCACTGAGGCTCGCATGTGGAGACCCACATGGGTGGGCTCATGTGGACCTGAAGACTCAAACATTTTGTTGTGGAAACACTTTGTACCCCTGCAGTGAAAATGGAAGCAACATTTGCAAATGCAGGGGCTATGCTTGTTTCGCCATTGGGAACGACATTTGGTGAATGGACTTCCACACGAAGCATCCCGTAGGGATGGACCTGCAGTGGTCCATTTGACTTAAGGAATTTTTTATTTGGGACTCAAGTGTTTGACTCATGGAAGAACTAGATGCGGATACCGCAAGGTGGGAGGCCAAACAAGTTTGTGTCATAAAAATGACATTGGGGACCATGACATTTGCAAGGAGGATTCCCACATGAAAAGTTTCGCAAAGCCACAACTCTTAGAAATTTTGAGTTTTTTCGAATTAAGCACATGAAAGATGTATTAGAAGGGTGCCTAAACCTATTTCCTTAAAATTTGAATCCTTTTGAAAAATGTAGAAATTTGGAATGTGAAAGCTGAAGGGTTTGGCACTGTTTGTAATGACATTTCACACATAGAAACCCGTAGACAACAACCCACACATCGAAACCCACAGACGAATTTTTGCACATGGAAATTCGCAGATGACAACCTGCACACGAAAACTCCCAGACAGACTTCTGCACACAAAAACCCGTGAATGGCTACTTACACATGGAAACCCACGGATGACAATGCACACATGTAAACCCACAAATGACCACCCACACACGAAAACACACAGATGACCACCCGCACATGATAACCCATGGACAACCACGCACACATGGAAACTTGCAGATGACCACCTGCACATGGAAACCTATAGATAGCAACTCGCAGTGAAATTTATGCAAAGTCACAAAACTTAGTAAATTGGAGATTTTTCAATTTTAGCAGGTGGGAAAAGGGGTAGAAAGAGTGCCAAGACATATTTCCTTAAGATTTGACTCATTTTGAAAATGCAAATTTTTGGGATGTGGAAGCGAGAGGGTCTAGCGCCATTTGCAATGACATTTGACAAACAAACTTTCGTGGATGAAAACTCGCAGATGGACTTCCGTAGTGACGTCTAAACACTTGGTGAATTTGAATCAAACCTCTTTGGGCATGTGGAAACATTCATTTTATGGGGCCTATATGTTGAAAACTTGAGGTTTGCACCCTTTCTTGAAATGTGGAGATTTGGAAGGTGGAAGCTAGAGAGTCCGACACCATTAGCAATGACATTCCACAAAAGGAATCCCACACATGAAAACCCGCAGACGATGACCCGCAATGAAATTTCCACAACTCCTCCAAACTCAACGAAACCTTGGTAGTTCACTTAGGCATCATGAAAACATCCCAAATCCATAGGCAACTTGTCCCCAAAGTCAAAAAATGAAGGTGAAAGTGAAGCAAAAGAGAGGGGGCCAAACTGAAAGAAGCAAAGCAAAACAAAAAAAAGGGGTCCTTGCTTTCAGCGGGGCATGTGTGCAAAACATGCACAACATGATCGATCTACATTTCATTTGAACTTTCTTTTAATATTTTCTAAATATATTATTAAGAAACATATACATAAGACCAATCTACTAGATCATTAAACTTTTCTTGATAACAATTTACAAAAACATGATAATCCTTTTCTTTCTTTCCTTCAATGATTACATAATTTTTCTCTTTTATACACGATCTTTTGAATACATCTTAACATAGAAATTTTACAAATGTTCTTAAGTATAATTTACAATTACAATTATTCAAAAGTATTTCACAAGGAAATAATGTAGGTTCTTCTTTCATCTTGGCATAACACTTCAAGAAGCCTAAAAGAAACAATAACACTTTGGAGAGAAATATTTAAGCTAATGGGCTATCCACCCAACCATTGAGTTGTGAGACAACACACCCTTAAGCTTGGGGTCATTTAGCTAGTTGGGTTGACACATACTTCACAACCACAAAAAAATAATGAGTAAACATTTACACACACATTTACATACATGGGCTGACATCATAAACACTTTCAATCAGCCCTTTTAACACTTTATAACACATTAGATATCATATAAGGAATCCACTTAGGGGGGTTGGGTCTCTACCTAATAAGGGATAAATAAAGTATCACAATATCCAAATGAAAATATCCATATCATGTCCCCACACATCACAATACATTACCAACACAACCACATCCACCCCTTTTCCCTCCAACACATAATCAAATATGGGATACTCATATCCCTACACATAATCATGGGTACTCATACCCTAAAATAAATGTCCCTTAAAGGGAGCCATGCCCACTCAACCCCTTGCACATGGAGGACAAAAACAACCTCTATCATGTTCATGCTCTCTCTCTTTCAATTGAAAGAGGATTTTGATATATTTTTGAACTACTATCACTATTATATGTTCACTTAGAGTAACTCACATTTCATTGATATGATTTTTTTAAATTTTTTTAAAGAAGTAGAATATATGTTTTATTTATTTGATTTTTTTTTTTAACACACATGTTTTATTAAAATAGTTAATTTAATTATCTTAATCAATACAATTTAAATACAATAATAGAAAGTACTTTTTCTATTTTTTACATTATAAATTATATATCAATAAATATATGTACTGACCACACATACATTAGATTAAAATATGTCGAATAAAATTTATAAATTTAACTTTATTATAGTATAAAAAAATTATACATGATTATTAAGATAAGTGAAACAACAAACATGAAAATCTTATGATAGGATTTTTTTTTAATTGAATAAATAAAAATAATTGTAATATGTTATTGTTTGAAATCCTATGACTTAATGATTTCTTATTGTGAGGTATCTATTTTTGCAAGTATAGTTAAGAAGCTTCTAGTTGATAAGCCTACTCTTCTTTCAAGAGTAGATAATTTGATAAGGACATCCCTACATGTCCCTGCATTAATCCCTCCATTATATAATACATGTTTGACTTATTTCATTTTCTTTTTATTATATATATATATATATATATATATATACACACACACACACTTAATTTAATTATCTTAATCAATAGAATTTAAATAAAAACAATAGAAAGTGTTTTTCTTACATTAGATATTATATATCAAAAAAATATATACCTAACCACATATACATTGGATTAAAATATTTCTCATAAAATTCATAAATTTAGCTTTATTATAATACAAACAAATTCTACATGATGATTAAGATAAATGAAAAAAAAACATAAAAAATTTATGAGGACTTTTTTTTTTAATTGAATAATTAAACATAATTGCAATATCTTATTGTTTGAAATCCTATGACTTTTAATAATTTCTTATTGTGAGGTTTTTTTTTGTGCAGGTGTAATTGAGAAACTTCTAGCTGTTAAGCCTGATCTCCTTTCAGAAGTAGATCATTTGGGGGAGGACACCCTTACATATCGCTGCATTAATCCCTCCATTAAAGGAGCTTGTCCCACCATTTCATCCTTGGTTGCGTACAAGACATATTAAAGACAATGAGAAAATTGCAAGAATGCTTCTAGAACAAGACGAGTCATTATGTGATAAAATGGATGGTGAAAACCAAAACCCTCTTCGCATTGCAGTAAAGGAGGGAAATGAAAAAGTAATGAAGCTGATATTAGACTATGGTGGAGATTGCGTAGAAGAAGTAGATAATGAGGGGAGAAATATTTTGCATGTAGCCGTCATAAATGCAGAATTGATATATGAGAGGAATTCAGAGAATATGATAACTATGCTAGAGTGTCTAGTATCTGCCACAAAAAGGTTGATCAACGATTGTGACGAGCAGGGGAAAACAGCATTAGATATAGCTATTGAGAGCATGGATAAAGATGAAGCACTATTATTTGGGGTAAGCAATCCATTTGGTTTTGTTCTATACATAGTTTTTAATTTTATACTTTTCCTTTGCTTAAATAGAAAAACGTATCATGACTTTGATTAAAACTAGTTTTATAATAACATATTGTAATTCCCTTTATATAAGCTAACTGATTAAAACTGTTTTATAGTACAGTTTAAAAGAAAAACACTTAAAAGATGTTTAGGGTATGATGATGATCGTTAAGATAGAGGATGGTAGTGGTGGGAATGGTGATTCAAAGAATAGGGTCTCCATGGTATGTTCAATAGGAAGTGTCACAAGATGAAATAACATAGTTCTATTAATTTTCTACACAAAGGATCTTTTAAATCCCTTAAAGAACATTTCAAGGACATGAAAGTTATTTCATGTATACAACTTGAAAGGTACAACAATTAGTTAAAATGGTTTTTAAAGAATGTAAACAATATTTCAACCCTTTCTATTGTTGTAACAATTTCTATAAACAACATATTATCCTACTCAATCCATTTCTCTTGCCATTTTAGTTGACTGTTAGTAGATCTCTCCATTTATCTTTAGACAGTGCATACCTTTGAATTAAGTTAAGGAGATATCAAATATTTTTATCACTAAAGAATTCACCAATGTGATTGCGGGAGATTTGATAGTATTGTAGTATATGAAATTTGATTGAATTAAGAAAGGAAAAGTTCTCTTTGTAAGATGATTTCAGTATATGCTACTTCAAAATCAACGACCTTGGTAAGGGAAGAGGCTAATCTATTGCTAATCTAATTGAATAAGAAAATTAATCTAGGTAATCTTAATGTGTTTTACCCTTAAGAAAGTATTGTTTTTTGCCAAGTTAAAACACAATGAAAATAGGATAAACTATTAATTTATAGAATTTACAAATTATAGATTTATCAAGTTAAGTGTAGAATTATAAATGCAAACTAGAGAAGGAACTAGACACATAATATAGGAGCCTTTGTGAAATATGCCAATGTGTAGCATAGATATTTACACTTTTTATCGTAGTCCATACAATAGAAGTGACCAAAATTCACTTCTTTCCTTTTGGAAACATGCCTAGTCTATGCAAAGATGAAACTATAATGACAAGTTAGATTACTAGATGATAACAAAATTCAAAATAACAAGATTTAACTTATCTATTCAAAATAATAAAGCAAAATGATACGAAAGGGAATATATTAAAAAATTATCATGTGGTTGAATATCTTCACAAAAGTAACCCATAACTAAAAGGAATAAAAATGTTTGGGGCTATATAGGAGTATATCAAAAATGATGAAGCACCTATTTTACCTTTTCAACCTCTAGAATAGTTAGGATGCAAAAAATAATAAAATAGAGTGTGTTCTCGTATCCTAATATTTCTAATAATTGAAAGAGTAGTGACAATGCAACTAAAATAGAAATGAGAGTGTTGATAAATAAACTACTGAGATCCTAGGTGTCAAAAGTTAAGAAAAACTAAGATTCTACAATAAGAAAATAAATATTATAGGTAGAAGTTAGAGAAAAATAATAATATAAATTGCATCCCATGCTTGGTGAAATAGTGGAGGCAAGAGTGCTATTGGAAGATGTTATTAAACTTTTCAAGTACTCAATAGAATCCTAGAATATTCACATGCACTTCAAAAATATTGGTAGACTATTCATAATGCCTGAAATATTGATGTAAAACTCTAATAGAGTATTCAAAAATACAAGATATAATGGTGTATATTCAAAATCAAATGACCAAAGGAAAGGGATTTTGGTGACCATTTATATTTTCTCTAGAGAGGTTATCCACAAACTAGGAATACGATAGGTAAATAAACTCTTTTAAGTGGTCACAAAATCATTAACTATCATGGGAAATTAGCACATTTCAAGATGTCTATGTTTCACAATAGTGTCTAGATAGTTCCAAATTAGTAAGGGTCCAAATGATAGGAAATAATATAAATATGATATTTATAACATTTATTTTGATAGAAATAACCACAAGAGGCTAGGCCTTGGTAAGGCTAAAGAAAAGGCTGAAATGAATTACAAAAAGTTATATGAGGTGTGTGCAAATAGATACCCCATTCAAATAATTGCATTAATATAGAGAATGCAATTGATTTTAAGGTTAAAGAAGAGAATAAGGATGTCTACAAGGAAGAGGAGTCAAAGAGGATGTTTCAAGCATGAAACGTAAAAAATTATGCTCATGAGATGACATCATGTTGAATATGGATGTCATATGGAAACAAGATGCATCACATGATGGACACAAAGGCATCAACAGTCCTAGATTTAATATGCATATATAGGAATAATAAGCATCATAATGAATCAAATTTAATGTCATCACTTATAAAGCATTTAAAACTATGAATATAAGGAAATAATGGCACATTAAAAATAAAATAAAAATATTGGGTCAATATGGAAGAGACCTAAATATCTTAATGCTTTGTATCATCACTAAGATATAAAAAATAAAGTAGATGAAAAAGTAAAGAAAATAAATACAAATATAATAATGCATGACATTTCTCTCTCTCAAATCCATGTACCTACAAGGGTAGCATGAGTTCTCCAGGAAGGGATGATGAATAGATATAAATCAAGAATACATGTATGAAAAAATAAGAAAGAAACACATATATACAAATAAAATAAAGGTACTAATGTTAATGATCATCTTCCATAAAATTATATTATTCCTAATCTTGATCAAATGGGGGAGGATGATAAGCTAATAAAGGAACCATAAATAATATGCATACTAGGAGAAACAAATCCAACAAGATTGTGAAGGACTAGCTATAAGAGAACCATCCTGCTAGGCCCTTAATATTGGTGTACATTGGGTTATGAATAGTCAGATTGTGGCTATCTTAACTCTTAATTAATTCATATTCTCATTGTTATATTGTTATTTAATTATTTAGGTCAGTCTTAGGCTTATATAGGGATATCTAAGTTATCCTAGATGATATCCTAGGCATAAATAGGTATATATAGGAGGTAGTGAGTCTTATTTCATTATCATATTGTGAATTGTGTTCTCATTGGAGATATTTGGAGGTATTACCCCTCGAAGTGGCTTGTTATTCTAAGCTATTATCAATTATTTGCATCATATTCCATATCATATTCTTCTATTGTGCAAGTTATTTCATTACAAGTGGTATCAAAGCATGATCTTAGTATTGTAGAGGCAAGGTGTCTTCTTAATATTGGAGGTCATTTTGGAAGGCGCATATCTTCCAAATTTTGGAGAATTTTTTTCTGATATTTAAATGGTTTTTGAGGACCATATTAAAGAAGATACACTCCATATTTTAGAGGAATTAGAGTAGATTTGAGTGAATTATTGTAGAATTAGGGTTTCTACACAGTTTATTTGGAAGTTGTATATCTCTCACATACTGTTGAATTGGAGCTTGGTTTTTATTGAGTTTTTTAAGACATAATAGAGGAGCCTACATGAAATAATTTGGAGAAATTAAAGTAGAAATAAGTGAGTTATTGAAAATTTAGGATTTCCAACAAATTCACTCTCAAGGCTACAAATCTACTAATTTCTTGGAATTTTTTGTGGGTAAGTGATATCTTGGCCATAGTAAGTTACAATAAAAAATTCATAGAATTTAAGTTTCATATATGTGATTTATTTTAAAATTATTGGTTGCCATCATGATGGGGCCTATAACAAGCGGAAAAATGAATGTTGTCACACTAGAGAAAAGCCCTAATAAGGATGAGGTAACAATAAAGGATATTAATCCCAATGAGGAAATCAATAAGGTCAAGGAAGAAATTTCCTCAATGAAGATGGATATGTGTGACCTAAGAGGAGATATATCAAACATATGAAGCATGTTAAGTGCCTATATGAATGAACCAAGAAAGGAGTTTTCAAGAAACCAAGGTGAAACTGCTAGCTTTGCTAATCTTGACCCAAATTTTTACTCATATGGGATCTAGGAATTTGTTTCCAAAGGTGGATATGCACAAGTTTGATGGAAAGGATCCTCTAACATGGATAAACCAAATGGATAAAATTTCACAATGGAAAAAATGGATTCCCTATTATCTAGTACATCAAGTCCCAAATGGACAAAATGTCACAATGGATTCCCTATTATCTAGAACTAGATTAATTCATTTGGTATTAGCCTCTTTGTACTCAGTGAAAGAAAAAGGGTCTCACTATCTCATGGTTAATTTTTATGGAGGAAATTCAAGCATAATACAAGAATAGTGTGACAAACAACTTCTTCATCCATCTTGCTAAAATTCAACAAACAGGATCAATTAAGGATTATATCTAGCAATTCCAAAATCTATCCTTAAGAGTGGATACAATTATACAGGAGAAATTGAATGATTTATTCTTGGATAGTCTCAAGGATCACATTCAACATGAGGTACACATGTTTAGTCTTAACTCTATAAATGAGTCTTTTATCTTAGCATGTAGGGTAGAGAAGAAGTAGTTTATTTCTAAGAAGCAAGGAGATAATGTGACCAAAGAGAAACTATACTCAACACCTTCTCTTCCTCAAACTACTAGGTTGACTCCACAACAAATCGAGGAGAAAAGAGAAAAAGGGTTGTGTTTCAATTGTGATAGAAAATATAGTCGAGGACATGAATGTAGTGAAAAATGAATTGTTCTATGTTGAAGGTCCAAGTGAGGAAGAAGATGAGGAACCCATATTATAGGATGAAAGGGAGTCAAATGATAAATCACATGATTCTCAACCAATTATTTCTTGTCATGCAGTCTCAAGTTTCAGTTCTCCACAAACTCTCAAGGTAGTGGGTTTCTTAAAGAAGCAAAAAGTAACATTGTTGATTGACTCATGCAGTACTCATATTTTCAACAGCAAAAATTTTTCTACTCATCTAAATTCTTTTATATAGCCAGCTCTAGAGTTTTAGGTTTTGATTGGAGATGGTAGTATAGTTAGTTGTTCTATGAAGTTTCGTATCATTAAATTATCCATGGGAGATTACCACCTTGATAGACCAATGTATGTGATATCCATGGGGTAGCAGATATTATCTTGGGAGTACAATGGCTTACTACTTTGGGAGCAACTAAGATGAACATCCAAGAACTATTCATCATATTTCAATTAGAAGGAAAGATAGTAGAGCAAAGAGGATTGAAGGAAAGGTCTCCACAACTGGTAATCTCTCATCAAATGCAAAAGTTACTTAAGAAAGGATTTGATGGATTTGTGGCCCAATTATGTTCATTAGAAGTCTCTTAGTCTAAGGATCCCACTCACCTAGATTTAGAAGCAATAATTGATTGTCACTCAGTGGTTTTTGGGGATATGCCTAAAGGAATTCCTCCTAAGAGGGATAATGATCATGATATAAAACTAATTCCAAGGAGCCAACCACCCAACATTAGGCCTTATAGGTACCCACTTATACAAAAATGTGAAATAGAAAAAAAATCCATAGGAAGGAATTATTAGGCATAGCCAAAGTTCTTACTCCTCACTTGAGGTGATGGTACATAAAAAGGATGAAACTTGGTGCATGTGTCTAAACTATAGAGTGTTCAACATGTAAACCATTAAAGATATGTTTCCTATTCCAAGTCATTAATGATTTTATAGATTAATTTTTTGAAATGACTAAGAGAACTAAGAGGGGAGTGAATCAATTGTAGCAAATTAAATCTTCAAAACCCTCAATAGTAATTAGATCCACAAGCATTCATTGAACCCTTATTCTATAAGATTGATTAAACATGAAATGCAGATAATAGAAACTGAATCCCAACACCATACACATGAAAAAACTAAATTTACATGGAAAAACCAATGATGGAAAACCATAGTGAGGATTAGCTCATAATATAAGTAATAAAAAAACCAATACAAAGGGGCTCACTGCCAAAATAGGACACACTGTCCAAAAGGATCACAACCATGGCTCACTGTCATATAAAGAACACAAGAAGATAGAAGAGGAATGTTACATAGAGAAAAACACTTCTTAATTCAACAAGGATTCCACCACAATTTCTCACACACTTTTGTAGTCTCACATGAAATATTTCAGATGTCTTCAGCTCACTACCTTCAGGAACCCTAACATGAAGTTCACACTTGTTTTCCCAAATTCACATCACACATCACTCAAATCTATCTTGCTTCTTACTCTTTCATTCAAACCTCTTGCATCAACACCATACACATTTATATCAAGTTCTACCTCAAAAACTTTCTCCAATGTCGGCCACTAGCCGTTATACATTTAAATTCAAAATATGTCAACACCTAAACATTTCGACGATGGATAAGAATGAAAGGTGACCTACATAAATCCTTAATTAGGAAAAAAATAGATCTCAACACACTTCCATAAGCCTCCCATGTAGTGCTAAACACAAGGTCAACCAAAAACCATGCAAAACACCAAACATTAAGTACACACTTCCTTAAACCAAGTTGAAAGTTTGAGCCAACATAATTCACTTGAATTCAGTCTAGAATAATTCACAAACAACTTAAGGTTCATCAAAAACTTCATCCAAGCTTGCATCAACAAATAATTTAATTCAAAACAATTGGTAACCCTTATTGGCATACTAATAAATGGAACTCACACTGTACTACAACAAATCTAGCAAAACCTTGAATATAGAAAGATTAAAACATTATAATCATCTTACCAAATATTCACAACATAAAGCCAAAATGTGAAGAAATGTGGAGAAAATAAATTTCTCCTAGACCATAGAAAACATCATTGAACAGCTAGTTCACACACTGGTGAAAATATCTTGCACTGTACAACAATCTAGAAACCTTTATCAACCTTCAATAACCTATAATATTTATACAGGCATAGTATCAACACTGAAAGAATGCAGAGCACAATACTAGAGCACACTATGAACACTTACACAACACAATTTTCTTTGTACTAAATTTTCTCAAAAGCACTTGGAAACAAGGTACTAGATACATCATCTCAACCTATTACTTCATTCCAACTCATCTTCACACTCTAAAACAAAAGAATATCTCTATGTACTCACAACACTTCATCAAGGTCTCAACTACACATGCACAACCTATTTTTTTCTTTTCCATAATTTTCTCAATATCCTCAACATCTTCATCACATAGTTGACATCAATGACAACACCAGTTAGTCTCTACTTCCTGTTGAAATCAATGACAACACCATCATTCTTGCAACAATGTCTCCCTTTATCATTGATGGCAACACAAGATGTGAAAATCCACCAAATACCACACAATAGCTCTAAACACCCTCTCCTTTTTTTTATTAGATAGCCTACACAACATTCTTGAAACCTATCCCCCTTACAAGAGCCTCTTTCTCTTTGACAACAACTTTCTCTCTTTTTCACATGATTCTCTCTCTCTGAGTAGATAAGTTATTTTTTCACATGATTCTCTCTCCCCTTTGACATCAATGGCAAAGGATAATTTTTTTTTGCATTTTTCTCCCTCTTTGACATTAAACCAAAATTACCTAAGGATAATGTTTTTTTGCATTTTTCTCCCTCTCTGACATTAAACCAAAATTACCTACTTTGAATACTCCCCCTTAGGAGTATACCCAACTAAATCAGCAACACAATGACAAAACATGACACTATTTACTCCCCTTGAGAGGTAGCCACCAACATCAGTCCAGAAAAGAGATAGATCCATAGATCCACTATACCGATGCACCTCCATATAAATCTAGTTTGAGAAAGGAGGGGAAATAACCCCCAACTTCTCTTGAAGATACTCAAAATTATCCTCAGGAAGAGCCTTATTAAATATATCAGCAATTTGATCCTTTGTAGGAACGTACTCAAGCTTCACTTGAATCTTCATAACCTTCTCTCTCAAAAAGTGATACTTGATAGATCTATGCTTTGTCCTTGAGTGCATCACTAGACTCTTTGAAATGTTTATTTAACTTGTATTATCATAGAAGATAGATATAGGTTCGTCATATATGACTCTGATATCCTTCAATTGTTTTCTCACCATAATACCTGCGTACAACATGATGCTTCTGCAATATACTCAACCTCTATAGTGAATAAATAAAATGAATCATGTTTCTTTCTTAACCATGACACCAATCTACATCTACGAAAGAATGCACCATCACTTGTACTTTTCCCGTCATCGACACAACCAACCCAATTTGCATCTTTATAAGCATTTAATGTGAAATCAGTACTCATAGGATACCACAAATCATAATCTAATGTGCTCTTAAATATCTAAATATTCTCTTCATTTCTACAACATGTGTTTCTTTAGGACCTTCTTAAAATCTATCCACAATACAAACTGCATGCATGATATTTGGTCTAGTAGCAGTCAAATACAACAGTCTACTAATCATAGATCTATACTTTCTTTGATCAACCTTAGGTGAATCATCATATTTTCTCAACTTACAACTAGTCACCATAGGAGTACATATTGGTTTGGAGTCACCCATTCCAAACTTCTTCGACATCTCTTTGACATATGTAGACTATGAAATGAAAATCCCTTTATATGTTTGATTGATCTATAGACCAAAATTTTTTTTATCTCCCCAAACACTGAAATGTCAAATTCTATTTGCATTTATTCAGAAAATTTCTTACACATAGCCTCATTTCTATCAAAGATAATATCATCCACATATACAACTACTCTCAAGATTTATTCTTCCTCAATTTTAAAGTAAATATTACTATCTACAGAGCCCTCAGTGAATCCTTGTTATATCAAGTACCTATCTAATCTTGCATACCAAGCTTTAGGAGCTTTCTTCAAACCATATAGTGTCTTCTTCAACTTACATACCATATCTAGTTTATTTGACAATTGAAAGCCTTTTGATTGTTCCATGTATACCTCTTCTTCCAATTCACCATTCAAAAAGGAAAATTTCACATCCATCTAATAGACCTTAAAATATTTATGTGTTGCAAATTCCAAAAACATTTTGATAGATTCCATCCTAGCCACAAGAGAAAAAGTATCTTCAAAACCTATACCTTCTACTTGTGAGTAAACCTTACACACAAGTCTTGCCTTGTTTCTTACTACTCCTCCATTCTCATCTATCTTGTTCCTGAAAACCCATTTAGTTCCAATTATGTTTTTGTTTTTCGATCTCGGGACCAATTCCCAAGTTTTATTTTTCTCTATCTCCATAAGTTCTTCTTCCATTTCCTTCATCCAATGTTCATCCTTACATGCTTCACTCACTGATTTAGGTTCAACTTTAGAAAGTAATTTTTTTTTACCTCAACTTCACCAACTTTTCCTCTTGCCAACACACCTTTTCTCTTATCTCAAATGATCTGATCTTTAGTATGATTATTTTGCACATACTTAATGGTTTTAGGGGTCTTCTATGGAGCTTCTTCTTCTTCATTATGCACTTCTCGTTCATCAACTTTTTTTTCTAATTCTTTGTAATTAGGTTCATTTGACACATATCCATCTACTACAGTAGAATTCTCTAAGTTTTCATCAAATTTAACATTTTAACTTTCAACTATCTTTCTCAACCTTTTTTTGTAACATCTGTAAGCTTTTATTTTAATAGAATATTCAAGGAAGATACCTTGATCAAACCTTGCATCAAACTTTGCTAAGTTTTCTTCTTCTCTTTTGATGTAGCATTTGATTCCAAACACTCTAAATTACTTCATGGTAGGAATCCTTTCATACCATAGCTCATAAGGGGTATTTGTGCTATTATCTTTAGCTTGAACTCTGTTAAGTATGTAAACAAAAATATGAACAACTTCTCTCCAGTAAAATTGTGGTACATTTTCCTCTTTCATTATAGTCCTTCTAGCTTCTTGAATAGTTCTATTTCTCCTTTCAACAACTCTATTTTTATAAGTACTTATAGGGGAAATAAATTCCTCTTTATTCCATGAACTTCACAAAACATGTTAAAATCATTGATGCGGAAGCATTCGGGTGGACGAATGATCAACATTAACAAAAAAAATTCCAATTTGGTTTTTGATGTTTTTCTTTCAATTTCTTTTATCTTTGCGAATTCCGTTTGGCTTTGGTTTCGTACATTCTTTGGCATTCTGATGAAGTTGGCACCAGTAATGTTCATAAGGCTCTCTACTTTTGACTTTCTCCAATTTGGTGTGAGTTGAAATTCATCTCACACTCTTTCTTTCTTTGCCATTATGGGAAAATATTATTGATATTAATAATTTTATTTTAAAACAAGGGAATAGGTGTGAGAAGTTGGAAGGAAAAGAAAATGAAATGAAAGAGAAATCTAAAAGTTGTGATTCAAAGATAATGTGCTTGGATGTGGGAAGACTAAGAGGTAGGGGAATACAAGAAATGAGTTATTTAAATCAAGAGAGAAAGATTGAAGCAAAGAAGTGAGGGTGATAGAAGGTAGTAGGGAGGCCATGAGTGAAGGAGGGAGGATATCCACTATAATTTAGATGAACCTCCTTGCTCACACCTTAAATTCAAGATAGCAATTAAGGAAATTTAATTTAGAAAAAGTGCACAACATATAGGTAGACCATTTTAAATTATTTATATCAATACCATAGATTAGTTGGAGGTGATACTAATGCACATTGGGTGGATTAGAAACAGTGAATAAGGCCTAAGGAGGTATGGGTAAATCTAGAAGGAAAAAACCCTATGGGAAAGTAAAGAAAGCCTAATAAATGAGAGTAAGCACAAAAGAAGTAGCATGCCAATGAAAGATAAGAGGGGCGACATAATGAAATCTTGTAAGCCACGCTAAAAAGGAAAACATGAGGCTACACTATTCTAGAGGGGCGTAGGAAGAAACATATTGATTCCAAGAGGGAATGCATTATAGGTTAAAGAAATTTTGGGTAGAGTTGGTGAAGTGATGAAAAGGTAAACAAGGGTTTGGATATAGATTTAAATGAGGAAGGGGTCGCATGACTCAAGATAGGACATGACCTGATATGAGTATGCAAGCCAATACATGTAGGGTGAAGGAGAATATGTGTTGCAACATGATGTTATAAAAATGAAGTGGGGAGGAGGACATGTGGATGACTAAGACATAAATTTTTGATTGTAGTTTGATATGGGAGTCTGACTAGAGAAATCGAGAGAGGAATGAAATGGTTGTATTAAGGTGAAGAAAAGAAAGCCATAGCCATTAGACAATGCGCATAAACCTATAGGTTGTTTATTTTTATGTATAACTAAGAGGTGATCAAAAGAGGAATGTGGGGGTCACTGGCAATGTGGGTCGATGGGGACAAAGAAAGAAGTTCATGGAATTCAACATGTAAAGATGAAACTGTAAGTAAAAGAGATGAGATACCTGAGCATAGGAGATTCAAGGTGTTGGAAAGAACGAAAAGGCAATGGAGTTGCCTGAGAATTGTAAAGTGTATTCATGAAATTTGAATAATAAATTTATTTACCTTGTTTGCAATATGAGCATTTTGTTGTGAAATGATGAATTGATCTAAATTGATAGATGTATTTTTCAAGTTTAGTTGTTATCATTTTTGGAGTCAGATGTAATCTATGTTTTGTGATATGAGTGAGAGTTGGATGGGCGAAGTGTGTTTTATTTTCCATCAATTGGTATTAGAGCTAGAGGTTTTGAGCATGAAAATAGAGCACTGAGAAAGATGTTGTTTGCACTAGGACTTGAAGGTGGAGTGGGAAGTGAGTAGAGGTTTTGGAGCACAAGAAGCTCGTCTAATGTGAGGCAGCTTGTTACAGAACTTGTGGATAGTAGAAGCATGAGTGATGTCCAAAAGTATCATTGTAGGGGTGGAAGGTGTGGAATTGGAAGCACAAGTGAGAAGCACGAAAGTATCATTATATATAAGTAGAGTCATGAACAATTAAGAGAAAAAAGCACAAATAAAAGTGGTTTGATGGAATATTATAGCAGGAAAAGTGAAATATTAATGAGATAGAGGTATGATTGAAATGTGGAGGTTGCAAGGGTAGAGTTACAGTGAAGACATGCCAGATGAGGGCATGGAGAGAAGAGGAAGAGCACTTGGTGGAGGAGGTTAGGCTAATTGGTAGAGGAGGTTGGGCTATCAACAATGGAGTTCGATAGAGATTGTTGAGTAGTCTCAAAGGGTGATCATATCACTTAGCTCCACCTTTGTGAGCCCATACTACAAATCTCTTACTTAGTGTGTCTGATGCAAGAGCCTCTGCGTAGATGAATGATCAACATCACCAAAAAAAATCAGTTTGGTTTTTATTGTTATTCTTTCATTTTCTTTTATATTTGGGAAATTATATTTGGCTTTGGTTTCATATAGTCATTGGAATTACAATGAAGTTGGCACCGACATTGTTCTTAAGGTTCTCTACTTTTGACTTTCTCCAATTTGGTGTGACCTGAACTTCGTCTCAGACTCTTGTTTGCTTCACCATTACTGGAAAGTATTATCGGTATTAATAATTTTATTTTAAAACAAAATATTTGAAATAAAATAAAGGGAAAATGGGTGTGAGAAGTTGGAAGGACAAGAAAATGAAATGAAAGAGAAAACTAAGAGTCATGATTCAAAGATAATGTTCTTAGACACATGGGAAGACTAAGAGGAAAGGGAATATGAGATTGGAGCTGTTTAAATCAAGAGAGAAAGAATGAAGAAAAAAAATTGGGGTGGAACAAGGTAGTAAGGAGACCATGGGTGAAGGAGGGAGGATTTACACTATAATTCAGATGAACCTCCTTGTCCATGCCTTAAATTCAGGATATCAATTGAGGAAATTGTATTTAGAAAAAGCACATAGCATATAGGTAGACCATTTCAAATTATTGTTATCAATACCATGGATTAGTTTGAAGTGATACTAATGCACATTGGTCAGATTAGAAATAATGAATAAATCCTAATGAGGCGTAGGTAAAGCTGGAAGGCAGAAAATCTATAGCTAAGTAAACAAAGCCCAATAAATGAGAGTAAGCACAAAAGAAGTAGCAGGTCAATGAAAGATAAGAGGGGTGATATAATGAAAGCTTGTAAGCCGCGCTAAAAGGAAAATAGGAGGATGGGCTAATCTAGAGGGGTGTAGGAAGAAAAAAATCATTGCCAAGAAGGATAGTATGACAGGTTAAACAAATTTTTGGCAGAGTTGGTGAAGTGATGAAAAGATAAGAAAGGTTTTGGATGGATATTTAAATGAGGAGGAAGGGGCCACATGGCTCAATTTAGGAGAGGACCTGATATGAGTATGCAGGATGATACATGTAGGGTGAAGGAGAATATGGTTTGCACCATGAAGTTGCAAACAACAAGTGGGGAGAAGGATATGTGGATGGCTAAGACATGAAATTTTGGTCACAGTTTGATATGGGAGTCTGACTCGAGAGAGGAATGAAATGGTTGTTTGAAGGTGAAGACAAGAAAGGCATAGCCATTATATAGTATGCATGAACCTGTAGATTGTGAATTTTGATGTACATCCAAGAGGCAACCAAAAGAGGAATGTGGGGGTCACTGGTAGAGTGGTCCTATGAAGCAAATTTCTTCTTAGTCTTTTGATTTTTGGATTTATACTTTTTGGCTTCGGGATGAACCGTGCACAAAAGAAAAATTGGTTCTAAAAGGCATGTAATGCACTTGCACCATGTGGTGGTTGCATGGGTTTTATTTTTCGCTTTCCTTTTGGGAAAAAGTTGGGCCACATGTCAGCTTGACGAAGATTTTCTTAGGGATGATTTTCACAAATCTGAGAATACCTGCTCGCTTGACATGTTATATCTTCACTACAAATGGTTATGCTTTAAGGATTTTTCTCTTTGGAGTTTCTCAGAGAATGCATTTTCTTTGGTTTTCAAGAGGAAGCTTTAAATCGATGCCACTAAGCCACGTGATTGGTCAACAAGACTTTTACAAGGATATTTTCTAAGATCCAAGTGTTTATAGAGGGAAATATTGCTAAATATCTAAGGGATATTAATGTAGAAATTAAGAATTGATGAGTGAAGATTTCCGCAACCTAATTAAAAATCTATGATCGGATTGTGAGCTATCAGGTGTAGACATCTGGCAATAATTACTTCTAGGTGGAGGCAGTGTTTCTCTATCCTTTCAGCTATAAATTAGATGTGGCAACAGAAGAAAAGGGTTCTGGAAGTTTTCCCTTTTGGAAAGAAATTCTTTAGGTTTCCTTAGTTATAGGAGTATTTTCATTAAAAGTTTGCAGAACAGTACTCTCTAGCATGTTATATTTGTTTTAAATCAAACTATTGTTGGATTGGAATCCAACCTTTGTTTTAAATCTCATTTGATATCTAAGTACAAACTATTTGGAAGAAATATTTGAGACTATGCATGATATGGCCTTTGTCAATGTTTCCTTCTTTATATTTTCGTTCATAATAAAAGATTGTGTCTAGCTTAATTTGAATAGTTTGATTATTTGATTTACATGTTGTAAGCTTTTATGATAAAGTGATAGCCTATAGAAATTGGATTATGTCATTGGACTTCTCTATTTTCTTTAAGGGTTATTGTTTCTTCATATTATGTTGTATTAAGAGGAAGGGTTTATGTAGATTTTTGAATGTTTTCTTTTAACTCTTGGAACTTTTATGCTTAATCAGACCTCAATGAACACTTCATGTGGGGAGATTTGAAAGGTTGCACTGTGCTTGTATCTAGCCTCTATTTTTCATTTCTCTTCCCAACAATGAAGGTTTGTGGTGTTTTGTGTCTATTATATCATTCATAAAAAAGAATTTGGGTTTTGACATGTTGTAAAAGTGTTGACGCATCACCACTTTTCATGTTTTATATTTAAATTTTCTTCTACCCTTTTACAAAACTTAGAGAAGAGTCGACTTTCTATAAAAATCCCGGAGGTATTCAGTGAGGTGCAAATTGGTCCCCTACTCATTGAATTTCCTATAAGGTTGTCGAAGAGGTACAAGCTTTAATGATCAACAATTATTTTTCTGGCACACCAAGTGGGACACAAGTTTTTTGAATGTTTGATTAGAAGTCTGAAATATTTCTTAAATCAAGCCAAGGAAAGAAAATGGAAGTTTCATGCCTAGAGCCCAAACACGAGCATATTCAAAGGGCCATTTCTATTACTCCCATTTACCCTCTTCAATATCTAGGAGAAGAAGACTTACAAGTTCTATATCACCTATAAGAAGTAATAGAGAAAGGAGTAAGAGCCTAGAATCTAGAGCATTATCTACTCTACCTAGAGGCCAAATTTTCTAAATAAGAATACCAGTTTACCTAATTCCTAGGAATCTTCTCTCCATGGCTCATTTACCCCTTCCCGCTCCTAGAAATTTCATAACCTGGGATAGTGGTAGTCCGCTACAACCACCTACTCCCCTAGATGTCTAACTCGCCATACTCGCTAATGCCCTCAAGGCTATTCCAAAAATTCTCCGAGGACTTCAAAACCCCTTTTGAACACCTCCAAGACATAGCGGAGGAAAATATTGCTCTAGGACTGTTGGCAACTTCCTTCAAAGGAAAGGCTCAAGATTGGTATCAATATTTGAATTTTGGTTCTATCCACTCATGGGATCAACTTGGAGAAAGGTTGTTCAAACACTTTTCAGATAAGGGAGATCATTCTTTGTTGTTACATCAATTAATCACCATCAAAAGAGCCCCTCAGGAAGCCATGAGCAACTTCAACACCAGGTTTCACAAAACCTAGCAGAGGATCCCTATGATTGCCCAACCATAAGCTACAATGGTATTTATGTTCTACCTGAAGGCTTTCAATTTAGGTATTGTGGGGATGATAACCTCTATGGGAGGAGATATCGTACCTGATGCATACGAGTTGGTTATGACTGTGGAGAATAGTTTAATTGATGCGGGAAATATTCCACCATGACCTTCGATGCTTGTATTTGTAGAAATTTATGGTGCTCTTCGGGAAGAAGCCGCTCTAAGCACTTCTATTATGCAAGTGATGACTTTGGGTCCACCGCAGTCCATGTATGTGTACCCCACCACATAGCCAAGCACATTAGGTTCTCCCTATATAGAAGAGGACATCAACTATATGAAGAGCCTTATGTGTTCTTTTTCTAATGAGTTAGTTCTCATCAAGCAACAACAAGAAAACCCTCTGAAGCAATCCACTCAAACCTATCAAGGAGGAAGGCCTTCCTATCAATAGAAGACATACCAAGGACCCTCGAGTTGGGGAGGTCAACAAGTGGAATCCATAAACAAGATAGTTTCAGTCACCATGCCATTGCAAATGGTCAAGGACAAACAAAGTAAAGAGTTAGTTCCAGGCCAAAACAACTTGGGGGACGATGAGAACACATGGTGCTTCCCATGCAACGATAGTCACATGTCCCAAAATTTCCCAAAGAGAAATATGCAAAAAAAGATAGCGAAACAAAGAAACAAAGGCACGCTTCTGAATGTGGAAGGATATGAGTCCTAAAAACTGGAAAATGCCCACTTTAGAGTGAAAATGCAAGGAATTTCCTTGGAGAAAGAGTTGGATATTGCACCAAACCAAGCATTATTTTCATGGATGGAGGAAGAGGATGTGGTATTCATAAATGAAGCTCTGGCAACCAGTGCTCCATAGGTGCAGTCAGACTGCAACATGAGATCCAAGAGATGACTCATAGGAGAATACATGCAACAAGCTCTACCCCATCCTCAACCACATCAATAATTGTTATAGGAAAAATAGACCGCACCGTTGACTGGTCGACCAACTCAGAAGCAATGAACCTCACCATTGCCTGCAAAGGAGTTGGATAAGATGTCAAAACCATTCACAATGGATCATTTTCCTCTGAAGCCACATGAGATACCACCATTTAAGCCCAAGGTTCAACCAGTTAGAGTGCTAAATGTGGTTGAACAAATGTAGAAGGCACCTACCAATGTATCCCTGCGGGATGTTATATCTATTCCTGAACAAAATACATTGCTTCAAGAAGCATTGAAAATTGAGGAACAAAGACTACAGACAGATGCAACTCTGTCATGTGATCAAAGTAAAGATAAAGGACCTACATCAAATCCTCAAGCTCCAAAAGTGGAAACTTATATGAATGACATGGGAAATGAAAAAGAGAAAGAGGTAAGCAAGCTGAAGCCCACACATTTATTTTTAACATTGATTATGGGAGATAAAATTTTGCATAATAATATGATTGATTTAGGAGCTAGTACAATAGTCATGCCAAAGAAAGTGGCCAATGCCTTGATGCTTAAGTATGAGCCTCTTTAGAAGGGAATCAAGCAATTAGATGGGAAGAAGGTTCCAACTATTGGTCGAATAAAAGATCTATCTTTAACCCTCTTTTCATGCCCAAGCGAGACAATATCACAAGAAGTAGTGGTGATAAACATTCCCTCGGTCTTTTGGATGTTTCTTTCCAAATATTTCACCACAAATATTGTTGGATAATTGGCACTTGACTTGTCCCATATAATATTGAGAACCAAGCATGGGGCGAAGATGAAGATCTTGTCTGAATCTTTGCACCCTTAACATATAGCGGATTTTGCAGTCTTATGTTTTCAAGAAGCACATACCTCCTTCTCAAAACAAGAGGGATATTATGTACAGATGCTAGAGGAAGAAGAAGACACAAGTGATGGGACTCCTGAAGAGGAGGTCCTCCTCAACCAGTTCATTGACTCTAACCTGTTCAAAAAATTTCATGCCACGGGGTTGGGGACATATGTGATCTTTGATGATGATTTGGTCTTCTTGAAACTGATGAAGAATCAGGAGGAATATGATGATCTAATAGATAACCGTCTATGGACCTTATACTTTGATGGCACCAAATGCAAAGCCGGTTCTAGAGTGAGAGTTTGATTATTGTCCCCGATAGGATCAAAAACCCTCAAGGCCCATCATTTTCAATTCTCATGCTCCAATAGTGATGCAGAATATGAAGCCTTGATCCATAGTTTGATTCTTGTTAAGATAATGGGCGTAAAGAGGTTGTAGGCACTCAGAGATTTTATGGTGATTGTGAGCCAGGTCCGTGGGCAAGCAGCTACTAAAAGTATAAGAATGATGTCATATAGGCATCGAATATGGGATTTGATTGAGGGATTTGAAGCTTCTAATGTGCATGTCATTCCCTGACCTCAAAACAGTGCATATAATCAGATGGCTTCAATCAGTTCATATTTTGAACTAGTTCCCAATTCAACAACAAAACAAAATGCAATACAAATCATCATTCAATTATTAATCCCTGACAATGATTAGAACTAGAAAGTGTTTGAAGATGAAACTGAGATCACCACCTTCATACAAAAGTCGAAAGGATTTTTTGACTATTCATAGCCAAGAGCCCAGCCTCCCAAAGAGAAATTCATCCAATTAAAATGGAATAACCTCGCTCGAGGCTTAATCTCCCTTGAAAATCTCTTCAACTATGAAGATGTAATAAATAAAAAACAAAGGTTCACTGTGGATGAAAAGGATTATGAAGAGCTCAATTTCGGAAATGGTAGAAAGCTACAAGTCGAAAGGAATATTTCATGGCAAGATAAGGAAAGGCTAAGGGATCTATGTTCTAGATATGACAGAGTTATAGCTTGGACCTATAAAGATCTTAGAGGGTACAATCCTGGAATAATTCAACATACCATTGACTTGGTGAAAGAAGAGATTGGTGAAAGGATCAAATCTCTTCCGATAGAAGCAAAGGTTGATTAATCCAAAGGTAGAGGCATTGATGGTGAAAAATCACACAAATTTGATTGAGTCTTGAGTCATATACTTGATTAAGCACTCCTGCTATGTGTCTAATTTGGTACAATTTTGGAAGAAGAATGGTGACATTAGGCTTTGTGTTGATTTCTAAGATCTTGATAAAGCTTCGCTAAAAGACAACTACCCTTTGTCGTCAATGGAGTAGATCTTGCAAATCGTGGCCGGATCAGAGATGTTTTCATTGCTCAATGGTTTCTCAGGGTACAACTAGGTATATGTGAAGGAAGGTGACCGATATAAAATGATGTTTACCACTAAGTGGGGAGCATTTGCATATACAAAGATTCCCTTTGGACTTTAAAATGTTGGTGCAAATTTTCAGTGAGCAATGGATATTTCTTTTAGAGGATTGATCAATTTGATCATTCTAATTTATTTGGATGACCTGATGTCTTTTCAAAGTCAAAAGATGATCACTTTGATCATCTAGAATAGGTTTTCTAGAAGTGTCAACAGTTCAGGATTTATTTAAATCCCAAAAAATGTGTTTTCAGAGTACCCCAAGGTAAGTTAAGTTTTCTTTTGTAGTATCCAAAGAGGGAATTGCAATAGATATCGAAATGGTGAGATCTATAATGGAGTTACCCCTACCAGTGAATTAGAAATGGTTGCAATCTTTCCTAGGGAAGATTAAATTTGTTAGTCGGTTCATTTCAAACTTTGTGGGCATCACAAGACCTATCACACTAATTCTTAGGAAGAACTTAATATTCAAGTGGACCCCTAAGGGAAAAGTGGCTTTTGAGTAGATGAAGATAGCTATCTCCATTGCTCTAGTGTTGGCTAACCTGGACTTTTTTAAATATTTCCTACTCTATGTATACAAAATCCAACATAACATAGCCTATGTGCTCACTTAGAAGGATGAGGACAATAACAAAGAGCATCCTATTGCATCTCACTCAAGAACTCTTAAGGGTTATGAAACAAGGTATAAATTTTTCAAAAAGTAGGCTTTTACCATTGTTAAAAGCCTTAAAAAGTTCTGAAACTTGGTGTCGGCCAATAGAATCACCATCTTGGTTGCTCATCTTAGTGTACATGAGTATATTACCAAAGGTGAGATAATTGAAAAGAGGGACAACTAGATCGCCAAGATCTTAGAGTATGATGTGGACATCAGACCAACTAAGCTGGTTCAAGGAAGAGGTTTGTGTGAATACCTTGCATATGAATTGAGTTCCAAAGCTGAAAAGGAGATCGATCAGGTCTGCTCAAATTAGTTTGAGTCTGACGAGTCCTTGATGGTAGATCAAACATGATATATGCAAAAGGGGGAGTACTCGACCAACCTTCCATTCCACAAAAGTTAATACTACTGATTGCAAGGCACTAGGTATGTATTAATTGGAGGGACTTTATTTAAGAGAAATTATGATGGTGTCTTGCTTTGATGTTTAGGTAAGCCATAGGTGAAAAGGGTCCTTAAGGAATTCCATAGTAGTCCTGAGGGTGGACACTTCTCCGCCAAGACTACCTCCTTGAAAATAATGTGAGTGGGATATTATTGGCCCTCTATGTTTTTTGAAATGCACCATCTGGTAAAAAAGTTTACTCAGTGCCAATTCTTTTTTGGCAAAAGGAAAAAACATTCCTTCCCTTTAAGTCCAATTGTAACTGAAAAGCCTTTTGCTCAATGGGGTTTGGATTTAGTCAGAATGATAAATCCTATTTCTAGTGTTGGCCATAAATGGATCCTTACGGTGACTAATTACTTCATAAGGTGGATGAAGGCCATCACCCTGAAAAATGCTACAAAGGGCGATATTTTCAGTTTCCTTGAAGAGTTGGTGAATAGACTTGGTTCACCAAAAACTATCATATCCAAAAATGCTCGGGCATTTGTAGGTTTGGGTATGTCAGATTTTGCTATTGAAAATGGGATTTATCTCAAGACTTTGTCATACTACTACCCATAAGGAAATGGGATAGTGGATTCAACTAATAAAAACCTTATTAGGTTAATCAAGTGCATCAAGTCAGAGCGACAAAGGGACTAGCACAAGCACCTACAAGCTACTTTGTGGGTAGATCGGATTACACGAAAATAAAATATTGACGACCTCTCCCTATGAATTAGTATACAGAAAAGAGGTAGTGCTACTTGTTTCCATGGAAATTCTTGCTTTGCAACTACTGAAAGCCCTAGAAATCAAAGAAAGTGACATAATGGAAGTATGGTTAGTAGAGCTCCTAAAACTTGAGGAAGATAGATAAAAGACCTTTGGAGCAATGATCAGTTACCAATAGATGGTTAAGCGGTGGTTCAACAAAAATACCTCCAACCCAAATTTTAAGGAAGGAAGCCTAGTGCTAAAATACGATGAGCGCACCTCGAAACTAGGGCAACATACCAAATTTGAGGCACTGTGGAAGGGACCCTTCTGAATTAGCACATGCAAAGAAAATATTTCATACAAACTTGAAGATATGGAAGACAACACTTTAGATATATTGGTGAATGGTATTTATCTAAAATTATTCCATTAAAGTACGTTGTTCTTTAAAAAAAATTAGTAGTTATGTACCATATGTAATTTTTTGTAAATATGCTTTAGTTTTAAGAATAAGCCATGAGAGAAACATTGAGGAAGTAGAAAAGTGCTATATTATATATATTCATCAAAAATTTACAAGTGTAATACAGCCCGAGGCTCAAATTTTAAACTTAAAGCTCTTCGAGCAAAACCCAAAAAGAGCCCTAAAGCAAAAAGAAGCAAAGTGGAGGCAAAATGCAAAAAATGTTAAAGATTAGGCCTCCAACTATGGTTATGTTGACAAACTCCCAAAAAGAGTCCTAAAGAAAAAAGAAGCAAAGTGGAGGCAAAATGCAAAAAATGTTAAAGATTAGGCCTCCAACTATGGTTATGTTGAAAAACTTTCTTCTTCTTCTTCTTTGACATGGAAACGAGGGACACCACAATGGACCTCAACTTCTAGTCTCTGCAATTGTATGCCAAAAAATCAAAATTATTCCTCTAGTCTAGCCCATGAATGCATTCTATACCATACTCCCACAAGAAATAGGTGGTTGTAGGGAGAGACAGCGAGCGATGACCTTCAAGGTCCATAGTGTGGAAGTCAATAAGAAAGGGTAACCAAGGAATATCTATCCCATGATCAACATGCCTGTGGAGGTCCATTGCAGTTGAAATACTGACACCTGGGATAGCGACTTGCACAATTTCACCAAGCCTTTCTAGGAGAGAAGCATCAAACATCTAGTGGCATAGGTCAATTATCATGGGTTTGGCAAAGTTTAGGTCCAAGAGGGAGGCTACACAATGAGATATGACATTGCAATTGCTTCTCATCTAGTTCTAATCCTTGATAAAGTCCTAGTCGACTACCCACAGGAACGCAATTACCCCAAGGTGGTCACACTTCTTCACTAAATGTTTAATTCTATTAGCAGTGATCTCCCCCTTGAAGGAATATTGTGACCTTCGTGGTAGCAGATGAATGGGAGTTCCAAGGCCAACATACATGGCTAAAAGTAGCAAAGTGAAGGGTGGAATAGAGATAGCGAAAAGGCTTGCTAAACTTAAGAAGCTATTTTTTAAAATGAATATTATAATAAGGTGGTATAGCTATTTATAGAAAGGAGGTGTGGGCAAACTCAATTAGCAGAACGTCTATTTTTGGCTGGACGACAATGGGAAAAACATCAAAGAAATCAGAGGATAGGAAATAAATCATAAAGAAATCTGACATAAGGTCCTAAAAATAAATTTGGGCATTGGGAGTAAATTCTCACATAAGCCGATCATCGACATGTGTCCTTTTCCATCATCAACACCGGCTAGCTTGCTTATGTGGAAAGACATGGATTAATGAGCTAAAATTTGAAAAATAAAATAGGTGCATCCTTTTAAAGGTACTGTTGGTGTTTTATTTTTCCAGCTAGACTTTGAAACTCTCTAAGAGGTAGTCGACCTCGATATTTAAGAACCACAAAGGCTAGTGACCAGCTGAAAAGATTCAGTCAAAGACAAACATCTCCTATACTTCTAGCTCTGCAAGACCAAGGTGGGTAAACCTATAGAATGCCAAAAACTTAAAAGAAACTATATACTGGCATTGCTTTTTATAGCAGATAATTTTCAATTCAAATATACTAAAGAAAGTATTGACAACATCAAATCTGGCTAAATTCTCGGTAAATCAATACACTCAGCAATTGAGAGGCATAACACAACATTAAACCTCAACCCAACAAGGATTTAAAATTTTTTTGAATTTAAAATGTTTCTGAGAATGCATCAAGCTGAATAATAGATCACTGCTTAACTCTAGGTGACGGATTCAAAATACATAAAATAAATTCATCAACAAATGAACTTCAACCAGTGGATTCAAACTATTAATGCATTACACCAACAGATCGACTCCCATTGTCAATCAAATTCTTCTTAGCAATCCAACCTGTACACCTAAAATCACAATTATTTTCTCAAAGGAATTTGACCATTTATTTGAAATAGACCCATGAATAGATAAAACATTCCAAGGGAAACTTAGATGATAAACTCAAACATACTTTGTATTATTGAATTCAAATGATTTAACATGTAAAAAATATGGAGACAATATGAAGATATTCATGATTTAATTGTCCAAACTGGTTGATATTTTCTCATGAAATCAACAATTACAGTTTACAAACTCAGCTAATGACTCAAAACTAACATTTCTCTATCTACCCAGCCCATACAAAAATTTCAGAACCCAATCTCAGATTGTTTAGTACACACATTTGAAACTTTTGCCATATCCACAAAAAGTGAGATATCATGGTCAAAAAAATATTCAAGCTCCATAGAAATATTACCCAACAATGGTGGCATCCTATCACTCAAATTTTCATCATAATGCATAATCTGATCACTTGAGAGTGAAATCATGTCATCCACATTTTTCATGATAATATTGTCCTCATCTTAGATAAAAATTCTCAAGTCTACTTCATTCAAGCTATTATGACCAGCATAATAACAATCAACATGACCAACCTTATGAGTTGAATGTGCAACTAAAATTTGAAAATTTTCTTCACAAAAGAAATCATGAGAAGCAAAGACATAAACAAGTTCATCAACATCTTTATCACTTTCAACATTATTATGTTCATGATCAACAAATTGAACACACATATGTTTGTCCTTGAATTCTTCATTACACATAGAATTAGCATGCTCCATTAATGTCAAACCCGAGTTATATTCCAAGTTTGCATCAAGTGGGAATTGATCATTCACTTGGAGGCAAGTGAATTAATTAATAACCATATCACTATGTCCTTTGTGTGAAGGACATACCTCTAAGTCATTCTCATAAGAGCATTCATAATCATAAGAAAAAATATCAGTTGAGCTGTCACCATGATCTTTACCACAAGAAGAAACATCATTACACAAAGCATGTTCAAAATCTTTAGAATGAATACTTGTGGCTACACTTTTAGGATCATAATCATTGGTTTGTAATGAAACATCAACAACACATGCATTGTAATTTTTTCTTATAATAGGGCATGGTATAGCATTTTGTATCTCATTTACTTCTCCATCACTTGAGATATTATAGGAAACAATTTCATGCATATTTATCCGGTCATCATCTTATGTATCTTCCTCTTCATCACTCCTGCAAGGATCTACACATGTGTTGATTGTAAGCTGATTATAATTAATGTCCTCATTCATACAATGGGTATTTTAATTTTTTGATACACTACTTTTATTCTTGTGTATCATGTTCTGATTTTCTTGAATTAGACAACTATTACCTTCATTTTGAGACACCACATTTTGATGACATTTAACATGGAGTTCATTGGGATTTGCATATCATGATGATGGAGAAATTGGAGCAGAAACATCATTACCCTCTTGAAAAACACTTTTTTTATCTTATCCATGAGTTCTTTTTGCTTGAGGTGTGTTAGGATGACCAACACTCACAACCCTATGTCCTTTCATCATTGAGTATCAGAAATTGTTCTCAATGTCTATAGCCATTTGATATGCTTCGTACAGGGTTGTAGGCTCTTTATCTCTTAATAGATAACTCATTTTCTTGTCAAATTCTCCCAAGTACACAACCAAACATTCAACATCATTTGGTCTTATGTCTTCAAGAATCTCTCTTATGATCTTTGAAAACTTGAGATTAAAAGATGGTACTAATTCATATTTTCCTTTCTCCATGTTCATGAACTTTTTCCTTATCAAAACAAGGTTAATCCTCTCTCCAAAATGCTCCATGGACACTGCCTTGAACTCTTCCCATGAATGAATGGAAGATGTTGGTAAATAAGAGAACCACTCTCTTGCATCTCCTTTCAAGGGCTGAACAAATAGTCGCATGATCACATCTTCATGATCAATCTCATAATCATCCATCACATTACTGAACTCTTGGAGATGTTTATTTTTTGATTCAAACCTATCACCAATGAATCTTGGTAACTCATTTCTGACTTTAGCTGGAATGTCATTTGGGTAACCACTGATGTTGCTGAAATTGATGGCTTTGTGCCTTCCAGTGCTGAAACCTTTTTGAGAATCTGGCTTGGACTGATCACAAACCATAATTCGATTTGAAACCATACTAGGGTGCATATATTGAGGCATTTTGAAATGCCTTTTTCACAATTCAAATATCATCTCTACAAGTGATCATTCATTTCCCTATTTATAGTTTTCATCATGATCTCAGAATATTACAATGCATAATGTAGATGCAACTAAGTCTAAGATCTACTTAGTGGGAAAATTCAACAACTAGCATACTTCTCTAACATAATACATAGGCTGCAAATTACAATTCAGAAGTATGCAAAAAAAATATTATTGTCCTTTCCCTCTCTTAGTGCTAATCACTCAATAGGGAACCAAATTTTTTCCTAAGATGTTCAAATATGGTTACAATATACAATTTTCTTGAAAACCAAGAGTGAAGAATACCTAGAAAAATTGCAGTTGCTGCAAATTGTCTTACTGATTGGAAATGTTTGTAGATCTAGAACTTTCTTCAAATTTTCAATAGGTTCTATTGACAGACTTGCCAGCTCTTTTCACAGTGGACTAAACTTCAAATATTATGAAGCTCTTTCACATTTAAATTTCTTTTTGAGTTTCTTCCACCAACAAAGCACCACAAATCATGGAATCTTTAGGTTCACTACAAAAAATCTACCTCCAGGTTTGAAATACTTTAATATTTGAACTAAATTCACAATGGAAAATCATTTGACTCTATGCAATGACTCTTAAGGCTAGATTCTGCAATCACAATTTTCACAAATTCTCCCTAGCAAAGTCGCCATTCTATTGGTGTTTTATTTTTCCAGCTAGGCTTTGAAACTCAAGCTAAGAGGTAGCCAACCTCCATATTCAAGAACCACAAAGGCTAGTGACCAACTGCTAAGATTCAGTCAAAGACTGACATCTCCTACACTTCTGGCTTTGCAAGACCAAGGTGGGTAAACCTATACAATGCCCAAAACTTAACAACAACTATATACTGACATTTATTTTTATAGAAGATAATTTCCAATTCAAATATACTAAAGAAAGTATTGACAACCTCAAATCTGGCTAAATTCTTAGTAAATCAATACTCACTCAGCAATTGAGAGGCATAACACAACATTAAAACTCAACCGAACAAGGAATTAAAATTATTTTGAATTTAAAATGTTTTTGAGAATGCATCAATTTGAATAACAGATCAGTGCCTAACTCTGGGTCATGGAGTCAAAATACATAAAATAAATTAATCAAAAAATGAACTTCAACCAGTGGATTCAAACTGTTAATGCATTACACCAACATATCCGCTCTTGTTGTCAATCAAATTCTTCTTAGCAATCCAACCTGCACTCCTAAAATCACAATTATCTGCTCAAAGGAATTTGACCATTTCTTTGAAATAGACCCATGAACAGATAAAACATTCCCAAGGAAACTAAGATGATAAACTCAAACATACTTTGTATTATTGAATTCAAATGATTTAATTGCCCAAACTGGTTGATATTTGCTCATGAAATCAACAATTACAGTTTACAGACTCAGCTAATGACTCAAAACCAACATTTCTCTATCTACCCAACCCATACAAAAAATTTAGAACCCAATCTCAGAACCCTTTACAATGAGAGAAAAAAAAAAGAAATAGAAGAACAAAAGCAACAAAAGAAGCCCTAAAATGCATCCATAGTTGACAACTCGCAGCTTCATCCTCCATTGAACAACAAGAAGAAGCTGAAAATATTAGGAACAACTTCTCTCTTCTCTCATCATTTGCAGCAACAAAATTTTCCCTTGAATCTGCCCCATTCACCTGTCTGCAATACAAAATTAACTCCATCGTGAAGAATTTCCATTTTACCCAGCAGCTAAAAAATTATTTTCGTATGAAAACTCTATTTCTCTCCTTTATTATGTTGGAGTTGCACATTATATTTTGCTTTCACATTTTACCTGTGCCCGACACATAGTCTTTATGTATAAAATGAATAATGAATCCATTTTATAAAATCTCCATATGTCTTTACCTTTTCACTCTCAGCCTATATTCAAAATATTTGCCTTGTGTATTTTAATACTTTGATCCCTAGCAAATAATACCTGTTTATAAAATGAATAAATTCACTTTACAAAATACCAACAATGAATATTTAATTCACTTCTCCATGTGAAATTAAAGATTAACTCGTGCCTCCACTATTATGTTACTTTCCACACAACAAGTGAAATATTATGACTTTATAATAAAGTCATTTGACTTTGGTTTCTCCGTTACACACTTTCACCTATGTAGAAATAAAAATCCAGCTATTTTTAACCTGGGACAATTATTTTTCACTTTGTTCCACTCTTTTCTACACTCGTTTGCACTTTTACGTTTAACAACCCCCATTTGATTTTTTACTTACTTGCCCAGCATATGCTATTCACTTTTTATCATCATTAAAAATATTTACCTTTTAAATTTGGAGGCACTTCAAAATTTCACTAGGCCTCTCTTTCATAATTGCTCATTGTTTTATATTTAAAACAATATGTAGTGAATTTTTTTCCTTCCAAAACTTATCGGGCAAAACCCATATCTTCACCTTTGTTGTCGGGCCCACACCCACGTGCCTACTTCTTGCGAACCTTGCACCACACTTGTTGGCATCATCAAATTCCTGCAAGGTTGGTGATCAATGGATGGGATTTTCCTGCATCGAAATCTCCTTTCTCCACCGTTGATTCATCTTTGTGCCCTCCGTTTGCCCTAATGTTTGTGCTTGGCATTT
Source organism: Sequoiadendron giganteum (assembly GCA_007115665.2). NCBI lineage: Eukaryota > Viridiplantae > Streptophyta > Pinopsida > Cupressales > Cupressaceae > Sequoiadendron > Sequoiadendron giganteum. The sequence continues at coordinate 538,815,961 of CM021105.1, forward strand.
CAATTGACAATGGCAGCTCGGAGAGTTTCCTCGAAGTATCATTTTGAACTCAATTCACAACACCAAAGCTTCCCTCGATGCCCACACTCCATGGTGGCTCCCATTGTATTCACTGAGAAACTTTTGAAGTCTTTTCAACGATCCATTTCCTTTATCGAAACCCATCTATATGTGCAAATAGATGTTGAAGGTACCAAAGGATTTTCTTATGACAAAATCCTTACACCAACACCATTGTTGGTGATAGCCCGAGCATGAGGAAAGACATTAGGGTGCGACGCCCTACAGGAAATTCCAAATTGTTATGATAAATCTTCAGTGCACGTTGGTTGCATCCCTCTACGGAGTTTTCCATTCTATGGTTTGATGGCATCCGATGCGTTGTCTTGACACCGTTCTTTGCATTTGTTAAAATATTTTGAGGGTCTTTCAACAAATCGGCCATTTTGTACATCATTTGGTTCGCTGCCCGACCATTTTGCATTTTCTTGTAAGCTTCAGAGCACTTTCAACAAATCCATTTGGTTCATAGCCTGAGGCATGCGCTATCCTCTGCACCTTGATGGATGTTCATGTCCCGTTCTAGGCTGCACCCTCTCACCTTGATTGGTTCCTGTCTTTAATTGGCTATCATCTTGTTTCATATCTTCTAATGCAAAGAATGCTCTAGATCATCACTATGTTTGGTGAGTCTTATTTACCTTCCATTCATGGCGTAAGTTGCTCAAGTTGGTGCGTTGGCTATGAGTACTCTATTGGATATCCATTCCAATCAGTGCCATGTGGTTTGTATTCGCTTGAAAGTTTCTAAAGCCTTTAACATATTCATTTTGAGTGGCATTCTGCAGTAGTAGCGAGCCATGAGACCATATCCATTTTCTTTGAAAGCCTCTGACGCCTTTGCAAAAAATCAATACAACTTATGTATTATGCAACACTTCTACGCCCATGCTCAATAGCCATTGGCTCTTGATGGTCTACAAAATATTCAACCTGAATTCCTTAATCATCTGTGCTTCAATGGATATCCCTACTCTTCAAGCTGGTGCCTTGGTGGTTGTGTGTTCCTTTCCCCAAACCGCACCTCCTCAATCTCGCTACTCCTTTCCTTCAACAAACATGGTGTCCTCTAAATGCGCACTGGCTACCCTCATCTGTATTGGGTCAATATCCAAAACATTTGCTAGAATGTTTCTAAAAAGTTTTTTAAAATGTCATTTTGTACTTATGCTGCCCGTGTGCCATTCCATTTCCTTGCATCGATGGGCATTCCTTACTTGTTGAGGCACTCCAATAAATACACCTTGTGTAACAATCATGGTGCCCCATTTGAATATAATTATTTGGAATTCTGTGAGCATGTTCATGTACACTGAATCTCTATGAAGTATCTCCTCAATTGGTTTCAGCAAAGCTACTATTCAACCCTTCATCCTCTGTGTTTCTAACAACAATATCACTTGATTTGCATGCTGCCTGAATGGCTTGTTTTCACATCGGGTTTTACATTGTTATCAAAAAAAAAAAATTGCTCAAACAATTTTGATACTTTTTCGATCTGCAGCATAAAAATCCCTTTGTAAATTCAAATCAACCCCTCCAAATGCATCTTCCTAAGACATTTTTGTAACCTTCATTGACACTTTATTGTAAGCCTAGAGAACTCAACATTCCTTGCTACAACAAAATTTCTCTCATCTCGTTGGTTTTTAGAGTCCTTCTCAAGGGAAAAAACTAATTAAAAAATATCTTGGATAAGAAATTTTCTTTTTCAGTATCATGTCTTTGTTCAATGTTGCCAAGTATAAAAGACATTTGATGAATTTGTATCTAGTTCAAAGTGCATCCCCTATCAATTTGAAGCTTAATTGGATTTTCTTATGAAGCTAAACCATGGTAGAGAGCTGCAAATATGCATCCATATAAAGAGGAGACCTTCAGTTTCATCGATCAACTAGCACCTCTTTTGATTTCTATAGTTCCCATTTGGTTGTAGCCCTTTTTCTAATATTTGTTCTATTCAAATACCATGTGGTTTGTAAGGTGCATCCTCGCCAAAAAGCTACAAAGAAGATTGTATAAACAATCTTTATGAATATAATTTTTTGCAATTATATTTCCTCAATGAAATCTCCATTGTAATAAGCATATGATCCATGACAGAAGTTGCAGTGGATATCTCAAGAAGATTGTCTCAGATGCATTGAGCTGGCACAAACAAATGATTTATTTTATACAATAACGTTGAGGGATTTCTTTTAATCTTCCCCTTCATTGATCATATCCACAATCTCATAACTGTGTATGGCATGTCGGGTCCCCATGTGGGCCCGACTAAAAAAAATTGTTTTCAAACAACTTTTATGCTCAAACGATCTGACACTGCCTTTTGAATATTTCAGAAGTGAAAACATGAACTGGGTTTTCATTAAAACCTACTTTCAAGCATATTTGGAGAATGAGAAAAACTGGCCTAGTTGGCTCTAGAATCGGCTTGGGAAACTGGTCAAATGACCTCCCGGAGTCAAGAAAACTTGCAGGAATGTAGACATATGACCCAAGAGTGCAACGCAACAAACGACTCGGTGAAAAAGATCACAAGGAAAAATTTATTAAATATCAAAGTTGCTCAATTATACTTTCTGAAACAATAGCCTGCTTTGAACCAATTAAAACTCACCCAATTGCCATTTTGAGAAAATAGAAAATCAAGTCTTGGGAGGCCTCCACTGGACACACTAGATCTTTTAGGTACCTTGAGTATGTGTGAAAATTGAATTTTATTGAATTGTCACTGATCAAAAGATATCGATGGTCGAAATTGACCTCCCTGAAAGATTTCTGAAAATGCAAGTGCAGAACAAGAGAAATTGCATTCGATTTTGACCTAGTAAAAATAGAAAATCAAATCATGAGGCTCTGAAAAATGACATGCGAGCTCATCTTGGTATGGAGAATGCAAAACAACATTCGTTCTAACTTAACAGTCATCCAATTGCAAAATGAAAGCTCAAATGGGAGGCTACTTTGCAAAATTGAACGTTTGCAAACAACAGAAAAGTGTCAAAATCCTTCAGCTTCGCTTTTAAAAACTCTAACAAAAATCATCATGGGAAGCTGAAAACTGACATGCATATTCACATATGCCAATTGAATATTTCTACAAATGGGTTTTGTACAAAAATCAACAGGGTTCAAAATACAAGCCTCTAAATTGGGTCACTCAGACTGATTCATCAGGTGCACTTCTGAGAGTGTAGAGGCAAATTTTTTGAAATGAGCACTTCAAATTTGCAAAATTTGAGAGTGCCATCAGGTACCTTGCATCACCTAAATATGTTGGTCATAAATACAAGCATGCTCTCCAAGGCAACAAGCGTATTTGTGAAAAGAGGTAGTAGGGAGAATGTACTAATTCCATTCCCATAGTGCTTTTGGCATTCGCGAGGGATACGAATCTCAAATCCAGACGTATCACCTCTTTTGTATAATTTAATGGACCAGTAGTAATGGTGTAGCCTTAAGTTCATGTACGTGCTAAGGGAATTAACTACACCAAAAGGTATATTTTTCTAAAGTAGCGAAAGGAAAGTGGTCGTTTTCATTAAAAAAACTCTCTATAAATTTTTGAAGCAGCCATGGCAGAGCCATCAACATTTGGTAGAAGGGCTAGAACTTCATCTAGAAGGCCTAGTTTTGCCATTATCTTTGGCCGGAACTCATTTTACAATGCCTCGGTGCTTGAGGAGCGACAGTTTGAGTTTTGTAAAAAGGTGCAAATAGATAGAGGTGTTTTCAGAGAGGTGGTGCGAGATGTTTCCGACAATATTTTTGATCCAAAATTGTTAGCTAACCCTAATAACCTTAGGGAAGGAGCATTCAAAGAATGATAGATCATGAGTCATTTGAGGATTTTGCATCTTGGCTCTGAAATTGTTTTGCCATAGTTCATGTTGCATGTCGTACACCCATGCCTAGAGTTGGTGGATGCATGTGCCAAAAGATTTAACAGGAAGACGAGAGCCATTATGGGAAACATGATCAAAGTCACGATTTCTGCCAAAGTCATACGAGATATGTTGTGCATCCCTACCACTTGGGGGGCCAAGCCATTTGATGAGGAAAGGATGGAGATTTTATAGGAAGAAGTAAACCATAGAGAAATTTTTTATGAAGGTGAGACAAGGGAAAGACCTGCAAGAGGTCATTTTTTTTCCTCTTGCTCGTAGAAAATTCAAAAAGGACATATAGGTTTCCTTCTTAATGTTGGCTTGGCTTTATAGATTTTTGGATGTTCTGATAAGAGATGAGGTGCCTAAATAAGTTGCTCAGAGAGTTTTGACCACATGATGAAAAGTTTGAAGATTTTTATGACCAAGAGGCCGACACCAACAATAGCAACACAGAGACAAGGCATGGGATCAAAGAGGAGTAAATTTCACACTGTACCTATCATCCTGAGGAATCCGATAGAAGAAGAAGATCAAAGCAAAAGGACTCACAAACCACATTCTTCGCCGGTGTCTGAATAAAGGGAAAAATATTCTGATGATCCCCAAGAAGGTCTGCTATAGTTGATTAGGGCCAAGTTTCAGCGCGATCATCTAGTAAATATTCAAAGTGTGCCAGTTCGGGTCGCGCAAAGAGAAGGCGAGTCAAAGATCTAGGTGCACCCGAGGTAATAGTTAGGGGAGAAGAAGAAGCAATCTTTTTTGCAAAATTTTCTAAGTTTCGTGGTCCAGGTAAGTCTTTCTCCCCTCTTCTTCTTGCCTCTGCATCTCTGGTTAATCCTTGCCCCCGTCTGTAGAAAATTATCCTCTGTCCACGGACCTTGATCTTTTGGTCTTTAATGAACCCCCTATTATTTTTAATACACATTGTGATGTACCCCCATATGCCAAGCGAGTAGCATCTGCTTTGGCCATTGTTGATTTTTTAATCGCCCTATATAGGGCCGCTATTGAAAAATTTGAATCATCCATGTTTCCCATTACCCCAAGTCCATCCTCATCTAGGAAAAATCTCTCATTCCTCTCGTTTCCCTCTTTACTTCAACTGGTTTTTCCCTGGCCCAATCTTAATTTGGCATCCTACCATTTTCCATTATTACACTCCCATTTGCCTCTTCGCATGCTCAGACGATTGAAGTTTCTCCTTCTATTAATATTTTTGGTCTCCCTCCCAGTGCTTCCATTGCAGCACAAAGCATTGACGCCCCACAGAGTCTTCAAGAGAATTTTGATGCAACTAAGGGGGCTTAACAAGCCAGGAAGCAGAAATGGTTGTTAAAGAATGTTGAACTGTCGACAACCAAGAATATTGAAGCTTTCTTCAATGAAGAGTGGAATTCTCTGTTGATTACTACCATGAAGTTGCTCTTGTCCCAACCTGAAGGAAAAATGCAAATGGAGGAATACGAAATCAAGAATTGGGTCTAGATTTGAATGAAATTGACTCGTGCAACAAGGTGGTCTTAGTTAAGACCACCCATAAAGTGGTATATATGGATTATGAGAGGCTAGACTAGAAATTGAAGAAGCATGAGGCAAAGCTAATGAATGTAAAGGAAATAGTGAATAGGCTACAAACATAAATAAAAGCCAAATATGTTGAAATGGCTCGCATAAGGAAAATACAGGATCAACAAGAGAGAGCAACAAGGTTTCTCATGGAGAACCAACGTGAGCAGGTTCAATTGTATGCCAAGATTGAAAAGTTTTGAGTTGAGCTTGTTGCTGAACACCAGAAAAATGCAGAGTACTAGCATGCTCAGGAAAATGTAAAGAGAGAGCTTGATGATGTCCGATATCAGGCTTCCAACAATTTGTAGAAGGCCCAAGTAGAAGTAGAAAAGTTAAGGCATGACAAACAAGAAGTCGAGTTTGCTCTGTAGGCTTGTGATCAAGAGATTGGAAGATTAAGCTCTGAGCTGGCAAATGTCCTTAAGGAGAAGAATGCAAGAGTAAAGGAGGCTCAGTTACATAAAGAGCTAACAGTTGCACAAGGATTTGTGACCCTTCTGGTATACAAAAGGATAATATCCACATAGTGGGAGCGAATCATAGTTGCGTTTGCCATCCTCAAACTAGCTCTACAATTTTTGAAGGATGCTCAAGAATTAAATGAAAAGGTTGGCTTGCTGGCCAACTAGATTTTGTAGGTGTATGCTCCTTGAGTAGGGGAGTCCCATAGTTTGATTTCAAGGTTGTGTGTGGCCACTGATGAAGCTTGAAGAAGTTTAGGAATTCTAGATTAAAGGGTCGCCTTTAGCAAAGCAAGAAAATTTGTCGACTACCACAAAATTGCAGCAAGAAGCAAGGAGCACCAAGTAGTGCTAAATAAGAGAGTCGATGAAATCAAGAAAGATTTCAGTGTCTTGCATAGCTTTAAACTTCCTCCCTTTCTTTCACCAAGAGGAGATGTGCTGTTAGTCGAGGAGATTACAGACGAAATAAGACATAAGGTCCAGACTTCTATAGAACTCCCAGGCTTGAGTGCAACACCTACCGTTGATGACGTCGAGCATGAGATCCTTCTTCTTTGTCGTATCTATTATCACATGGGAGCTGCTTTAGCAAGATGGGGATTGGTTTCCTTCAAAGAAGTCTTTGAGCTAGATGAAGCATATAGGGTTATCTATAATCTTGTCTAACCGACTGATGTGGATTGGGAGACACAACATTACGCTTTTCTCAAACTCCAAGAATTTCTAGAGGATTAGGTTCATTCCTCCACAGGCGAAGGCCCCCTATGAGTTGCCAGAACTGTGAAGCAAATTTTTCCTTAGTCTTTTGATTTTTGGATTTATAATTTTTGGCTTCGAGATGATCTGTGCACAAAAGAAAAATTGGTTTCGAAAGGCGCACAATGTGCTACGTGGTGGCTGCATGGATTTTATTTATCACTTTCCTTATGGGAAAAATTTGGGCCACATGTCAGCTCAACATAGATTTTCTCAGGGATGATTTTCACAAATCTGAGAATACCCCTCCACTCGACACGTCATCTCTTCGCTACGAATAGGTTTTGCTTTAAGGATTTTTCTCTTCAGAGTTTCTCGGAGTGTGCTTTTTCTTTGATTTTTAGGAGCAAGCTTTGAGTCGGTGCCGCCAAGCCACATGATTGGTCAACAAGAATTTTTCCACGCTATTTTCTAAGATCTGAGTGTTTATAGAGGGAAATATTACTAAATATTTGAGGGATATTAATGTGGAAATTGAGAATTGATTAGTGAAGATTTCCGTGACCTAATAAAAAATATATGATCAGATTGTGAGCTATTAGGTGCAGACATCTAGCAGTAATTACTTATGGGTGGAGGTGGAATTTCTCTCTCCTTTCAACTATAAATTAGAGGCGAAAACAAAAGAAAATGGTTCCAGAGGTTTTCCCTTTTGGAAAGAAATTCTTTAGTTTTCCTTAGTTATAGGAGTATTTTTATTAAATTTTTATAGAACACTGCTTCTCTCTGGCATGTTATATTTGTTTTAACTCAAACTATGTTTGGATTGGCTTCCGACCTCTGTTTTAAAGTTGATTTGATATCTAAGTATGAACTATTTGGAAGAAATATTTGAGACTGTGCATGATATGGCCTTTGTCAATGTTTCCTTCTTTATATTTTCATTCAGAATAGAACACCGTGTCTAGCTTAATTCGAATAGTTTGATTATTTGATTTTCATGCTATAAGTTTATATGGTAAAGTGATAACCTGTAGAAATTGGATTATTTCATTGTACTTCTCTATTTTCTTTAAGGGTTAATGTTCCTTCATGTTATGTTGTATTAAGAAGAAGTGTTTCTGTAGCTTTCTGAATGTTTTCTTTTAACTCTTGGAACTTTTATGCTTGACTAGACCTTAATGAACACTTCTTGCAGTGAGATTTAAAAGTATTCATTGTACTTGTATCTAGCCTTTGTTGTTCGTTCTCTTCCCAAAAATGAAGGGTTGTGGCATTTTGTGTCTATTATATCATTCATAAAAAAGAATTTTTGATTTAAAATGTTGTAAAAGTGTTGGTGCATCACCACTTTTCATGTTTTATGTTTACACTTCCTTCTACCCTTTTCTAAAACTCAGAGAAGAGCCAACTTTCTATAAAAATACCAGAGGTATTCACTAAGGCGCAAATTGGTCCCCCACTCGTTGAATTTCCCATAAGGCTGTCGGAGAGGTGTAAGATTTGATGATCAATAGGTTCGATGGGGATGAATGTAGAATTTCATGGCATTCAACATTTAAAGAGGAAGTTGCAAGTAAAAGAGACAAGATACCTGAGCATATGAGAATCGACATATTGGAAAAAACAGAAAGGTGAAGGAGATACCTAAGAATTGCAAAGTGTATTCATGAAATCTAAATAATAAAGTTATTTACCTTATTTGCAAGCTGAGCATTTTTTTGTTAAATGATGAAGCGATATAAATTGATAGATTTGTTTTTCAATTTTAGTTGTTATCATTTTTGGAGTCATATGTAATCTACATTTTGTGAAGTGAGTGAGAGTTGGATGGGTCAAGTGTGTTTTATTTTCTATCGCTCATTGGAGATGAATTCACCACCTTTTCCAGACCTCAAGCATTTTATTTTCAAATCCATTTTTATTCTCAACCATAGCTTTAAATCCCTTAAATTTATCTAATGCATTAGACTTCTCTCTAAGAAAAATAACCCATGTAACTCTAGAATAATCATCAATCAAAAGCATAAAGTACTTGTCACCTTGTAGACTTCTCACCCTTATAGGACCACAAAGATCTATATGCACTAATTTCAGCAGTCTGATAGTATATTATTCCTTTCCCTTAGAGCTAATCCTTGTTTATTTTCCAAATTGATAACTTTCACAAACAAAATTGATAGGTTTTGTGAGTCTAGGTAATTCTCTCACTACATAAACCAAACTAATTCTCGCCAAATTATAAAAATTAATGTGACACATCCTTTGATTCCATAAAAAACTATTATTAATATAATACATAAAGCAATGACCATAAAAACCCTTAAGCTGATAGATGTTTCCATCTGTTCTCTTACCATCAACAATTATAGTTTCAGACCCTTTTTAGATCTCACATGCTTCATAATTACAAAAAAATTTATAGCCTTTGCTAAATTTTTTTCTAAAATTTGAGATATTAAGCCTTAAGCCTTTAACATAGTAAACATTGTTAGTATTATTCTTTCCATCAAAACTGATTGAACCTATTCTACAAAATTTTGCTCCTAAATCATCTCCAAATTTAACTAATCCTCCATCACACTTTTTAAGTTTAAAAAACTTACTTTTGTCTCTATTCATGTGATTATATCAACCACTATCAACAAACCATTAATTCTTATCTTCTTTGACATGAAAAGAAGATACCAAAGTACCTTCAACCTTATCCTTCATCTCTAGAACACTTTCCTTCACACAAATTTTAGGGTTAGCAGAATGATATTCTTCTATTATAGGAAAAACCAGACATTCATTATCATCAAAATCTCCATAATCAGATTCATCATCAAAAATGCCAACATCTTTTTTCACATAGTAAGCTTTCTTATTCATCTTTCCTTTATTTTCTATTTTCTTATTGTTTAGAGCTCTTTTTGGACATCTAGAAGCATAATGACCTATCTAGCCAGATCTTAAACATTTGAAAGGTAATTTACCTTTGTACTTACTAGTGCCCTTTTTCATCTTCCTCATGAAGTTAGCTTCCAAATCATCAAGATCTTCATCACTTGAATCTTTAAGGAAGCTAAGGTAGCGGAACAACTTCCTACACTAATCTTGAGAGGGGAATAATGAATTTTTCGTATAGATCTTTAACAATTGGAGAAACTTAAACATAAATAAACACAAATATCATCCATACCAAAACACAATGATTTATGTGGGGAAAACCCTTTTGGGAGAAAAATGCCACACTCCAAAAGCCACCCAATATATTATATAGTAATAAAAAAGATTACAATGTACTTGGAGAGAAAACTTCTCACAAGAGTATCACCACTCAAAGATCCAGAGACACCATGACTGCAATCAAACACTTATAATACATCACAATACATAGGTATAATACAAAACCCTCATAAAATAGGGTTGCCTTCTAGGACAAGTCAAGCTAATAAAATATCGGTCATCAAACATGAGACATAATGATGAAAAATCCAATTTTACAATAATAAAGTGTATATAAAATTTGGCTTCCAAGGGCGTTGCCCCTAAGCCCCCATTGAGGCACACTACACCCTAGACGCCCAGCTGAGGGAATGATCCCACATACCCCTCATGGGGGGATCCCTGCCACCCCCTCCCTCGTCATCATTGGCTGAATAGTACCTTATGTATCAATAGTAACTTTTGTAATTGCAAGGTTGAGACACATTTTATCAACAAAATATTCAACCTTCTCTAATTTACTAGCCTTGAAATCAATCTCTACTTTTGTAGTTTTCTTTAGTTTTCTCATTTCAAATGTAGCTAGAGTACCAATCAAGTGGACTCTAGAATAATTATCAAAATCAACTGTTTCCTCAATAGTAGATACCTTTTCAATTTAACAATTCAAAAAAGATTTGATAACTTTCTTCACCACTTTAGATTCTTTAATTATTGCACCAAGGCCTCTCATATTACTTACCAATTCATCAACCCTCTGTATGCAGCCTTTAATTGTTTCATCTTCAAATATATGCATCATTTCAAACTACAATTTCAAGCTCTATAGCTTTTCTCTTTTGACCTTTAGATCTCCTTCATAAATGATTTGTAACTTATCCCAAACTTCTTTAGCAGTTTTCAAACTCATAAATTTAACTAATTCAGTATTTGAAATACTATTCACAATAATAAATCTTTCCTTAGCATTGGTCTCATTCACCTTGATTTATTCACTTGTACTTGGACCATTCAGAGGTGGAGTATATGTATTATGATAAGCCTTCTCAATCTCATATCCCTGAGCAGAAAAATATCCTTCCATCTTTGTCTTCTAGAATGCATAATATGAGCCATCAAATCTAGGATATTCCAAAGGAATCTTGTTCGCCATCCTAGATCTACCTCAAGTGGTTAAGCTTTTCTTCAAGGAACTAAGCTCTAATACCAATTGCTGAAATGAACAAGACATGGCAGGGGGGTGAATTATTTGCAGAAAATTAAACCTTCAAAACCCTCAATAGTAATTAGATCCACAAGCATTCATTAAACCCTGATTCTGTTAGATTGATTAAACATGAAATGCAGATAACAAAAATTGAAATAACAACACCATACACAAGAGAACACCATATTTATGTGAAAAAAATAATGACGGAAAAACCATGGTTAGTATTAGCTCATAATATAAGCAATAGAAAAAATAGTACAAAGGGGATCACTACCAGAATAGGACATAGTGTGCAAAAGGCTCACAAATAGGTCTCCCTTCCATAGAAAGAATACAAGAATATAGAAGAAGAATGTTACATAGAGAAAAAAACTTCTTAATGAAAAAAGGATTCCACCACAATTTCTCACACACTTTCACAGTCTCACATGAAATATTTTGAATGCCTTAAGCTAACACTTCCTTCAGGAACCCTAACATGAATTTTTCACTGATCTACTCAAATTTACATCACACATAACACTTGCATGAATCTCACATCTCTTGCATCAACACCATACATATTTATATCAAGTTATACCTCAAAAAATTTCTCCAATGTCAACCACTAAGCATTATCATTCAAATTCAAAATAGGTCAGCACCTAAAATTTTTCGTGGTGGATAGAAATGAAAGGTGACCTACATAAATCCTTAATTATGACAAAAAAAGATCTCAAAACACTTCAAAATGCTTCAAAAATCCTCGCAAGTAGTGTTAAACACAAGGTCAACCAACACCCATGCAAAACACCATAGACATTAAGTACACACTTCCTTAAACCAAGCTAAAATTTCCAAAGAACATAATTCACTTGAACTCAATCCAAAATAATTCACGAACAACTTAAGATTCATCAAAAAATTCATCCAAGCTCACATCAAAAAATACTTTAATTCAAAATAATTGGTAACCATTATTTGCATACTGATAAATGAAACTCACAATGTACTACACCAAATCAAGCACAACCTTGAATTCAAAAAGATAAAAACATTATAATAATCTTCCTAAATCTGCACAACTTGAGGCCAAAAATTGAAGAAACACAGAGCAAATAATTTTCTCTTAGACCACAAAAAACATTACTAAACAACTAGCTCACATAGTGGTGAAAATATCTTGCATTGTACAATGATCCATAAACCAAAATTTTGAATATAGCAACCTTTTTCAACCTTGAATAACATGTAAGATCTACATAGGCATAGTATCAACACTGAAAGAATGCGGAGAAAAATATCAGAGAACACTATGAATATTTGCACAACATATTTTACTCTTTTTATTAAATTTTCTCAAAAGCAGTTGGAAACCAAGTACTAGAGACATCATCTCAACTTATTAATTTATTCCAACTCATCTTCAGACTTTGCAAAAAAATAATATCTCCATGTACTCACAACACTTCCTTAAGGTCTCAACTACAAATGGATAACCTATTTTCCTCTTTTCCACAATTTTCTCAATATCCTCAATATCTTCATCCCATATTTGAAATCAATGAAAATACTAGCTAGTAGAATTCCTATTGACATCAACGACAACACCATCATTCTTGCAACATAATTGAATGGAGATATTTATTTTACCAAGTTAGATCTTAGATCTGGATATCACCAAATTTGGATTAAGGAAAAATATATTTGTAAGACAACATTTTGGACTCATGAGGGTCATTGTGAATTTTTGGTGATGTCATTTGGTCTGACCAATGCACCATCTATATTTCAAAGTTCAATGAATTCCATTTTTAAGAAATTCTTGAGGAAGTTTGTATTAGTGTTCTTTGATGATATATTGATTTATAGAAGGACATGGGAAGAACACTTAAAGAATGTAGATAAAGCATTCCAAATACTCAAAGACCATAAACTCTATGCTAAGACATCCAAGTTTTCTTTTGGTCTTAATGAGGTGGAGTATTAGGACACATTGTTTCACATGAAGGAGTAAAGGTGGACACTAAAAAATTAAGGCTATCATGAAATGGCCTATTTAATAAACCATTAAGAAATTGAGGGGTTTTTGGGGATTGATGGGATACTATATAATATTTGTGAAGAATTATTGTTTTATAGAAGCTCCTTTGACAACTTTATTGAAGAAGGATTCTTTTCATTGGAATGAGTCTGCTACTGCAACATTTGAGAGATTGAAGTGTACAAATCTAGTGCTTGCCACTCTAGACTTCTCCAGGGACTTTATTGCAAAATGTGATGCTTCAAGAAATGTTATATGAGTAGTAGTAATGTAGGAGGGTTAACCAATCTCTTTTGAGAGTCATAAATTAAAGGATAAGAATAAACTCAAACCTATTTATGAGAAGGAAATTCTAGTGATTCTTCATGTAGTTAAACAATGGAGGACTAATCTAATGGGTGGAAACTTCAAGGTTAAGATAGAGCATGATATCCTACAATATTTTTTGGAACAAAGATTATCTTTCGAAGAGAAAAAAAATTGGTTGAGCTAAGATGTTGAGATATGACTTTGAGATTGTATATAAGAAAGGGAAGGAAAATATTGTGGCATATGCACTTTATAGGAAGGATGAGAAAGATGAATCCTTATTGTGTCCCCTTTCAATATTACAAGAAAATTGGGTGGAAGAATCCAAATTTGAGTGGAAAAATGATGTTGTGACAAGTAATATCATCCAACAATTAAAGAGTGATCCTAGTAGTTCAGATAAGTTTTGTTGGAAGGGAGATACACTTTGATATAAAGAGAATTTATATCTCTATGAAAATTCTAATCTTAAAAAAAATATTCTCAAAAAATTGCATGAGGACCTCTAGTTGGTGGTCATTCAAGATTTTTGAAGACATATCATCGAGTCAAGTAAGAATTTTTTTGGGAAGTGCTAAAAGGTGATGGTAAAAAACTTACAACTGAATGTTTGGTTTGTCAAATGAGTAAAGGGTAGAAAATTAGGACACCAGGTCTCTTGCACCCCTTATCTATTCATAGCCAATGTTGGGAAGAGGTATCCATGGACTTCATCACCAGGCTTCCCAAATCTAAATGTCATAATGTCATCATGGTAGTAATTAATCGCCTCACTAAATATGCACATTTCATTGCATTAGGACATCCTTTTATAGCGAGTGTAGTTGCAAAATATTTATTTGAATATACAAAAGCTACATGGTACACCTAAGGTTATTGTCAGTGACCATGATCCTATCTTCACTAGTCACTTTTGGAAAGATTTATTCTCATGTTTAGCTTCTCAATTGGCTCATAGGTCTTCATACCACCCTCAATCAAATGGAAAAATGAAGGTTGTTAATAAATGTTTGGAAGGGTATCTAAATTATTTCACTTCAGGGAAACAATCTCAATGTGTAGATTAGCTACCACTAGTAGAATGGTGGTATAACACTTCTTTTCATAGCTCATAAAAAATGTCTCCATTTTTGGCACTCTATGGATATCATACTCCTTCCATCACATCATCATTGAAGGTGTCACCAAGAGTTCAAGTAGTAGAGGAACACTTGCTTCATTGACAACACGTACTTTTAAGACTCAAGGATAATTTGGCCATGACACAAAATCAAATGAAGCAAAAGGAAAACCAACATCGTAGCAAAATAAATTTTAATGTTGGGGATTAGTTCTTCTTGATATTTTAGACTTATAAGAAAATCTCACTGAAGCAACAAAAAAAGAATAATAATTTGTCTCCACGGTATTATGGCTCACACCAAATCATGCAAAATATTGAGTGTTTCCTACAAGCTAGAGTTTCCACCAACAACAAAGATACGTCCAATTTTTTTATGTTTCTTGTTTGAAGAAGGTAATTGGGCATGATATTTCAACTCAAAAAAATTCTATCAAAGCTTGATGAAGAAGAAATAATCATTTTGGAACCAAAGTGCATTCATTAAACATGAACAAAGAAGCTAAGGAATAGAACTCTCACTGAGTATCTTATCTAATGGAAGAATTTACTAGTTGAAGATGCCACGTGGGAGGATGAGGAGTTCATTCAGAAGAATCCACACTTGATTAGCATTGAGGAAAATACTTCTTTGAAGAGGGGGTATGCTATTCACTTAATATCAAGGTGTACATTGGGTCATGAATAGTCAGATTGTGGTTATCTTAACTCTTAATTAAGTCATATTATCATTATCATATTGTTATTTAGTTATTTAGGTCAGCCTTAGGCTTATATAGGGCTATCTAAGTCATCCTAGGTGATATCCTAGGCATGAATAGGCATATATAGGAGGTAGTGAGTCTTATTTCATCATTATATTGTGAATTGTGTTCTTATTAGAGATATTTGGAGGTATGCCCCCTCGAAGTGGCTTGTTATTCTGAATTATTATCAATTATTTGCAGCATATTTCATATCATATTATTTTATTGTTCAAGTTCTTTCATTACACATCCCCTAATAATATATTGTGGAAAGCATCAATAATTGAATATAATTATGGAATATCATTGAAGGATTCAAACACACACTCTTCCAAATAATAGTCATGTGAATCACTCTCAAGATATGAAAAAAATTATAGTTTCTTGCTACTATCAACAAGATTGTGGACCATGAGAGCTATAGGTGGAGGAGGGTCCTCTACTTCATCAAGAAGTGATGAAGAAGGGATAGGTGGTGGGATGATGGAGGATTTTATTGGGTTAATAGAAAGGTAGTATGGAGTAATTATAATTTTTCTTTGGTAGAGGGCGGGGGATATAAATATTGGTATTTTATAGGTAAATCAAATTGATAACTATATGGTGATGGGTGGACTAGAATAATAAAAGTGAAGAAAGGGTGGTGGTAGAAGTGATGTTCAAACTTGGTAGATCAAGAAGATCTAAAATAGGAGGTAGATCTATTATAAGAGGAATTAAGGAAGCATTAATGGATGGATCCAAGACAACTTGAACTTTTTAGGGTTTTATTCATTCAAATATATGAGAGGCGAGTAATGTTTTAAGATAGAGAGAAAAAAAATCTAAGAAGGGGTATGTTGAGGCTCAAAAGGAGGTTTTATATCAAAAGGTTGTTGAATCAAAATAGTGTATTTAGGATCAAAATCGGGCTGGGAAACATACTCTCTAGTTGTGGAGTGATGGCAACACTTGTGAAATCATGGAATATAATTTCATTATGTATGTACTAAAAAATATATAGAAGGCATAGGAGGGTCATCTAGTGTGGTTTTATTTTATTCACTAGTCCAAGAGATAGGAGGATGAACAAAAGAAACCACTAAAGGCTAGAAAATTATGAATGGATGGGGAGGGTCATGTGAAATTATTTAATTTACTTGATCTATAAAATAGGTAAGATGAGGAAAAAAAGAAACTACTAAGTATGGGATACCTAAGGGAGGTTTATGTTAGAGTCACTCAAGGAATCAACCCTCCATGATCACGTACAAAACTAAAAATAAGCTTCTGCATGAGATAAAAGAAAGAGCATAAATCTAGAATAATGGATGTGAGATAATATAAACAATATTCAATACTCAAGATAACAATTATATTGGATTGAAATGAGAGGTATTTCTTATAAAGGAGAGGTGAGATATAGGATTAGACAATATTGTTGCATGTGTCTTAACCCTATGTTATGAGACAACTAACTTGATAAAAAGGTAAAAAATATAAGATATGATAAGATCTTGTCTAGATAACTAAGACTTCTAGAAGATCACCTAGAACCTAAGTAAACTTAACATGTGAATAAGTCCCCTTGATCGGAATTAGCTAGGTATAATATATTTATTCATACTATCAACCCCCTTAAGTGTGAATTAGGGTATAGATTATTATGAAAATATGCAAACCATTAAAATGATTATTATGGGTTCCAATTACTAGGCCATTTTAGGTTCCCATTTACAATGAAATCTCTCACAAGTGGAGAAAAAGAGAAAACCCAATGGGACAAAAATCCTCTCCAAAAGAGAAAAAATGCAAACAATGATGATATATGGAGGACTCAATGATGCCCCCAAGGACTAAATCCATCATGAATATAAAATGAATGACCCCCCATAAGAGGGAAAAAGAGAGACAAGATATCCTCCCCATAATGAATAAGCTCCAATATCAATAAAGAATGTCTTAAAATAAAAGATGATCCAATGCTTTCAAGTAACATGTCTTCCCTTTGGAAGAAAATAATCCATAATTTGATGAAGAAACAACTCCATGTACAACTAAAATGAGGAGGGATGAAGTTTCAACATGCATGTCTCTAAAAACTAATTAGTATTATCCAAGCTCTGAAGAAGTCAAAACATAATCATTGTCAAACTCAACCAAGAAACATGAAAACTAAAGGGAACGAGGAAACTCACAAATTAAAATATTGAATATAAAATAATATGGGAACAATTTTTTTGAATGTTTCATCAAAGGGGAGAGAGAACCCCTCAAATGTGTCCTCCAATTTTGTAGTATGATACTCCACAAACAAGTTATAAATTCCTATCAATTATTCATACCACAAAGAAATATCTAAAAAAATATGATCATCCTAATGAATAGAAGCATTGATTTATGAGGAAGTAGGATGTGGATGAGTAGGAATCTTAGCACTAGTCTCTATAATACCAAGGTTTAGATGACTGAAATTCTTCTCACAAAAATGATTCACACTTGATGAATGAGTCTGAATAGAAGTCAAAGGAACATTATCATCATCAAAATAAAATTGAGAAAAGGAATATAAAGGAGATGAATGATCAACCATCTCCATAGAAATCATATCTCTAGTCTCCAAGTTCCTTATGTATACTCTATCAAGAGTGAACTCTAATATTTTATGTTTTCCACAATGGGTAATTTGATAAACAAAAAGGAGATTAGATGAAAAGGAACAAAAATAAAATAATTAAAAGTGCCTTCTCTTAGTTCAATAGAACCATTCCTACATACCTTCATGTATGTGTTGTTAACCATCAAAAGTTTAAGTGAATTACAAGGCTCAATAGAAGAGAACATTCCCATAGATGATGTTGTGTGATGAGATTACCTTGAATCAAGAAGCCATCTTCTAGATTTAGGACATGTAGAGGCCAAGAATTCTTGTCATTTAATATTTTTAAAACCATTTTTAACTCTTGGTTCCCTAATTTTGATGATGAAGATGAAGAAGACACTAATTTGAGAAGCAAATTCTTTTCTTCTAAAAAAGGTGTGTTAGCTCATCAATATTCTAATCATAAAATATATTCTCACCATGCCATAACCTTTTACAATATGCACATTTCAACTTCTTCTTTTAAGATGAGTCCCCTTTAGAAGAGGAATTGGACTTAGGGGTGTTATGTGAAGGTGATTGTTTACCTTTCTCATTAGACTTGGGGTCCTTATTTTTCTTCTTACCTTTGCCACTTGAAGCCATTTTATTTTTTTCAAGAAGATCTTGAGATGTGGAAGACTTTAATTTCCGCATGTGTGCCAAGTTTTCTTGTTCCCTTGTGAGTTGAGTTGTAAATCCATGAAGAGAAGGAATTTTGTATGCATTGTCAAGGGCATCCATTGTAGCATAAGATTTTTAAACAAACAGTGAATAATAAGGACCAAGCTTAGCGAAAATAGAAATAATCAATTGTTCATCCTCTTTAGTGACCACACAATTAGATAAATATAGTCTAAGAGAGTTTATCTTAGTGAAGAAGTCCTGGATATTATCAAAATCTGAAGGACTAAAACTCGTAATTTTATTCTCCAACTTAAATTTCCTCATTTTATCTAGCTTACCAAAGAGACTCTCTAAGGTAGTCCAAACATCATTAGGATGTGTACAAGATGAAATGTGATATTTAAGATCTAGAGAAATGGAAAAAATAGGAGAAACAAGTGCTTCATCCCTTCTATCAAACCATTTTATTCTTTCTATAGCTCATGTGGGTTATGGATCTATGCCAAATGTGATTCCTTGCAACTTCAATTTCAACAATAAAACTCCCATTGTTACTTCCATTGATTATAGTTATACGGGGATAGAGGTAAAAAATTTGGAGAATCCATGATAAAATTAGAAGGTACAATAGAGGAACAAAAAATTACCCCTCACAATAGAAGAAAATAACCCTTTTGGCCCAAATAAAATTTCACATTTTCATAAATTTACAAGTTATGCCAATGTACAAATCTGGCTTCAAACTAAAATTTTGAAAGTTTATATTTTTTTGCAAACACTACATATATAAAACTAAGTTGTCCTTAATACCTTCTCGATGCCACAAGAATCAAGAAAAACAGAGTGCAAAAAAAAAGTTGTAAGCTTGGAGGCTAAAAATTAAGATCTAACTTTAAGCTATAAAATTAGACATCAAATAGAAAAAATATGAAAAATCACTAGTACCATTACAAAGTGCTCAAAACCAACTTTCAAATGATATTATTTTTGTAATAATCCAAATTTTGAATCAAAAGTTATGAATTTTTAAAAAAAGTGTTGAATTTAGCCTATAGTGATGACCCTCTTAACAAAATAGAAATTTACCAATCATCAAATTCTTAGAAAATGTAAAAGTGTTTTTATGAAAATAAGGGTTTTTAGGCCATCTAAATTGCAACAAAAGCACCCATTTGGGATATAAGTGCTCCAATAAAAGTTGTTCACCAAATATAAGCTTCAAAACCCAATTTTCAACTATATCATACTGAAACACTGAAAAATAGGTTCACCAAACTGAATTAACAAGATGATGAACCTAATTTTGCTAGTGTTTCACTCAATTATTTGGGTTATAATGCATAAATGATAATCAAGAATCAAACCTAACCAATATAGAAATCAAAAGGTAGGTTTTAAGAGTGTCAAATGTTGTGTACCTATTGCAAAAAGTTCCTTTTCAGGCCTCACTAAGGACTCATTCGCCCAGTGGTAAATGGGTCCTAGCTAGATTTCTAGAAAAATACTTTTTTGGTTTTGTTCTTCAATGTATACACTCCCAGATCCTAGTCAGAGACTATTAGAAACCCAAAAAACACATTTTTTAGCTTAGTTTCCATGATCTTGTAAGAGAGGTGACAACTTTAACAACTTTGCAACTTTGAAAACTTTTCTCGCCAATTGATCTTCAACCTAAAACCCATCATCACACATCAAAGAGGATAAATTTTTTGTTTTGTTATGGAATAGGGGTTTTCCTTTGTCAAACCCCAATTTTTTAATTAAACCTTGAAATGAAACAATGTATAAAGGAATGATGAATGAAAAACAATGTGTAACAACTCACCAAACCTTGTTGAAACCTTGGATTGCAAATCTAAAACTTAGCATGAAATGTACTCAATGAGTGTAGGTCTTGATCATGAACTTGACATAAGACAATGGAATTAAACACTTGAACTTGATCAACAATGTCACACCATCACATTAGCTCAACAACATGCATTACTTTGACATGATGATTGATATCTTGATTGCTAAAATATTCTTCTTCAAATGTACCTTTGAATGCCATAGAAATTCTTTATTGAAATATTGATTTCATAAACATACTATTAGGATTCTTGCATAAAAATTCTTAGATGAAACTATGTTAAATAACCTTGTATTTATACTTATCTTACTCTTTATTACTGAAATTTAAACAACACAATCCAATATAAGATCTAGGATTTGGAATCATTAAAATATCGCAAAAAAAATATTACAAGGGGGGTTCCTAGGGTTAAGTGAGGACCCATTCTCCATGTGGCAAATGGTTCCTAGCACACTTAACTAGTACACAATTTGGGGGATGTTAAATGTTATGTAAAATTAGGGTCCTAGGACCTAGTGAGGACCCATTCGACTAGTGGTGAATGGGTCCTAGGTCACTAACCTAGGACAAACACCTTTATAAATTAAGTGTTGTGTAATATAATTAATGAATGTTGGGTTTTATCCCTCAAAATATGCAATTAATTAGGCTTGGATTTAAATTAAAGCGGCCAATTAACCTCAAATTCACCTCAATTAATTAATAAAGCCCCAAATTAGTGTGACAGTATAAAGGTACACTTCAAAACACCCTATATAAGACATCATTGAGTCCATTTTATTAAAAAGGGCCCTAAACTTAATGTCAATGCGTGAAACACATTACAACAGTAAATCAAGGCAAAATTAATCTTATTTTATTATTAATTATTCCCAAATTAAGTGTGAAAAAGGAATACTTTTTTCTACACTATATTTAGCCCCCACTTTAGTGAGAGTATGATCCCATGCCAAACTCACACTAAAGTAGATATTCAAGACACTTATGTATGAAAAAATGAAAAAGATACATAATCATACACTATCAAACCTTGAAAAGAGTCAAGCCTAAATAGTCTAATGTGATGTGGAACACATCTCGACTATCGATTTTGTTCTCACTCTGGGGTAGTGGAACCTCAGGCCATCCAGTAGGTGAGTATCCCTCTAGAAAGGTGGCTTAGTGAGAAAATCATGCCTATGTGTTGGCTCTCATTGTACTTACCATAACAAAGCTATCCCTTTGATAACTCTGATAGGGTTCCACTCACATTCCTGCTTCATGCTTAACAAGCTATGTTATGCTAAGAATCTATTCACATGGCAAAGATCTATAGGAAAGAAAGGTTTATTATGTTAGGTGGCTTTGAATTAGGGGTTCAAGCTTCACAAGGTTGGAAAGTTGTGTTATACCAAACACATGAAAATTAATGCTAGTAAAAAAAATTGTTCAAAGGTATTTCACTTCATTCGTGTAAGGTCTCCTTCTTAGGGATAATCCTACCTAATGTCTCCAAGAGAGGACAAGTCAAGAGTAATAGATTATAACTTAGGGGATGCCTCGTGTTGCATCAATCCACTAAGAGAAATTCGTATGCTAGGAAATATCACACTCTTGGAGGACATCAAAACCAATGACACCACCAAGAAAATGACACATCACAAGAAAAAATAAAATCAGACCATGGAGCATGGAAAATTTCGAAAGATATTATCGATGTATGCTCCCACTTTAGAGCGGTTTCTAACACCATTGATGTGAGAAATCACTTTAAAGTAGCCAATGTTCAATCGTAAGAAATGAGAGCTTTCCTCAGAAAGCCCTATGTCAAGTCATATGTTTCTGAAATAAAGCTAAGTCATGAAAAAGAAGGGATGGGTTGGCCCTAAGAATACATAAGTGATCTATGGATTCAGGGTCAGTATATCCTTGCTACAATGTTTTTATAGAGATCAAAAATGTCATCATTCCCCAAATACTCATATAATTGGAAGAATGGCACATAGAGAGTGAAAACAAAGAAAAGGATTTTGGGTTAACATGGAAGAGACCTAAATGTCTTGATGCCTTGTGTGCCAAAATGAAAACACAAGACAAGAAAAAAATATAAAATTCTTACACCATATAGAAGAATGTAGATATAGATAGAGGAATGCACAAAAAGAGATAGAGATACATCAAATGAAACTACAAGAGGGATCACATTAGGCACATGCAATCACATAAAGAAACATGAAAAAAAAAGAAAGTAAAATACTAGTAGGGTACATGTGAATCAACCTATAGTAGGTTGTCTGCATCCCAATCTTGATCAGTATATATGGAAGGAAGACAAATAGCCAAAGGGATAACAACAACTACCGAACTAGGCAAAGCACCAAGTTCATCACTCTTTTTGGGGGAATTTTCATTTAAACTCATAGAAGATGAAAATAATGAATTCAAATCATTATGTACTTCTTCATCAAATTTTTAAATATCAATGTCATCATCTAGATTAATCACAATAGGAGGTTAGATGGAAATGTCTCTAAAAGTTTCTTGTTTATGTTGCGGTGAAGGTATAGAATCATCATGCATTGCTTTAGGTAAGTTTAGATTTTGATTTTCTATGTTTCCCTTTTCTTCTTTATTTTGTAACATATGAGCAATAGCATGATGTCTATGCCTACACTCTCTAACATTTCAATCTCATTTCAATCTGTTGTCAATTTTTTTTTGTGTAGGAGTGGGTTTGTCAACCATATATTTATTTTCTTCACTTAGGAGAGGAATCAAAGGAACCATAGGAATTTGTTCAACCACTTTCTCTTTAGCTTTGTAAACTTGTTTGAGTTTAGGAGGAACAATGGGATTATTTTGATTGTCTCATGGTCTCTTATAGGAAATGGTAGGATGGTTTTTTGTTGGTTGCTCTTGGATATTTGGAAGGGATTTTGGCTCAATCATGGGTGAAGGCATGTTTATAAGGGATAATTATGCTATGTGATTTTCCTTAAAATTTTGATATCATATGAAAAAGTAGTCCTCATGAGGGCTAATAGGTTTAACAGGCTCGGGCCAAAAGAAATTTAATGAAAAGTTCCCACAAGAAGAAATAGGATTAAAGACACTATGATGCACAATAAATATTTCATTGCCAAATGGAAACTTTGAACATTTATGCACAACCGACGGGATGAAATTCATAGAGTGAATCCATGGATAGCCTAATTTCACATGAAATTGGTTTGATGATGTGACGATGGTTAATGAGATATTTAATGTTTTTGGTTCAACTTTAGAGGGAGATTTCTCAAGCCAATCACATGGCAAAAAAACCAATTGTGTGTTTGAATCCATTCTTTTGGTTTATCATATGTATCTTGATAGAGTTCATGCACAAATAGGAATTCTTGATAGAGTTTAGTAATCACATTCTTCTAGCTATATAAAGAGGACCATCGGGTGCATGCTTGATTATGTCATTTTGTGAGAAGGAAAAATCAAGAGGCATTTAGGTAGATCCCTTACAAGGTTTACAATAAATGCCACTATTTTATCTAGTGCATCTACATTTTCATCTTTTATTTTTTATTCATCTGTGTCAACATTCATCACATCATTCTTTGTTTCACTAGCTTTGACAAATGAAATAGTGTGTTTCGGCATGGGATTTCTAAGGATTTATAAGTTTTGGTTAGGTGGAGCTACAAAATTATTACCTTGATCATTCAAACCTTCAATTAGAAGATAATTAAAATCAATGAGGTCTTCCACGAGATGTATAAGATGCTTAAAATATTTTGTATCATGTCCATTTTGTCAGTGTTAGTGGCAATAAGAATTTGGTCTAAAGGTTGTAGACAATGGTTTATTAAGATCAAGAGCTCTAATAGGAGGTAGGGAAAGAATATTATTTTATATGACATGCAACATGATATTGTGAAGAGTATTAGGTAAAGGGGTAAATTTTATATTCCTATCCACAAAGGCATATGATTTTTTTGTCTTTATGGCATCCACTTGGTTATCACCTTGTTGATTTTTTTGAGTGGAGTTAAGTTGTAAAAGTCCCTATTTTGTTTCTTGAAAGGTTGGTAGCTATATTGAGGTGTTGATTTAGACCTTTTAGGATGGCTAGGTGGATCTCTCATATCATGACCATAATTCAAATTTTCATAATCTCGATGAGTTGTACATAATTGTGTGAAGGATGGGAATTTCAAAATCTCAAGCTTGCTTTGGATTTTGTTTTTTAAATTGGAAATAAACATTCATTGAAGGTCAGCATCGAGAATCTTAATCTTTATTTATGAATAAAGTATTTGAT
Source organism: Sequoiadendron giganteum (assembly GCA_007115665.2). NCBI lineage: Eukaryota > Viridiplantae > Streptophyta > Pinopsida > Cupressales > Cupressaceae > Sequoiadendron > Sequoiadendron giganteum. The sequence continues at coordinate 538,840,654 of CM021105.1, forward strand.
ATATCACTATGAAATCAGTCACTTTCTCATCATCCTTTCGTTTGCATGTCTTTAAATTAGCTAGGGTTGTCTTGGGACCCATGCGAATTTGGAAGTGGTTGTAAAAGGAATCAATAAGCTCATTGAATGAACCAATTGAATTATTTTGCAAGGAGCAAAACCACTCTAAAGCAGTATCCTTCAATGACCTAGGGAATAGTTTAGCCAAGAGCTTATATTCAAAGATAAAATCACTATATAGGGATGTATAAGTAGACACATGGCTAACACGATCTCCTTTCCCACTATATTTCTCAAATATAGTAACTTCTATATCTTGTGGTATTTTTGTTCTCAATATCTCCAGGGATAACATGTTGGTTTTGATGTATTGTGAAGGTTGACCATTGTTGTTTTGATTTAGGTTTGTGACTTGTTATTGGAGGGTTGCAATGTTTTGCAAAAGTGTGTTAAGAATTGCATCATTGTTGCTATTGTAAGGTGGAGGGGAATAAGGTGGAGTGGCACATATGCATGTGGAGGGCAAGTGAATTGTAAATTTTTGAGGGAGGATGATTGATGCGATATTATATTTGAATGCACAATGCTAGAAGGATTCCTTTTGGAAATACTTAAGGAATTGTTGACATTGCTAGTAGGTTGAATGGTTGTGGTAACTTGAGTAATAGTGTATGTAGGAAAGGAAATGGGTATTGTAGAAGGAGGAATTGAAGTTCCACCTTGGATTTGAGTACACCCCAAATCTTCAGTACAACTAGTCATGGTAGGGATGGTGTTATTAACATTATGCACATTTGTTGTAGGTATGGAAGTCATGGGAAATGAGGTATGGATGTTATGATCCATAGGGGGTTGATTATCAACACTATTAGAAAGAGAGTTAGAAAACCAAAGATCCACGATGAATGATGTATCGTGGGATGACATGAGTCTCAAACTAAATCTCATAATAGTATTGCTAATAGGATGCAAAGTTGTAAAGCTCAGACAAGTTTCACAAACTTAGTGTGGACTCCAAAAATAGAAATATGATTAAAATGCAATGCAATGACCTAAAATAAAATTTGTAAATGTATTTTTCAAATTCTAAAAAAAGGTAATTTGTTGATTATACTATGTAACAATCTGAAAATGAAATATTGTAAATGCAATTTTGAAATTCAACAATGCACTAAATGTACCAAATTAAGCTAGATATGATCAAACTAATGATACATAAACTCAAAATATTGTAATAGAGATCTGATAACAACAAACAAAAACATAAACAAAAGATTTTAATTTCCAAAATAACAGATCAAGACCTGATCAAGGACTCATTCACCCTATGGTGAATGGGTCTTAGATTAGGGTTATCAAATCAATTTTTACAAAATTTCAAGTCTTTTTAATGGTTTTCAGATTTAGTTTGTTACAGTAAGTTTCAATTCATTTTTCTATAAATGCAATGTGAAATTCAAGTGCAAAATGTGACAAAATTATGACCTAAAAGACCTAATTTGATATGCAATTTTGTTTCAATTTTCAAATACAAATTAATGTGATGTATATGATATGCAAGATGAATATTTTTTGGTATTTTTTACATTTAAAGAATGCAAACAACGCAATCCTAAAACCCTAGATGAGATGCAAATTTTAATGCAATCTAAACACCCTAAATGAGATCTAATTCAATGCAAATGAATGCAAGATATAAATCTAGGATGAAAAGTACTCCAAAATCAGAAAACTACAATGCTCAAAAAGTCGGGTTCACCATAATGAAACATCAAAAAAGAGGTTCATCAAAATGAATTAACAAGATGATGAACCTAATTTCATTAGTGTTTCACTCAATTATGAGGGTTATAATGCATAAATGATAATCAAGAATCAAACCAAACCAATATAGAAATCAAAAGGAAGGTTTAAGAGGGTCAAATGATGTGTACCTATTGCAAAAAGTTCTTTTTTGATCTCACTAAGGACTCATTCACCTAGTGGTGAATGGGTCCTGGCTAGGGTTTTGGAAAAATGCTTTATGGGTTTTTTTCTTCAATGTGTGCACTTCTAGATTGTAGTCAAAGACTATCGAAAAACTAGAAACAAATTTTTTAGCTAAATTTATGTGATCTTGCAAGAAAGGTGACAACTTTGACAACTTTTCTCTCCAATTGATCTTCAACCTAAAACCTACAATCACACATCAAAGAGGAGAAAAATGTTATTTTATAGAGAATAGGGGTTTTCCTTGGTCAAACTCTATTTTGGTAATTAAAACTTGAAATGAAATAATGTATAAAGGAATGATGAATTAACAACAATGTGTAACAACTCACCAAACCTTGTTGAAACCTTGAATTGAAAATTTGAAACTTAGAATGAAATGGCCTCAATGACTGTAGGTCTCGATCATGAAATTAACATAATATAATGGATTTGAACACTTGAACATGATCACCAATGCTACATCATCACATTATCTCAACAATACACGTTAATTTGACATGATGATTAATATCTTGATTGTTGTAATATTCTTCTTCAAATCTACCTTTGAATGCCTTAAAAATGCTCTTCTGAAATATTGATCTCATAGACTTGCTATTAGGATGCTTGCATAAATTTTTTTAGATGAAACTATGTGAAATAGCCTTGTATTTATACTTATCTTACTCTTAATTTCCAAAATTCAAATAACACAAGCTCACATCAAATCTAAAATTTGAAATCATTAAACTATTGTCAAAAAAATATTTCAAGGGGGGTCATAGGGTTAAGTGAGGACACATTCGCCATGTGGTGAATGGGTCCTAGCAGACTTAACTAGGACACACATCAAGGGATGTTAAATTTTGTGAAAAATTAGGGTCCTTGGACCTAGTGAGGACCCATTCTCCAGGTGGTGAATGGGTCCTAGGTCACTAACCTAGGACACACACCTTTAGAACTTAAGTGTTGTGTAATATCATTTATGAATTTTGAGTTTTATCCCCCAAAATCTGCAATTATTTAGGCTTGGATTTGAATTAAAGGGGCCAATTAACCTCAAATTAACCTCAATTAATTAATAAATCCCTAGATTAGTGTGAAAGTGTAAAGAAAAACTTTAAAACACCTTAAATAATACATCGTTAAGTCAATTTTATCAAAAAGGATCCTAAATTTAATGTGAATGTGTGAAACACATTCCAAAACTAAATCAAGGAAAAAATAAGCTTATTTTATTATTAATTATTCCCAAATTAAGTGTGAAAAAGGGATACTTTTTTCTACACTACACATACAATGGTCAAATTGAGTGAAATAAAAGTTAGATCTGAATTTCTAGGACATTCTAAAATCAATAGTGAGCTTAGATTTGCACCAACATGCTTGAAAATACACATTCAATACAAATTCACAAAGATAAAACCCCAAATATGGTATTTCTATCATTTTTTTATTGTCAATGTCATCATTTGGTGCAAGAGAAGAGCATACTCAACTTTTCAAGATCCACCAAGATCTGCACCAAATAAAAAAACTCAAGCCTAATTATCTCCCATATATAAGAAGGGGCTTGCAAATCTAAAGCTCTGATACCATGTTAGAGTCACTCAACAACTCAAGCCTCTAGAATCACCTATAAAAAATTTTTTACCTTCAACATAAGAGAAAAGAAAAAGCATAAATTTTCAATAATGAATGCAAGATAATATGGCCAATATGAAATAATAAATATTGCAACTATATTGGATTGGAAGGAGAGGCCTTTCTTATAAAGGAAAGGTGAGAGATAGGATTATAAAACATTGTTACTTGTGTCTTAATCCTATATTATGATACAACAAACTTGACCAAAAATCAAAAAGATAAGATAGCGTCAGATCTTATCTAGCTAACTAATACTTCTAGAAGATCACCTAGAACCTAAGTAATTTTGACATGCGAATATGTCCCCTTCCTAGGAATTATCTAGGTACAAGATATTTATTCACACCATTAGTTTATACAATATGGGTGGCTTTCCTCCAACAAACAATGATGGGGGAAGGGATAAAAGTGACTACAACAAATCCACTTGGGGAGTGGGAGGGTGTCTCAACAAATGTTACTTTCCTACAATTTTTGGAGTAATAGTAGGAGAAAGAGAAACCCCCAAAGTTTTTGATACTATGAGGGTAACATTTGTGAAAGAAAAATACCACCTGCTAGAAACGCTATATGTCTTTCCTTAAAAAAATCATATGATTTTAATATAATTAAATTTAATTCTAGAGAGGTTTAGTATGGGATAGCCAAAATAATCAGAATTGAAGTTTCCATACAAAGAGAGAACCCAAAATCCATTATGGTGGATTATGTATAGTAAGCTATTATTTGAGAGCTACAAATACTTGTGGATGATTAAATGGGTTAATTGATCGTAGTGATCAATGAGTGGACCATATGTAGATGACATCGAAACAAATAAGGAACATCTAGGATTTTACGTTCAACCTAAGTGTAAGGGTAAGAAAAATCAAAGTAGGAAATATATGTACATATAATTTTATTTTATTTTTCATACTTATATCTACACAACTCATGAATTTATTGGAATTAATTTGTATCCATATTAATTTTGTTGATAGGGTCAATGAGAAAACTTAAAATGGGCTCTTCATTAACATCAATAGAGATGTAGAGAGGCCCATCATATATGCCCATGTAAATAGGAGAACAAGAAATGATTGGTTTGGGGATAGGCCACACTCAAGGTATTCAAGGTCTAGTTTCCACCATTCCCACCATATATTAGAAGAAAGGATAAATGGACTAACCAATTCTATTTTCTAACATGTATTGGGTAATATAAGCTTAGAAAATTTTGATGAATGTTGCAAGAAATGGGTTTGCATAAATTTATAATTATTGGTATTGTTTGAAAACACAATTATTCCATTTATCATTAAAAATAAAGACCTATATTTAATTAATTATATTTAATGAAGGGTATATGTAGGATCATGATGGGCCAAAAAGTGGCGATATCTAAGTGATATGATGGCCCATGTGGCTGATGAATTTTTTTTAACCCAGAATTGATTTTTTATTTGAATTATGACTAAAGTCCTAATTGATAGGATGATTGAAAAAAATCTATAGCTTTCAAACAGTATCACATTTTTTGAATCCAAAATATGCATCACTTTCTATGCTTCACATACTATAGGATTAAAAAAAAAGAATTGAATTTCATGAAGTTTTGATCAAGTTAAGGTGGTTAGACATACGAGTTTTTATATTTTTTAAAAGTTGTAATAAAAAATTCATAATTAATTATTTTACTTGGAAAAAAATTACAAAAAAATATGCATCACATCGGGAAATGAGACCCCTACTTATATCTAAAATATTATAAAAAATATTATCATTTTATTGTGGTTAGGGTGGTCAGACAGACACCTACTTCTTATTTTTTCCCTAAAATTTAAGTACTAGATTGAAATTTCAAATTTTCACCAAATAGATTTTTTTTTGTTTAAAATAAACCTAGTAATTTAGAAACTACATTCAATTTTCTACAAATTATGTTCTTACATATTTTTGAAATAATATAGATAACTTATTCAAATTTTTACATCAAGTTGCCTAACTCTGATTCTCTAAATTTTATTGCCACTTAAGGGCCTGTTTTTTCCATGATGATCTTGCACATACCCTGAAGCCTTGACCAATATGTTTTAGACAAATAATATTTCTTAGTATGATGTTTGGGAACCATACAAAATTGAAAAAGGGATTTGAAGTAATAATAAGAAAGATAGGTTTATTAATATCTAATGGTAGAATATGTAATAACAATTTATCAAGTTATCATTTAAGAGATACTACAAAATGGAATTGATAAATTCAAACAATTTTGTAAATTATTTATTTCTTTGTGGTTTGGAATAAGAAAGAGCTAGGGTGTCAAACAAAGGTGCCATGGATAAAGTATTATTAACAACTATATGCATACTATTTTTGAATATTTAATATTTTTTTTATAATTATTACATGAATATGAAGGCCTAGATGACACAATAGGAGCCTAAAAATTTGTCTCCTCAAAATAGATTACTATAGGTTGGTGGTCTCACAAGGCCATACACAAATAAGTGAATTATTGATAAGAGATAATAATTATTTTTCCCCAATTAATGATTTTTTAATTTATTTTTATGAAAAAGCATTGCACATTTGAGTCAAAAATTATATATGTAATTTGTGAGAATAAAGATTAATATATAAATATAAAATTAATAAAAATTTTGTGAGAATATTGTTTATAGTGTACTAGGTCAATAAATGTGACCTAGGGGCAAATGTTAGCTTGAAACTTCTACAATAATTTGTTAAAATATTGATTAAAATAATTAATAGAGTGGTCTAATAGTGATAAAAATAATTCTAATGTAGTGTCTTTCAATGATGACATAGTAAGTTTTTCTGACAATTGATATTGAGAGATGAAATGTCCATAGTCCTATAAAAGTATATACATGTGTTTTTGGTTACCTTACCACTATATTTTTTAAACCAATGGACCATAAATACTATAAGTAGTAGGGTAGCAAGAATATGAAAATATAGTAGGTTTTGGTGATTAAATGTTAATATAAGACGCTACAAAGAAGTGGATAGTGAAGAAAATTATTATTGGAGGTTACATAAATTTTTTGAAAGTTGATTAATCAAGATATATATGCTATGTAAATGTGGTGGAACACTACTAGATATAATAGTGTTTGATAAATTTAAGGAGGTAATACAATGTGAGTTGAAATGTTCCAATGTTCTTGATATAAATTCCAAAGGATAGTATTTATAAAGAAGGAGCAAATCTATATGAATTAATTGGGTTCCTCACCATTCTGGAAGATGAAGGGTCTACTACTTTAGGTCCTCTATAGTTGTGGTCTCCATATTCATTCTAAGAAACATATAGACACTAATAATAGGCATAGACATTGATTTTTTTAAGTAATGATATTTGATTATGATTCTTGACTAGCCTCATAATAAGATACTAAAGTTGAAACATCAATATGCATGATGTGAGAAATCTATTTGATGAAATAAAGACCGTCAAGATTACCTTTAAGTATAGTAAAAAGGTCTTCAACAAGAGAGATTTTAAAATATGATATATTCTCATTGATAAAAATATTAATAGTCTCCAAGGTCTTGGTCTAATTTGCACACTTCTAGGTGAGAAGTAGTATTCAATGCCACCTCAAAATAAAATCCTACATTTGTATCATCAAAGGTTTTATTAGGTATTTTAATGAAAAAGGGATCCTAGGTCTAACTCTGAGATCGCTAACATCAATGCTTTTTGAAAGAACATTAGGATACAAATCAGTAAGGGGGTTAGATTTACTTGCAACCTTGAAGGTAAGTCAATCAACCTAGGATCTGATACTTTAATGCCTTGTAAAATGATTGGAATTGATTTTGATTTTATTAACCTAATGAAACTATGAGACCTAATATGAAAATGCATCTTTTTTTGTAATAAAGAAACTATAAAACAAAATTTCAAGGGTAAATTTGGAAAGAGAAGAGTACTATGCACCTAATATAAAAGTTTGAGCTTGATTTTGCTAAACAAGGCTACCCACAATGACCTTGTTTGAGTTGAGTTTTATCATATATGAAAAATCAATCGTGTATCTCTTTTTTTGTGCTATACTTTCTCACTGTGTTCTCTCTGTATTTGAATCTGAACTTGTAAAAATTTGGAAAGGAGATGGGGGTATCTATATAGGAGTTTGTCTTGATCAAACCCTTATTTTGGTATTTCTATCTCCAAAAGTAGCCAATTATTTGATTGATAAAATGTGTGTGCTCCTAACCTTAAGTGTTTCTAAGGTTGTAATGAGATAAAATTCATTAAAACCTACTCAAGTATGTTAGAGAATGCTTCCTAAATGAAAATGAGAAGATCCACCTAAGAGAAAGTCAAATACCATTAGGAGAATGTAAAATAAAACGATACCTCACTTTGTCAGCAAGTAATATGAAGCTTGACGGTGAGAACACATTGGAAAGAAGTCATTAGGTTGTAGAAAATAGCTAAGAGAACTTTCCAAACCTAGATTCTATCATGCCCTTCTATTGGAATCAAACTAGAATTATTGAATAAAACTTGATCAAATATGAAAATATCCTTGAAAACCTAAAAATTTAAATGTATTTTGGTAGAAAGCAATTGTCACGATATTATCTTTCTTGTTCTTGTTGTCCTCTCCCCCTTTCAAATTATGAAATGACTAGATATTTATAGGTCATTAATCTAATTTCTCAAAAATTAAATCTCGATAGCAGACAATTAGGATTTGAAACTCAAATAATAAATTTCCATCCTTGACATATTAAGCTTTGGAACCAAATTGATAGGAAAAGGCTACCTAGGGTACCCTTGTCGAGGCCCTATTTTTTTGGCATGTGAAGTGTCAAGGACAAAATATTAAATGTCTACTTTCATTTTGTATATTTTATTTCTTGATAAATGATTAAATGGGCCATAAAATACATAATTCAGGAAATTAGGTTTGTTGCAAGTATGAGAAGTTGGTGTTGTCATTGATGTCAACAAGCCCGTGCCATCATCAATGTCTATTTTTGGATAAGAGTGTTGCAAGAGTATGAGCAGTTGATGTTATCCATACTTTGATTAGTTGCATTATGGTATCATTAGAAAATCTATTGGTGTCAACCTCTAGTGTTTCTTTGGTAAGATTCTATCTATGGAAATGGATGTATTGAAGATGATGAGGATGTTCTCTAGTGCTTGGTTTCCAAGTTATTTTGAGAAAATTTGATAGAAAGGGGAAATGGTGTGTTGTAGTAATATTCTAGGTGACAGAGTTGTGTTTTGATTTTTCTCCACATTTATTCTAGGTTGAAGATATTCCTTTGTGATTCATATAAGTTGATCAGAGATGTTCATTGGTGTTGTATTCAAGATTTGGTGTGTTGGATTATTGTATGAAAGAAGTGTTCCCGAGTGTGTGAATTGTGCATTATAGAGGTGTTTGAGAGAAATTATTTTTCTTCACATTTCTCCACAATTATGTTTCAGTTCTTATGAATCTAAAGAGTGTTGATGGTGTTCATAAATTTGTTTAGTCAAAATGGTTTGAGGTTTGTTGCTTTAGAAGTATGTTCCTTTAGTAATAGTGTATGACATAATTTTTTTAGTGTACTAGGTGTGTACATTCTTCTGGTGGAAGTTGTTAAGGAGTTTGTTGGATTTCATGGTGTTTGAGGAATATTCAAGATCATTTTCTAGCATGGTGTGTGGTTTGCAAGTTGTCCTTGGGTTTGAGGAAGTGTGTACTTAAAATTTTAATGGTGTTTGCATAGGTAATGACTGACTTGGTATTTACACTACTTGCAATGAATGTTTGATTCTTATAGATGCATGTGGTTGAGTGGTGCTATAGATTTGGGTCCCAATTAATTTTTGATGTGGTTTGATTTCACTTCTATCTACCATGGAAGTGTTTTGGCACCGACCTAATTTGAATTTGCATAGTTGATGTGCATAGCTGACCTTTGAGAATGGTTTCAAGGTTGAAGAAGGTATAAGTATGAGTTGAGTTGTTGAGGTGTGTGAAGAGAGATGCAAGAGATTTGAATGATGTGAAGTGAAATGTGTTAGAGTGTGAAATTGAGTAATTCAGTGTGATCTTTCATGTGTTGTTTTACTAGATATAGCAAGAAGAAGGTGGCTACAATTATTCAATCAGACTATGAAGGCAATGATGCCATTGTGGTGGATTCTATAGAGCAATTGAGATGCTTTTATTTGTGTAACATTCATTCTCTACCTTATTTTGTATTCTTCCAGTGGGCCTTTTAGTAGTGAGCCTTTCTTCTTTAAGTAGTGGGCCCTATTGCATTCAGTGTTCATATTACTTATATTATGAGCTAATCCTCACCATGGATTTTCCCTTCTTAGGTTTTCCATATAAATATGGTGTTCTCTTATGTATGGTGTTGATTTGTTTCAGTTTTTGGTATTTTATTTTCATGCTAAATCATCATAACATATTTAAGGGATTAATGAATGAATGTGGATCTAAATGTTAATGAGGGTTTTGAAGTTTTAAGGTACAAATGATTCAACTCCCCCTCTCATTTGTCTTGTGCATTCAATAATTGGTATCAAAGCAAGGTTCCTTAGACAAAATATTAATTTCTTAAGGTAGATATAGGATGGTGCATAATACAAAGATCCCTATATTTGGTGGAACAAACTATGCATTTTGGAAAACAAGGATGGAAGGATTATTGGATTATTTGGGATATGATGTCTAAAAATTAACTTAGAATGGATATACTATGCCTAAAAATTATTCAAGCACTGAAGATGAACTCAGATCCTATGAAAGTAGTGGTAAAGAAAGGTATGCTCCCCTAAGTAGTCTTACAAATTCTGAATTAGTGAAAGTTATGAATCTAAAAACTGGTAAAGCAATTTGGGAAAAGTTGGAAAGTATTTATGAAGGATATAATTGTTGGACTCAAGGGAAAAGTGAGAGGGGTGGGATGAATTAGTGTTCTACAAATTTGAACTTTATTAATCTGATACACAAGCCATTTATAACTTTGAACAAAATAAAAGATGTAAACATATAAATCAAACATCCACAACACCATAACACAAGGATTTTTACATGGAAACCTTGTTAGTGAAAAATAAAACGATGGAGGTCAATCCATAATTTGAGTACTCAAATATAAGTTTTACAAAAATGAGAATGCACTTGCATTTAGGCACACTACCTAGAGCTCACTGCTCAAAAGGGAAGGCTCACTACCTTCAATTTTTTAGATTAAATGCATCTAAAGGGTTGAACTAAAATAATAGCATCTACTCATTCCTGGTTATAGTTTTGATTAGGTTCATAGATTATGTTCTGGACCTTTTATTTGATTTTGTACTTCGCTCTTCTCTGCTCTGCTATTCTCATCAGAAATCCATACACAAATGAATTCACACCCTTTCCCTTCTAAATTTCACACCACACACTAGTATATTTTTCATCTCGCATGATTCGATATCCAAACTGATACAACCGATCTCACATGTATATCCTCTATCAAGGATTTGATCATTCATATGTCAGCTTTAACAAAACATAAAATACTTTCCAACTCTCAGCTAAATCCATAATTAATTCTTTATGCGTATCCTCCAAAGTCAGTTAAGACATAGAGAGGACCCAAATAAACATGTTCAATCATAGAAACATTTAACAAATTACTCCTTAGATATCCGCAACGGCTATATCCACCAAGTCAGCCTTCTAACATAGATAACCAAAAAATCGATGCACCGGATCTCCTAGATCGTACAATAGTAGATGCGCCAACACAAAAAATTGAGAGTAAGGTATACAGATACCCAACTACCTTCCCTAAGTTGTGCAACAAAAACTAATAAGAAGATAATGTGCATTGATCGATAGACTTAGGTTCAACTGGATACCTTTTTCTTCATTCTTACTTGCTGGTAGAAGCTAGCTCTTAACTCTATCTGCCGGTATGGACCAATACTAGACTATGGAAAAGATCAATGACTTAGGTTTCCATCAATGACAACACTAGAAGCCATATTCCAACAATCTCCCCCTTTGGTATTGATGGCAACACTTAGTGAAAAATGACTAAGTGTCAAAACCAATATGAGTACACTATGAAACATCAAAATTTCATAACATAACTCCCCCTTAGATTGATGAGGAATTTTACACTACTTTCTCTCCCCCTTTAACATCAATGAAAAAATTGGAAGCCTTATGCCAACGATGAAAAAACACGTGTTCAAACTCCCCTTTTGAAATATAACCAAAACTTCAAAATTTTGACAAGGACAACTGCTACTTTGAGTTAGAAAATTATCTTGTTATTTTCTTTCATCTCCAGGAGGAATTTCTTCCAAGATTCAATTGCAATCCCAATTATTATGATCATGTTGTTACTCTTAGATGTCCTATTGATAATCTCAATGATGGATTCTAGAATTGTGATTGCATCTTCTAATTTCTCACCTTTCCTCAGTATCTCAACCATCTAATCTAGTTTGCACTCAAATAGATCATTTACTTTCCAAAAAGTGACCACAAGCTTGTTTTTAGTGAACTGAACTTTTGTGTGCTCAGACTGTAGCCCTTGAATTATCTTCTTAATTGTACCATCCTAATCCTAAAACATATCAAAACTTTTTCCAATCCCATTCAATTCTATTTCAATTTGCTCCAACTTCTCTTTGTATTTCCCCACTACATGAGGCCAACGGATGCAATAGTTGTAGAATTTATTTGCTGCACTTATGAATTGCCTCAACTCATTCATTTTCTTTTTCAACTTGGTAAGTGATAGCCTAAAATTCTCCTTCAAATGAGAGATTATTTCTCCTTCTTTTTTTTGAAACTCAAAGTCCATAGTTTCCTTAATGCATTCTATCATTTATTCAAGTAAAATATTTTTCAAATTCTCCAACTTAATCTGACTCTGCACAATATGAGCACTTAGTAAAATTAAGATCATATCTTGATCATATGAGGGTCTAATAGACCATAATTGAGAAATTTTTTGCATTCCACCTTCCTTATGAATAAGTTGTTGTAGCTTCTCTTTTGTCAAGTCATCTTCTTCTTCACTTGCTTCAGACATTTCCTTTTCTTGTTCAATTTCATCTGAATCCTATTATTTTCCCTCTATGTCCTTAGTTTCCTCATTGGATTCTTCATCTTATATATCCACAATCTCTTGTTCTTTTCCTTTCCCTTCAATATTTGGAATCTTGCATTCTAGAGGAGTACAAACAACAATTTTTTTTTCTCTTTTCTTCTTTCTCTCCATCCCACCAAAAGAGGAACCAACTTCAAGTTATTTTAATAGAAGAGAAATACCAATTGAACCAAATTTTCCTAACAAACTCTTAAAGAAATTTGCCAATTCTTGATCATAGTTCGCCACACTCTTAGAATATTATGTTTGGATTTGTTTGCATACTAGTTCATTTTCTTTCCACATCACATTGTTGCTCATCGGTAAGAAATTCAAAAAATACATTACTAGACATATGACTAGAGTACCAAACCTAAAAGGGTAATTTGTCTCTTTTTTTAATTTCACATTCTCCATCAGTTGATCCTTTAGCAATCTGCATAGGTCAAAGTTTTGATCCTCCATTATCATTTTGTGTGAAATGTAAACTTCTCCAGTCGAGGTTGCTCCTTCTCTATTCATGAAAAATATTTTATATGATACTCCATGTGCAATGTACCTTGTCATAGGATTTTTGATTGTTGAGATTATCAATGCCCTTTGATCTCCAATAACTCTAGTTAGGGTTTCGACTTCTTTCTCAATATGTCTCCAATTTTGCATAATCCCATTAATTTTTGAATTACTTACTTCACAATGATGTAGGGTTTTTCCAGAATCAAAGTGTCATCATTCAATCTGCTCAAAATGAATTTAACAATTTCTGCATTCTCGAAATAGGGAAACTCATTCCAAATGTCCAAATTCTTGTGTTTGGCTTCTCTCACCCATTTCAATTCATCATGCGACAACATATTTCTTATGGCTCTAATATTCTCACTATTGTATTCATCTAAATTTATTTTTTCCTTTGATTTGTTCCATTTTACCTTTCATACAACTACATGCCAAATTATACGGAAAATCCAAAAACGACTGAAATACCTGATGAATTTTGAGATTCGCCACTGAATTAACTTCACTCCCTCAAAATTTTGGTGTAGACCTCTTTCCTCCTTCTCTTCTTCGATGAAAAGTGACAAATGAGAGTTTCAACTTGTCTTTTATAGCTCACACACTTGTAGTAAATGCCTTAGCCCTAGGTATTCTAGATACTCTATTTTCTCATACAATGAGAGAAAAATTCTTCTATGAACCTATGATTTTTCTGAATTTCCTTGTGAGTGTTTTCCAAAGCCTTTGTAGATCATTAATACACCTTTTGACAATCTTTTCGCGATTCGGTACCAACTTACGGACATGGGATAAAGGATTTTCTTGAAAAACTCCCCCTAGGCCAATGGCCTGAGATCAATTTCTAGAGGAATTACCAGAAGCAGGTTCTGGTGTAGAAAAATTTCCGGCATCAGATTCATTCTTCCTTACCCATTTCTTCTTCATCTGATCTCCTATTTCATCCACAATCATTTTTCCTTTTTCTTTATCATTTTTCTGTGTATTTATGTCTTTGTATACCAAACCTCTTCTATCCATATTTTTGTTTCTGCATAATCTTGCAATGTGACTCTATCTATTGCAATTGTAGCACACAATATTTCCTTGTCCAGACCAACCATTCCATTGATTTCTTCTTGTTTGCATTGATTAGCAATATGCCAAAATTTTCCACATGTGTAACATTCAACATTCCTTCTATTGACAAAGTAATTTGACATAATTTTGTATTCAATTGATTTATGACCAAACTTTTTGCAATTGAAACATTGACCAAAGAATGATGGATTACTTGATTTAATTTTACTTCTACACTGAGCAGCTATATGACCAAATTTATTTCAAGAAAAACAATATTCATTAAAATTTTGAGCATTAGGTTGTCTTACCGAATACCTTCTATCTTTTTTCATTTGATATCCTTGCCTAAAATTTCTTTGTCCAGATCTAGAACTTTCTCCTTTCTCATATCCAAGACCTTGCTTGTCTTTAGCATTATTTTATCCTTGAGTTATCTCATCAAGCTTAAAAAAACTAATCTTAAACTTCTCCTTGTATTCATTTGTAGTAGCAAGTTCATCCCTGAGAAAAATAATTTTTTTTCAAGTTCTTCTTCATTGTTTCTGGATTGTTGTGATTCATTTTCTAACTAAATGAATTTTCCATTTATTCTTCTGCATTCATCATATCTTTATTTTAAGGACTAAGCAAGATTCTCCTCATTCTTCTTTCTTTCTGTAATCTCCTTAGTTAGCTTCATCACCATGGATTCCATTCCAAGCTATAGGGTTGCATTGTCTTTGGAAATCTTTTCACATTCTTCAGTTATTTACTTCAAGGCTTGATTTAGGTGAGAACCATCAATGTTTTTTCTCTGTTTTTGCTTAATCTAATCACAAAGATCCTTCCTCTTTTCCCTTGATTTAACAATCTGATCCTTCAATGACTGAATGAATTTCTCAACATCCCTAATATTTTATTTCAATTCGAGAACTTCTGCTTTAAACTAATAAAGGTCATCAAGTGCTACAAGAAGTTGTTGCTAAAGACTATCAGAGTCCATTACATTCCAAGATCCACCTCAAGTTGTGAGACTTCTTCCAAGGAACACTTCTCTGATACCAATTGTTGGACTCAAGGGAACATTGAGAGGGGGGGGTGAATCGGTGTTCTGAAAATATGAACTTTATTAATCTAATACACAATCCATTTATAACTTTGAACAAAAGAAAAGATGAAAACATATAAAGAAAACATCCACAACACCATTACACAAGGATTTTTAAGTGGAAACTCTCTTAGGGGAAAAAACCACGATGGAGGTCAACCCACAATTTTAGTACTCAAATATATGTTTTACAAAAATGAGAATTCACTTTCATTCAGGTACACTGCCTAGAGCTCACTACTCAAAAGGAAAGGCTTGCTGCCTTAAAAAAAATAGATTAAATCCATCTGAAGGGTTGAACTGAAATAATAGCATCTACTCATGCCTGGTTATAGTTCCGGTTAGGTTCATATATTATGTTCTAGACCTTCTATTTGATTTTGTACTTCACTTTTCTCTGCTCTGCTCTGCTCAACTATTCGCATCACAAATCCATACACAGATGAATTTGTACCCTTTCCCTTCTAAATTTCACACCACACACTAGTATATTTCAAATCTCACATAATTCTATATCCAAAATGATACAACCGATCTCACATATATATCCGCTATCAAGGATTTGATCATTCATATGTCAACTTTAACAAAACATAAAATACTTTCCAACTATCGGCTAAATACACAATTAATTATTTATGTGTATCCTACAAAGTTAGTTATGACATAGAGAGGACCCAAATAAACAAGTTCGATCATAAAAAAATTTAACCAATTACTCCTTAGATATCTACAATGACTATATCAACCAAGTCAACCTTCTAGCACAGATAACCAGAAAATTGATGCATTAGATCTCCTAGATCGTACACTAGTAGATGTGCCAACACAAAAATTTGAGAGTAAGGTATACAAATACCCAAATACCTTCCTTGAGGTGCACAACATGAATTGATAAGAAGATAATGTGCATTGATCGATAGACTTAGGTTCAACTGGATACCCTCTTCTCCATTCTTACTTGTCGATAGAAGTTATCTCTTAACTCTATCTGCCGGTATGGACCAATACTAAACTGTGGAAAAGATCAACGACTTAAGTTTCCATCAATGACAAAACTAGAAGCCATATGCCACCAATAATAAGGTCAAACAAGCTAAGATTCAAAATTAAAAGATAACATTTGAGAAGTTGTAGATGTCAAAATATGAAAACATTACAATCTATATATAGTGGTCTGCTCCATTAGAGGTCTTGGTGGAAAAGTGAAAGATTCAAAAGTGGTAAAGAAAATTCTCAAAACCCTTCCTAAAGCTTATAGTCAAAAAGTTTCTACTATTAAGGAATCTCAAAATCTAGATCAATATACTATAGATCAATTGTATGGTTCTCTAACTGCATTTGAAATGAGAGTATTTGGTACAAATAATGGTGCAAAAGTTGAGATTTCTTTTAAGGCTACAAAAATAAAGAAAATTAAAGAATCAAATCAGTAGGATCTTGATGATGTGGAAGCTAAATTTTTCAAAAGGATGAAAAAGGGTACTAGTAATTACAACAGTAAGTTTCCTTTCAAATTTTTTAGTTGTGGAAAGATAGGTCACTATGCTTCAATATGTCCAAATAGGGCTATGAATGACAAAAACAAGTATTTCTGATGATGAATCTAATTATGGAGATGATGATGATGAATTATTGTTCATGGCTTTAAGAGATGAATCTATTTCTACTAACCCTAAAAGATGTGTGAAGGAATGCCCTCTAGAGAGAAAGGATAAGACTGAAGGTACTTTGGTTTCTTCCTTTCATGATAGAATAGATAAGAACTATTGGATCATTGATATTCAATGGTCTAATCATATGATCAAAGATGAGTAATTTTTTAAACTTGAAAAGTATGATGGAGGACTTGTTAGATTTGGTGATGACTTAGGTGCTAAGATATGCAAAATAGGTTCAATCAGATTTGATGGAAAACATAATATTGATGATGTTTACTATGTTAAGGGTTTAAGGCATAACCTCTTGAGTGTTGGATAAATGTGTAGTAAAGGGTACAATATTTTGTTTTATTATGATTTTTGTGAGATCAGAAAAGGGTTTGAAACTGTGATTGCTACTAGAAGAAGGATAGATGGAAATGTTTATCAGCTTAAAGGTGTTGGTGGTTATTGCTTTATAACTCAAATTAATGAAAGTTGCCTATGGAACAAGAGGATGTGTCATATTAATTTTGATAATCTAGCTAGAATCAGTTCAGTTCAAGTAGTGAGAGATCTACTAAAGATTACAAAGCCTATCAATGTTCTTTGCAAGGACTATCAAATTGGGAAGCCAATAAGAAGAATTTTCAAAGGAAAAGAAAAACATTCTACTGGATTGTTGGATTTCATTCATACATATTATTGTGGTCCTACAAGAGCGAGAAATCTTCAAGGTGATAGGTACTTCATTCTTTTGATTGATGACTATTCTAGAATGAAATGGGTTACTTTTCTTAAAGAGAAATATGAAGCCCTAGATAAATTTAAAGCATTTAAAGTTATGGTTGTGAGTGAAATGGATATGAAGATTAATTATTTAAGGTTTGACGGAGGTGGAGAGTTCACCTCCAATGAATTTAACATGTTTAATGAGAATCATGGCATAAAGAGGCAATTTTTTACACTTAGGACTCCTCAACAAAATGGAGTTCTTGTAAGAAAAAATATAAATATTCAACAAGTTGTAAGGACAATGATGAAAGAATATAATCTATTGGAATAACAGAAGAAATTTATACTATTGTTTATTTACTTAATAGATTTGAAGAAAAATAAAACAACATAAATACTTGCTATGAGTTGTGGTATGGTAGAATCTCGACTGTCAAACAATTTAGAGTTTTTGGAAGCAAGAAGTTTGCATAAGAGATGCATAAAGAGTTTGAGATGTTTATGTGTGGGGATATGTTCATTTCTTCCTTGGGCTAAAAATCAATCAAACAAACAAAGGAATATTCATTTCACAATCAAAGTATGTCAAAGAAATGTTAAAGAATTTTGGAATGGAAGACTTCAAACTGGTATCTACTCCCATGGTTATTGGTTGCAAACTGAGAAAGAATGATGAAACCCCTAAGTTTGATCAGAGAAAGTATAGATCAATGATTGGGGGATTTCTATACGTAATTGCTACTAGACCAGATATCATGCATACAATTTGTCTTGTGGCTAGAATTCAATAAGATCCTAGAGAATCACATGTTGCAGCAGTAAAGAGGATATTTAAATACTTGAAAGGCACTCCAAATTATGGTTTATGGTATCCAAAGGATACTAATTTCACTTTGAGTGCTTACAAAGATGCATATTGGGATAGTTGTGTTGATTACAAAAAAAGTAAAAGTGGTGGTGCATTATTTATTGGATGTAGATTGGTATCATGGATGACTAAGAAATGAGATTTAATTTCTTTATCTATTGTAGAGACTGAGTACATTGCAAAAAAATCTTGTTGCACACAAGTATTATGGATGCGGAAAGAATTCAAGGGTATTAGAGTAGTGTATGATGAACAAATTTCTATCCTATATGATAATACAAGTATAATTTATATCTCAAATAATTTGATAATGCATTCAACAATTGGTATTAGATCACTTTTTGAGAGAGAAGGTTGTGAAGAATGAAGTAAAGCTGGAATATGTTCCTACAAAGGATTATATTGTAGATATATTCACTAAAGTTCTTCCTAAGGATAATTTTGAGTATATTTGGGGAATTTGGGGGTTATTTCCCCTCCTTCTTTGAACTAGTAAGCATAAGGAGATGCACCATTTTAGTGAATCTCAAGATTCATTCTTTACTTTGGACTGATGTTGGTGGCTACCTCTCAAGGGGAGTAGGTAGTAGCATTGTTGATTGTTATACTTAGAAGAGTGTATGTTTTCAATATGCAATGGTTTCTAATTTTGTATTGTGTGGTGTGTGCTCCTAAGGGAGAGTATTCAAAGCATTAAAGGTGAGAAGTTGCAGAGCAATAATAAGTAGGTTGGTGGATGTCGAAAGGAGAGAATAAATGTAAATATTTTGGCCCTTTTCCATTGACTTGAAAGGGGGAGAGAAATTCATGTGAAAAAGTGTCAGGGATAAGGATTCGATCTATCATCAAGATAGGCATCTAAGACAGTAGTGCCTTAGTGATTTCAATTCAAAATCACAATAAAGACACAACCAACTATGCTATAAAGCAGAAACAAGCATAGTTTATCCCCCATTGATCCTCTCAGAGAAGTGAATGCAACAAGAAACAGTTTCAACATAAACAGATACCATGAAAGACAAAAGGAATACACAAAGATATACGTGGGGAAAACCCTTTCAGGTAAAAACCCCACACTCCAAAATTTTGAGCCATTGTATTATTCAGCAACACAAAACTAGTTACAATACAATATCAGGCTCAAAGCCAATACAAGAGTTACATCTTGTTCTACTGGAGAAGTAACAGGTACCCGCAAGATTCCTCTCAGCTCCTCAGATGACTGTCATAGCTAGCCTCATGGCCAGCCCAGTCATTCGACCTCCAATGATTCCCATGCCCAAATCCAAGAGATAGAGTGTTCACAGTTACATTGCCTAAGCAAACTGCTCGAACACCCTCTCCATCTCTCTACAAATCTCTTCACACCTTCGGCTCTCCAACCTGCAAGTCCAACTGCTGCAATCTCGCATCATGCATCATGCATTATGCTTGCAGCCTCATGCTCATGCATTCACATGCCCACGCATCCTGCTCGCAGTCTCATGGTTGTGCATTCAGCTCGCACATCACCCACTTGCTCTGCAACCCACGACTCTTGCAGACTCGTCGAACTTACTTGCTTGAGAAATAATACATCTCTCATCCATTATGTAACCAATTCAACAAGAGCAAAGAAGACCATCCGCAAATCACGCATCTGGTCAGATTTGACATATCTCCCTGCAACGAGCCACCCAAGCATTCAATGCCATTCCGAAAATGGGTTCAGCTCCACCAACCTTCATTGACTAAACATGCAGCACAACAAATTAGGTAACCATCCAATCACTATTCAATCAAGTGCCATGCATCCAAGACCCATCAGCAATCGTAGCTAACAAAGCAACCAAAATGGTCAAACAGACATCGGGAGCGTCCAAGGCTTCAAGCCAAACCTAACACTATTGAAGCCAGAGTCGGAATAGGAGTCGAAATAGGACTCCACCGAAAAAGCACACTGCTAGAGTTGGAGTCGGAGATGGAACTGGAGTCGAAACATGACTCCACCGAAATTACAGGTTCAGGAACCAATTCGGTTCCGTGTCCACCCACAACAAAGAGGAACATATTGAAAATAGGACTGACTGAGTAAAGTCAACCTAGGGTAAAACGAAGACGGGAGCACAAACGATCGGAGTCGGAGTCAGGGATGGAATAGGAGCAGAAACAAGACTTTACCAAAAGTGCAAGATCAGGAACCAAACCGGTTCTGGTTCCGCCTCAACCAACTACAAGAAACAACAATCCATAACTAGGACAAAGCGGAGGAAAACTCCCCGAGGAGAATCCAAACATCCAGAGGAACTAGATCACAAAAGTAGGAGTCGGACCCATAGTCGGAACAGGAACAGAAATAGGATCATGGCAAACAAACATTGCCAACTTCCAAAACTAGTTTTGCCTCCACCAGAACCAAGCGAAGAGCAATAGACTGCCGAAGCCAGAGCTGGAGCTGGACCCAGAGCCAAACCCAGAACATGACAAAAGGAACAATGTCAGGTTCCAATCCGGTTCTGCCTCCACCAGAATAGCAAAGCACCACTCCAACCAAAACTCCAGAACAAGAAATAACTGACCGGCTAGAAAGCCAACCATGAATAGACTGCCCTCATCCAACTGATCAAATCCACGTGACTGAAAACCATCACCCACAGCTCATGCTGAAACATCCAACCACCCATACCTTAAAGGTATGACCTAAGAGTGAACTCATGCCATCAAAAGAAACCCACCCATCCCAATAGCAAACAAGCACCCTATGTCAACCAGTCATAGACCAAACACATCCAAGTACTCCCACTACAAGGGAACTGTCCAGATGAGTGCAAATAGAGCACCATCACAAATGATCCAGGCATACCAAGTCCACCAAACCCAACATAAAGAAATGTAACCATGTAGTTCCAAGGAACATCCATACTGATCTGCAACATCCGCAACCACCTGTTGCAAGAAACATTTATGTCAACTATCTTCCACAGTTCTTCCAAACACCTCCAAAGCTGATTGAAGAAAGAAGCAAAGGCACCTTCGTGTCATCACCCAGGTGACAACACATGACCACAAACAGTGACCAACCCGGTAGCACAAAGGCAACTCACATCTAAAGTCACAAGAGCAATCAAGAAGAACAAGACCAGATAAGAGAGAAACTACCAATCAACAAGAAACATGTCCTTCTACAAACACTTCTAAATGCCAGCTGTGTCAAGAATGATCTTCTTTACATCCCAAAGGGAAAAGCCTTGACAACATCCAACAAAACATGGATGTAAGCTCCTCAAAGAAGATGAAAA
Organism: Sequoiadendron giganteum; assembly: GCA_007115665.2. Lineage (NCBI taxonomy): Eukaryota > Viridiplantae > Streptophyta > Pinopsida > Cupressales > Cupressaceae > Sequoiadendron > Sequoiadendron giganteum. The sequence continues at coordinate 538,862,572 of CM021105.1, forward strand.
CTACCCATATAACCATCTCCTTTCAGTCCTCAAAAGCACAAGGAGATAAACTATGTTTTCCAACCTTTCATTATGAATCCTCTAGAATCTAAACCAACTCAAAATTCATAACATGAAAGATAAAACATAAAGCACTTGAAAAGTATAATGGGTAGATACCTTTCACAATGAAACCACTACCGAGCAGATCAAGAAGAAAAAAGAAACATGCTCATCCAAGATATACAAGCCACCATGGCTAACCTAAGAGCATTCTCCTTCAAGATCTCTGTTGAGTTTACATTCAACCAAAGTGCAGGCTTCTCGGACTTTCAGTTGTAACAACAATATTCACTTAAGAATTCAAGCCTCACCTTTATTCTCCATGCATCCATGAGTATCAACACTTGTCATCTCATGCTAACTCCAAATTGCAAGACTGCAATAACCATGAAGTCCTCTAGCATATGACCAATGTACTCAAAGTAAAGAGAACCCCCAGACCACTGTCAAAGTTCCATAACCTAGAATAGGAACTTATCATGACACCATGATCTACACATCTCCAAGGGAGATACCATGCTTCAAGTGAACTATCCATGGTCTTCAAGAGCAAAACAACATGCCAAAACTCTAATGCACAAGCAAGAGTATACCATGACATAAAGCAAACAACTCTAAACCAACATCACCTGTCAAGCACCACCAGCAACTCAACCAAAGACTACCAAGGTCCTTCATGGCTCCAAAGTGCTGCACATCTTCAAATAGTGAACATGCAGATGCGAATTCTACAACACCAAAGAAGACTCCATTCATTGCTAAAGCTCCCATTGAAACGTGACACTGAGCTTTCCAAGCACCATGACTGACCACACCATCATTGTCAAAAGCTTACACTATGCCAGTGTACCCAGCTCTCCATGACATCATGATCCACATGCTTCAAATCCCCATCACTGACTATTCAGGTACTCAAACACCATTCCTCCTCTCATCTCAAAACAGCCACACCAATGCACAAGTGACCACATACAAGGTTAACTAATAGATCTGCACAATATGGTTACACCCTCGTGGATATAGACAGTCCACTTTCGAGTTGTCTCGCAACAAGCATGTAGGTAAGGACAGCCTACAATATTGCACAACCTACGGATGCAACCAAAAGTAAACCTGCAAATCTATCATTGCACTGGAAACTGCAAAACTAAGATAATCAAAGAGAATAGCCAAAGCAGACAATCATGACTCAAACACCAGATCAGTAGCAGATTTGATTTACCAGTCACGTCCACAACCCAAGCACCAAAGTCTAGAGAACCATCAAAGCATACCACAAGAATGCTGAAGGAAAAAACATACCAACACTCCCATGCAGAGAAGACACCACTCCTCAAAACTAGTCGAACTGCAGCTATCTCATCCAGTCACACCCCAAAAACTAGGATCTAGAAAAATAGCAAACAACAGTTCCACAAAACACAAGTTTTCCTTGACCGTGCAAAACCTGCAAAAAACCACAGTGTTTCCAAAACACCCACGCACCTCGATATTCACTACTCATCTAGACAACTCAGGAGTCTACACATAACCATCACAGTAAACCATAACAATGAAAGAACAAGAGAATGCACTGTAGACTTTTTAGGAAAATATACACAAAACCCTCAGAGCCAAAGACATGAATCTGAACCATGCAAGTGCAAGAAAGAGGCACACAGGAACAACAGGTCTGTTTCAGACTAGTTCCATTGCCACAGTCATGCACAAGCACAAGGAAGAGCTAGGCTATCCAAAAGTTGCAGACCACCAAGGTCACCTCATAGCCTCCATGCAATCAAAGCACTAGAGAAAATGCCTTCAGTGCTAAGTCAGAAACACCCAGCACAAGCACAACAATCCATAGCTAAATAACGACACAAGCTAGTCCATACCACCAAGGAGCCTCTCACACAAACGCCCATTATGAACACCACGCTTTGTTGTAACACAACCATGAACACATCTCATGCCGTTTGCATCAAGAACAATGTTACCAGTAAGGAGCTCCAGATCATGTTGCCACAACATGACCCACTCCATACTTTTCTAGTGTCTTTCAAACTGTATGTTGAATCAATGAAGTACACACTTCCACTCACCAAAGGACCAATCACCAACCGATTTCTTCAGACTTCCTCAAGCTTGCTAGGCTAAGAAATCACCATGGGAGAAAACCCAGAACTTCAGCAACCAGGAGAAGGCTCTAATACCATTGTCAGTATCATCAAGCCATGACCTCCCTTAAACATGCTTTGATACCACTTGTTGGTATCATGAGCAACAAGCTACCAGCTCTGATACCACTTTTTGGGGATAAGGATTCGGTCTGTCATCAAGATAGGCATCTAAGACAGTAGTGCCTTAGTGATTTCAATTCAAAATCACAACAAAGACACAACCAACTATGCTATAAAGCGAAAACAAGTATAGTTGATACCCCATTGATCCTCTAAGAGAAGTGAATGCAACAAGAAACAGATTCAACATAAATAGATACCATGAAAGACAAAAGGAATACACAAAGATATACATGGGGAAAACCCTTTCAGGTAAAAACTCCACACTCCAAAATTTTGAGCCATTGTATTATTCAGCAACACAAAACTAGTTACAATACAATATCAGGCTCAAAGCCAATACAAGAGTTACATCTTGTTCTACTGGAGAAGTAACAGGTACCTGCAAGATTCCTCTCAACTCCTCAGATGACTGTCACAGCCAGCCTCATGGCTAGCCTAGTCATTCAGCCTCTAATGATTCCCATGCCCAGATCCGAGAGATAAAGTGTTCATAGTTACATTACCTAAGCAAACTGCTCGAACACCCTCTCCATCTCTCTAAAAATCTCTTCACACCTTCGGCTCTCCAACCTGTAAGTCCAACTACTGCAATCTTGCATCATGCATCATGCATTATGCTTGCAGCCTCATGCTCATGCATTCACATGCCCGTGCATCTTGCTCGTAGTCTCATGGTCGCGCATTCAGCTCGCACATCACACACTTGCTCTACAACCCACAACTCTTGCAGACTCGTCAAACTTACTTGCTTGAGAAATAATACATCTCTCATCCATTATGTAACCGATTCAACAAGAGCAAAGAAGACCATCTGCAAATCACACATCTGGTCAAATCTGACAGATCTCCCTACAATGAGCTGCCCAGGCATTCAATGCCATTCCAAAAATGGGTTCAGCTCCGCCAACCCTCGTTGACTAAACATGCAGCACAACAAGTTAGGTAACCATCCAATCACTATTCAATCAAGTGCCACGCGTCCAAGACCCATCAACAATCACAGCTGACAGAGCAACCAAAACAGTCAAACAGACATCTGGTGTGTCTAAGGCTTCAAGCCAAACCTAACACTACTGGATCTAGAGTCAGAACAGGAGTCAAAATAGTTCTCCACCAAAAAAGCACACTGTCTGAGTCAGAGTCGGAGATGGAACTACAGTTGAAACATGACTCCACCGAAATTACAGGTTCAGGAACCAATTCGGTTCCACGTCCGCCCATGGCAAAGAGGAACATATCAAAAACAGGACCAACCAAGTAAAGTCAACCTAGGGTCAAACCAAGACGGGAGCACAAACGATCAGAGTCCGAGTCGGGGACGGAACAGGAACATAAACAGGACTTTACCAAAAGTCCAAGATCAGGAACCAAACCGGTTCCGATTCCGCCTCTGCCAACTGCAAGAAACAACAATCCAGAACCAAGACAAAGCGGAGGAAAACTCCCCGAGGAGAATCCAAACATCCAGAGGAACTAGATCACAAAAGTAGGAGTCGGAACTAGAGTCAGAATAGGAATAGAAATAGGAACATGGCAAACAGACATTGCCAACTTCCAAAACTAGTTCCGCCTCCACCAGAACCAAGCGGAGAGCAACAGACTGCCGGAGCCGGATCCAGAGCCAAACCCAGAACATGAGAAAAGGAACAATGTTAGGTTCCAATCTGGTTCTGCCTCCGCCAGAACAAAACTTGAAGATCCAAGAAAGCGGGGAGTGGAGCTGGAGACGGAATGGGAACAAGACCTGGAACAAGGCAAACGGAACAATGCCAAGTTCCATCCCAGTTTCGCCTCCGCCAGAACAAAATTCTTTGCCAAGGAAACAAGAGAATTCACCTAAGTCTTCAATGGGGGTCACCAGAAAGTTGAGGCATAATTCCCAACAAAAAGAACAAGTCTTTAGGGGGAGGAATGTGGAGAGAAAGTCATGATTATTTTGTCTAATGGGGAGAGGAGAGAAAATGAAATATCTATGGTGTAGAGTTATTGTGTGTTTCATGGTTTTTCACATCATGTATTGCCATCAATGAAAAAAAGGGAGATTTTTGCAAGTATGAGAAATCTGTATTGTCATTGATGTCAACAAGCCCATGTTGTTATTCATGTCTATTGTTGGATAAGAGTGTTGCAAGAGTAGGAGCAGTTGATGTCATCCATGATTTGATTAGTTGCATTATGTTATCATTAATAAAGCTACTAATGTCAACCTCTAGTTTTGCTTTGATAAGATTTTTCCTATGGATATAGATGTACTGAAGATGATGAAAATGTGTCTCTAGTTCTTGGTTTCCAAGTTATTTTGAGAAAATTTGATAGAAAGAGGGAAAAATGTGTTGTAGTGGTGTTTTGGGTCATAAAGTTTTGTTCGCATTTTTCTCTGCATTTCTTCTAGATTGAAGATATGCCTGTGTGATTCAAATATGTTGATCACAGATGTTCCAAAGTGTTGTATTAAAGATTTGGTGTGATTGATCATTGTACATAAGAAGCTTTTTTTTTATTATGTTAAAACTAGAAGGGATAGTACTCATTATAGAGCATCCATAGAGGGAAAATATAGGTGGATCACATAAAATGAGACCACTAAAAAGGAGGAGTGAGACTCACTAGAAGTGATTCTAAAAGAGAAAAAAAAAAGTGATGCAAGACAGGTTGGTTTCTAACTCCTCTCTACACTTCTTGACTAACCAGATTGATCCCACTTCATGATTTGGGTGACTTTCTTCATTGGGACTGTTGAAACTTAGTAGTATAGGAGACACTCTTATTCAAATATATCTCCTTATATAGTTTTCTTCATGAAACTCACAACACACTTCTGGGGACCCATTAGCCTACTCTACAACATATAAAAATCCTGACCAAGGTTACTTTGGACTGAGACACTCCTTTTTTACCTTCTTCGCTCTAACATGGCCTAATTAGGCCTCTTTTGCAAAACAAGTCCCTCAAACCTATCTTCTTAGACCTCAAAACTAGCATGAAAACTGAGTATCAGGCTTCAAACTAACATATCTATCACCACCTTCCCCTAATTAGTCTTAAAACTAGTTGTTCTCCAAAAAAATAGGGTTTTCATTTATGGATAGTCCCTCTATCAACCCCAAAACTCATTCCCATGCCTATTCTGCTTTACCACCCTACCAAGAAATAAATGAAAATATTATTCTACACTCCTATAGGCACATTCCAAATACTTACAACATTCAACACTGGTGGAATGGCCCTCAGTAACTCATTTCGTTTGCAAACCCTCTAAAACCCTACTTACAGAGTGATTTACAAAATATAGACCAAATCTCCCTTCCTTCTTAATGAGAATCCCTCAAATATGAATCAAAATGAAGCTAGCTCAACACTTTACTCAATAACAAAATTTTCTCATTAATTGCTAACTATATGGGTTACCAAAATAGAAAGTAACTCAGATTTTTAGGAAAAAAATACATATAAATAGAACTTTCTTATTCAGCCTTCAATTTTTTTTTGTCTCCAACCTATCTCAAGTGATTTTTCAACTTTTTAGTGGCTTTTCATCTTGTTACAACGTTCCAAAAGGAATTCAAATAGATTTGACTATTGGACTTCCAACTACTCCCCAAATTTAGGCACACAATACTAATCTATTTCAAAATATTAATGTAAATATTGAAATCCTTCCTAGCTCAAACCACAAAAGGTTTCTTCAACATGAGTTTGGCAACCTTGGTCTTATTACAAAAACAAAAATACCATTTCCAAACACTATACCTTAAATTCAAAGAAAAAATAGACAAAAAATATGAAAACAGTGAAGGTGCTTTGCACCATACACCCAGGGATGAAATGATTTCATTCTCTAGATGAAATGAGGTCTTCAATAGAGAATACATGCTGAGAAATGTCCTCTTGTGTCATCTAGGTTGCATCTTCCTCAGACAGTCCATGCCACTTTACCAAATTCTCTCTATAAACCTTTCTCCTTGTTCTTTTCACCTCCCTTGAGTCCAACACAACTTCAAGTTTCATTGGCTGAGTAGGTGGAAGGTCCTTGATCCATTCTCCTTCATCTTTTTCAGGTTCACCTACTTCTTTACCTACAAAAATATAGTTCCCTTGAAGGGATAGAGGTCATTTATATTGAAAATTGGTGAGATTGCAACTCCTTGTGGGAGTTCAATATCATATGAATTGTTGCCATACTTGTGGACCACCTTGCAGGGTCCTATCTTCTTCATCATCAACTTAGTGTACTTCCCTTTAGGTAATATTTATTTTCTTAGATGTTCCCATACTAGATCACCTACTTTAAGTTGTACATCTCTTCTCTTCAAGTCTTCTCTCTCCTTATACTTGGCTGCATGATTTTCAAGTGTCTCCTTGACATATTTTTGTATGTTATGCATTGACATAGAAAAATCCTCACCTTGTGCACATTCACAATATTAAACATTCATTCAAGCTTTTAATTAAATCTTTATTTTCAACATTCACAACTTATGCTCACTCTTTAATGAATTCAATAAAACCAAAGTCCACCAACACACTCACTCTCCAAGGCAATAAAACAATTAAACATTCTTCCTTATCAGACCATCAAACCACTGTATGCATCTGTAACTAAGGGTATTTTTCTAGGTTTAGCAATATCACATGCAAAACATAAAAACCCAAAGCAATAATGAAGTGCAAAGGAATAGATGAAACAATCTCACCAGATGTCTTCATCCTCCATGGCTGACCTCCATTATACCTTCTCAACTTGCTGAAATATGATGTTGCCCTCAGATTTATGATGAGCATTCTAATGACAATGACAAGCCTTTAGCAAATGTTGAAGGATTTGAACAACTATATGCAATACTATGCCCTATTGCAACTAGTAAGCATCTAAAATGTTTAAGCTATGTCAAATGAAATTTAAAAATATGTTATGACAAATGAGAATAACAATGCTAAAATATGAAAAATGCAAGAAGTCAATAATGCAAGAGATAAGAGATATGAGAGAGATCCTCCAAAATGAAGACAAAATTGACATTTTATAGAAAATGCAATTTTGTATGGACGGATGAGATTAAAGATTGACAAGTGCCCTAGAATCCGTGCACAAGATTCAATATGACAACCCACAATTAGGGTTAGGGAAACATTAGGTCAAATTCAAAATGAATGGTCAAGATTGATTTTTAGAAAATCAAATCAATGGTTGACAATGCATGTGACAAGAGATTCTGGGCACACAAACCGAAGTTGCTGGAGAATCAAATAATAATTTTAAATTATTTGATTCAAGAGAGGATGCTGACTTTTTGAATTAAAAATTATTTTAATTCAAAAGGGGTGGGGTCATGTGACAGTAAATAATTTAAATTAAATTATGTACTAAAAAAGGGAATTTATAAAGTGGGACCTATTTTAAATAAATAATATTTATAAAAAACGAGCACAATAAAAGAGGAGAAATTAAATAATAAAATTATTTAATTTAGGTGTTGGGACTTATTTTAAATAAATAAGATTTAGAAGAAATTAAAATAATAAAGATATTATTTAATTATAGAAGAATGTGACAAAGGGAAACTTTTAAATTAAATATAATGATTTAATTCAAAATTTAGGAGAGAAGAGGCTAATTAATAATTAGATAATTAAACATAATTATTTAATTATAGTGGAAGGTGGATTAAATAAATACGACTTTATTTAATTTTAGAAAGAAGAGGACCTAATTAGTGACATAATTAAATAAATAAATAAAATTATTTATTTAATAATCAAGAAGATATAATGGACAAAGATAATTAAATAAATTAAGAAATTTATTTAATTATAGGAAGAAATTAGACAATTAGTGACACATTAAATAAATAATTGAAATTTATTTATTTAATAATCATGAAGAATGAAAAGATATGAATTAATTAAATAATTATGAATTATTTAATTAACAGTTGAAAATGAGTCAGAAACATAATTAAAATGTCCTAATTAGGGTTAGAAGAAGAGCTTGCGGGCCTAGGTCATTTTTATGTTTCTACATTTGCCCCTCTTTGTCATAATGTAGCCTGTCACATTGTGGCAAAGAAAATAAGTCAAAAATATGCCCCAGTGCAAAATAGGATGAGGAAGAATGACGAGGAGGGTTGCGATATGCCCCCTTGAGAGGACGGATGGGTTCCAAGAACATGGGTGTGCTCTCAAAATTGACGAGAAGATCAGAAGATGTCGGGACAAGAAAGTGTTAGTGAAAGATAATGGATGATGATATGGATGCAATGCCTATATGAGATGCATGTTAGTTCCTAGACCAAATCCTTCAACATATTACCATAGGACTTTAATATTTATTTCTCTTTAATCATCATTGGGCAGATTATTATAATGGCCAACAAACACCATGATATGACATAAATCAAGATGTGCAAGGTCGTAACATTACATAAGACAAGCAGTCGCAGACAAGGATGATCATGACTCATACTAAGAGCGCAATTTCCCCAGTCTTTTTGTCATAACCAACTGGAAGTGGAAAAAGACAAGAAGGACAAGCCATGAAATGTCGTTGCTTCTCTAAATCCTATTTCCAAGACATCCTCGAGAAACTAGCAACATGATTGCCAAAAGAACAAAATAAAGCCACTATCATGATACGTCGTTGTTTTTCTAAATCTCGTAGTTAGGATATCGCTGAGAAACTAGTAACATGGGTGTCAAAAGATAAGACAAATGTCATGAGACATCATTGTTTCTCTAAATCCTGTTGTCGGGATCTTGCTGAAAAACTAGTAACATGATGAAAAACCAGAAGACAAGTGCCAAGTGTTTTAATATCATGGTTGCCAAATGTCGAGCGATATCAAATCCAAGAAGGAAACATTTTGAATGACATTGAGGATAATGTTTAGGAAGGACAGATCCAAAAGCATAAAGAAATGACAAGAGTTTCTCTTTAGAAGGACACATCTAAAGAAGAACCCAAATTTTTGCTAGTTAAATTGTCTTGATAGAATTTGATTACATGCCATTGCTGATATGCTGAATTGAGCGAGATTGCCAATGAAACAGAATGTTGATAGATTGTTTGCTCGGGATTGATGGAAGATTTCCATGAATTGAAGGTAGTTGGACATGTGTGAAAATGTTGTGCCATGAACCCTAATGGATTGACCTACTGCGGCCTTGAGGGTCCATCGATTGATGGCCTTGCCTATGTTGTGCACTTAGAGACCTCATAGTTCGACATGACCAATGACATTGTCCAAAGGACAGAAGCTTGAATCATGATTTATTTTGTGATAAACCTAGAAGGACTGACCTAATGTCTCGGGGATTCAAAGATGAATCTTGCCTATGTAGCAAATGCATAGAGACAAACGTAGTTCAGACAAGGACAAAAGATTGATTGACGTGACTGACTGGATTGATAAGATAGACATTGAAACTATTTTTGGGATTTTGACATTGATTTGGATGCTTTTACATTTTCTCAAGACATTTTTCAATTTTTTTAGGTCTTTTTTTAGGACTTTTGCAGATTTTTATGACCTTTTTCAAGACTTTTTCCAATTTTTAGGACTTTTTGATGTTTTACTAAAATTGTGACAAATGCATGTGAATGATGCTGATGCACATGAATCCAAGGACAACCATGATTTTGCTGCTAGTCAAGCTGAATACCGATTGATAGGTGACGATGACAATGACAATGTTGTTTGATGTGGGAAGGACACATCCCAAAACAACGTGAAGATGACAATGATATGACAAGAGGATAAAAGTCTGCAGCAGGGCTAGGGACAAAGTCAAGGAATGTTTTGGATGATGTTCTAGGGTGTCATATTGTTGCATGTGGAATGACTTAAGTAGGACTAGATGGGATAACAAGGGATCTTTAGACCATTGACAAGGGAAACCAAGATGGGTGATAGGTATAAAAGGACAATGGATGACTTTTGTAAAATATAGGAGACATGAGGACTATTATCATATAGTTGTCAAGGACTCACATGAGGCTATGATGGTAATGACATGATATGGAATAGGGTATGGTCAAAGGATTGACATGTCAAAAAATTTCCCAAAGCATGACCTATGTTTGTATTCTAGTCCTTATCAAAAGTAGGTGGGAAAATAGATGGAAATGACAGGGCTTGGATGGATAGATGGAAATGTCATAAGAAATGTCATGTGAAGGGCATGGGAGATGAGATGACTTGCCCCAAAGTGTAATGGTCCACATAGCTGATTTATTCTACACATGACGCCTGTTTGCCAGGTTTTCATCATGGTACTTATCCAAAGTGCCATAAGAATGGTTTTCACTATTGGATGAAATTTTTCTCTTTACTACTTTTGATATTTTCTGATTTTTTTTTAATTGTTTTGTATTTTTGAATTTTTTCCAAATATCCTTGATTCTTTAGATGACCATGAACTGTGTTGAAGCCTTTGATGGTGCCGATGTAGAGACTGGTGCCATGACATGCCAATAATGACCTTTCTAAAGTAGTTGCTTTGTTAGGATCATAGCACTTGCATACAACTGATTGATGTCATTGTGATCCTTTTTGATACTAGAGTTGACCTTATCAAAATACGCACATCGTGATAGAGCGTCATGAGAGTCCTTATGATAAAGCGTTGCTTCCAAGATGCGATGAATTTGTGACATGGGACATTTGGACTTTAGGCGAGATGTAGGATTATGATGGATGATGGTAGATGTGGACAGGTTAGTTGGGTGTTTGGATGTATTGATTTTTATTTTCCAAAATTTGGGTGTCAGATTAGGATAGTGTTTGGAACCAACACTTTTATATGTCTTTTTTGATGGCCATTTTGAAGGAGGTAGACATGTATTATACGTGGGAGTTGTCTTGTCTTGTGGCTCCACATTTTGATTGATTTTTGACATATTTTCTTGACTTGATTCATTCCTTTCCTGACTTGATCCATGTTTCTTTGGGATCCATTTTAATTTCATTTGTCCACTTGTATTGTTGACTGATTCTATGGCCTTTGACATGTGATTTTGAACTTTGGATTTGTAATACTTTTGTTTTTGGTGGTTCTAAATGGAAGGCTTATTCATGTTGGAATGACAATGTATGGTGTGGATGGAAGGAGTGTTGGCAGCAACCTTATGACAAGGACCTTCATGTTTGTAATTTTCCTGAACTTGTACTGGTTCAATAATTCCTTGCTCATGTAGGCCTAGTCCTTTTCCTTGATAATGCATGTTCTGAAAGATTTTGTTGGCAATGGGATACTTGTTACTTTGGAAGCAAGATGCTAACCCATCCTTATTGTGGAAATTAATGCTCAAAATATTCTCATTTGTGAGAAAGCCTACTCGGAAAAAGATAGATTATCCTAATTGATAGGATATTGTAGCTTCATTGACATGTTGGACATATTTTTGACTGACATCTTCAGTTAGATTTTCTGACATATCAGATTCTGATGATTCTTCTAGTGCTTTGAAGTTGATGTCGAAACCGTCTTCATGGTCATGGTCATAGAGCCCACTGAATTCAGTTATAGCTTGATCATTTGCAAATATGTCCATGCTAGGAGAATCTTGTTCTAGTGGTAGATCATCTATGTGTCCCATGGAGGAAAGTGTCTCATTGTTGGTAGTGTCAATGTTGGAAGCTTGGAGAGGGTCATCTTCAAGTGTTTCATCATGAAGGGCATAAAGGTCAAGGAGTGGATCATTTTGGACTTCTTCAAAAGTAGTGTCTTGATCAAAGATGGGCTCAGTTGGAATGACATGATCAAAAATAGGGTCTTGACCAAGGATAGGTTCTTCTTGAATGACATGGTTTTGGATGGAATCTTGACCAATGATAGTTGTCTTTGGTATTGTATGATTTCCTAGGAGGACTTCTTGAATGGATGTAAAGATGGGGTCCAATAGACTACTTTGATCTGGACAAGACGGTGATGTTATGATGTCATGCTTTGGACTTGCCTCTTGACATGTATCCTCAAGTGTAGGTAAGAAGTTGGGACTTTGGAGACCATGACTAGATATGTTTTTATGAACACATGTATGTTGGGATGGAGTGTCTTGGAATGGATTGGTGTACAATGGACTAGGATATGACATGGAGGTTTGGAAAGGGTTAGTGGATGAGGGACTAGGATGAGATGAAGGATTAGAATAGGACATGGATGTATGAAAAGGATATGACATGGATGGAGAATTAGAATATGACGTGGATGGAGGACTAGGATATGATGTGAATGAAGGACTAGGATATGATGTGGATAGTTGGTTTGGATTGATGGATGGCTGATTTCCCTTGTCAAAGTTAGGGTGGGTATGACTAATGGAAGTTTTTTGTGACTTAGTGCCTTGGATGGTGTTAGGGGACTCTTGATAGTAGATGGATAGAGGACTAGGACTCATGGATTGTTGGTAAGATGGATATTTGGGTGGTTGACTGTGGGTTGTGGATTTGGACTTAGATTGGAGGTATAGTGTTTTGAAGTCCCTAGCTAGTTGGGCTTGACCATTACTAAGAAATTGGCATTCAATTCGACTACCAAACATATCAAAGTGGCTTGAAGACATGATGGTGGATGGTATGAGGCTATGCTTTATGCAAGGTGATAATGCAAAGTGATAAAAGGGGATGCCTTATGCCAAATGATTTTTAGGAAAGGTTCACTTAAGCATTCAAAGTTTGGCCAATGTGTCAATTTGGATTGTCAAAGGACTAGTTTGAAGGATAAAATGACAAAATGACAAGGTGAGATTCCCACACTAGACTTATGAGTTGGAAGTAGCTCACCAAAGGACAATGACTAAGGATTGATTTTTTTGACTTGGTCCAATGACAATTTACTTTTTGAGACACTGGTTTGACAAAGAAAGGAAAGTTTACCTATCCCAAATTGTGCAAAATTGAGGACTTGATTTGACAAATGTGGTTCATGATGGCAAATGCGTTGCAAGAAGTGATTTGAGAAAATTTTAGGCCGATTGCAAAGATTTGCTTTAGTTTGGCAAAGTTGTTTTGGATTTTAGCAAGTTTGATGTTTATTTGTCTCAAAACAGTTGGAAAATACATGGTGTGGTAAAAAAGATGAAAATCAACCACATAGAAGTCATTTTCCAAAATCTTATGGCTAAAAGGATAGTATTATTTTGGATCCGACTAATTGCATATCCTTAGCGGATGAATTCAGAAGCTTTGCCCCACAGGCTCCCCCTTACAGTGCACTCACTTCTCAGGGCAACCAAGCTTCCAACCTCCATGAAACTCCCATGGCATATTGATCATTTCTACTAAGAACTATGCAAGTGCAGGTGCCTTCGCAATGATCATTGCTGCGTCAAAGAATAAATAGTTTTTGGCTTGCTATAACAAAGGATTTAATTCGGACATCCATTCGAGTGCTCATACATGGGGCCAAGATTAAGCTCCATTAAGGAGGCACTCCAACCTGAAGAGGTTAAGCTCAAGAGGGTTTTGGGGAGTACTACTTGGTCCGTATGACATATCTGCACTCGTAATCCTAGGCTTTCCCTTAGGATTCACATTTATATACCGGTTGAAAGTAGCTCGGCTAAAGAGCTTCATTGCGGGTTTGAGTCACTTTGGGGTGAGTACTTTTTCCCACCAAAGCAGGCCCAATTTTCTAGAGTTAACAAAAGCAAGCCAAAATATTCATAGTTCAATCAATCCTTGTCTAAAAACAAAGAGAGAACACATGAATATCCTAACTCACACTCGCATGGTGTTCATTTTAAGCCCAAAATGAAATGTGTTGACAAACATAAAAAACATGGAGTTCATTTTAACCGTTTGTAGTATTTGTCAAAACATGAGGTTCATTTTAACCGTTTGTAGTGTGAGCTAACTGAAAGTTCATTTTAAACCAATGCTATGAAGAGATGCAAATTTATTTTAATCCAATGAGTTATCATGCAAGATTGTGTTCTTTTTAACCCAATGAGTATGCATGCATGTTCATTTTAACCCATGAATGTAAAATGCAAATTTGTTTAAGATTTGTGAAATAAACAAGAAAAATGTTAGACTCCTCGCCACAAGCTGCAAACAAAAATTAGTAACTTGAAATCTCTAAGCTACCATACAAAAAAAAGTGTTTCCCTAACCTGAATTGAACTAGTGCAAGCTCAATTCCTAGAGTCAATAATAGTTTCTCTTACACCCAGGATCACGCAAGTGCACAAGAGGAGAGGATACTTCTATTATTGATCATTAATATTAGATGGTTAGCTAGTCAAGACAAATCTGATTTTTGGAACTAATTTTTTGCATCAAAAGTAAAAAAACGGAAAATAGACCCTTACTGAAATTCAGAGAGCTTTCGAGAAATGTAAAGAAATCTGAAAAAATCACTGTTTTTCATCCAGACTTAATTTTTTATGAAAAATCATAAATTAAATATTAAAAATTAAAAATAGGTCCAAAAAATCTGATATTTTTAGTGAAGGTGTCTAACATCATTCCAAACCTGCAAAAAAATAATTGTGAACAGATTTGCAAAATTTTGTGAGATATAAGTCAATCTTTGTAAAACCCTAATTTTTAAAGATCTATTTTTTGTCAAATTATTTTGTAGGAATATTAAAAACATAAAAAAAGACCCCTATTTCAATTGAGAGAGATTTCCAAAAATATAAATAAATCCAAAAAATTTGCTACTTTGCTCTCAAAATTGATTTTTCATGAAAATAACAAAGAAAATTATTAAAAATTAAAAACAGCTCCAAACAATCTTATTGTTGGACTGCAAGCTCTTGATATTGTCGCCAACCTACAAAAAAATTTTTGTCAGAAAATATTTATCCGTTTGAGAGATATGATTGAATATTTGAAAACTAGGGTTTTGTCCCCAAAATGATGCAAAACCCGCAACAAAACCTACAACAAAAAAGATTCAACTCCAAAATTCTTCAAAATTTGTCAAAACATGTCAAGTTCACCAATGTAACTATGGGTATTTTTCTAGGTTTAGCAATATCACATGTAGAACATAAAAACCCAAAGCAATAATGAAGTACAAAGGAATAGATGACACAATCTCACCAGATGTCTTCATCCTCCATGGCTGACCTCCATTATACCTTCTCAACTTGCTGAAATATGATGTTGCCCTCAGATTTATGATGAGCAATCTAATGACAATGACAAGCCCTAAGCAAATATTGAAGGATTTGAACAACTATATGCAATACTATGCCCTACTGCAACTAGTAAGCATCTAAAATGTCTAAGCTATGTCAAATGAAATCTAAAAATATGCTATGAAAAATGAGAATAACAATGCTAAAATATGAAAAATGCAAGAAGTCAATAATTCAAGAGATAAGAGATATGAGAGAGATCCTCCAAAATGAAGACAAAATTGACATTTTATAGAAAATGCAATTTTGTATGGATGGATGAGATTAAAGATTGAAAAGTGCCCTAGAATCTGTGGACAAGATTCAATATGACAACCCACAATTAGGGTTAGGGAAACATTAGGTCAAATTTGAAATGAATGGTCAAGATTGATTTTTAGAAAATCAAATCAATGGCTGACAATGCATGTGACAAGAGATTTTGGGCACACAAACCGAAGTTACTGGAGAATCAAATAATAATTTTAAATTATTTGATTCAAGAGGGGATGTTGAATTTTGGTAGGGTCATGTGACAAATTAAATTATTTACTAAAAGAGGGAATTTATAAAGTGGGACTTATTTTAAATAAATAAGATTTAGAAGAAATTAAATAATAAAAGTTATTTAATTTAGATGGAATATTAAATAATAAAGATATTATTTAATTATAGAAGAATGTGACAAAGGGAACCTTTTAAATTAAATATAATGATTTAATCCAAAATTTAGGAGAGAAGAGGCTAATGAATAATTAGATAATTAAACATAATTATTTAATTATAGTGGAAGGTGGATTAAATAAATAAGACTTTATTTAATTTTAGAAAGAAGAGGACCTAATTAGTGACATAATTAAATAAATAAATAAAATTATTTATTTAATAATTAGGAAGATATAATGGACAAAGATAATTAAATAAATTAAGAAATTTATTTAATTATAGGAAGACATTATACAATTAGTGACGCATTAAATAAATAATTAAAATTTATTTATTTAATAATCATGAAGAATGAAAAGATATGAATTAGTTAAATAATTATGAATTATTTAATTAATAGTTGAAAGTGAGTCAGAAACATAATTAAAATGTCCTAATTAGGGTTAGAAGAAGAGCTTGCGGGCCTAGGTCATTTTTATGTGTCTACAACATCATACCTCTCACTGAAAGGAACCCTATCAATCTCACAACTTCTTACTTTCTTCAAGTATCAAAATTCTATACATTTTAAAAAGTCATTATTGTGATAGACACAAAGCCACCTTACCTCTATTTCTTAGACTTACAGCCACACACTAATGTACCTCATAGGGTTCCCAGTGTTCCATACATCCAAACAACATGCTATGGTTCCTAAAATCTATCCAAGAATTTAGACATCCTTAACTTCATTACTTTGATAATCTCAAGACAACTTAAATTGCTCAGGTCACTGTTCTATTAGATTCACCTTTTTAAGCAAACAAACCAACATATTCCTTGTAGCACTGCCTTGTGACAAAAATGGGCATAACAACCATCCTTGATTGTATCTCTATGAACTATATACATTTTTAAGAACCCATTTCATCCATATTTGACATACAACAATATCAAACCCTTCTATTTTGGAGGAAACATCAGAAAAATTGACTATCCATGCCTAATGGCCTAAAATTAGGTCATATTTTCAAAGCAACCACCATCTATTTAACTCCAAATTGATAAAAAACCATAAAAAGTCTTTATTCATGTCATAAAACTCAGTATTTCAAGATTTCTAAGAGTAGAGAAACTTGGAAACATATTGATTTACCAAACCCTTGTTTATAGGCTGAAAACACCAAAAACAATGAGGGTTTCATAAAGAAGAAAATTTTAAACCTCCAACACTCTGCCCATTAGTTAAAACATTCTTTAATATGTATTCTTATTCTTTTGAAATCATCTCCTTGGAAATTCATATGTTATTTCTTCAAACCCATGTTTGTAACCTCCATTGATCAAGAGGAAAACTCAAAAAATGGCTTCAAAACAACAACACAACTTCTTATTCTTGATACCCCTATACACACAAAAATATCTACAATGAAAAGATACTTAAATCAATCCATCCCATCGACTCACTAACCCTATATTGGTGGAATGGTCTTTGGTTCTTTAATGGACTCTCAAAATTCTTGTGAGAGAATACAGTCCGGGCATTGAAAAATGCCTTTGTTCTTTTGCTTCTTAAAACCCCGACTTCTCCAATGTTTGAAATAAAGACTAAAACCTTCCTAAATATAATGACACAATAATTTTATCCTTTGAAATTCCCAAAAAGTCAAGATAAAGGTAAAAACAAGGGAAATATTGTTGTTAACTCAGAAAACAGGAATTTATTTCAAATTTTGATTACAAGGATATCAAGATCTACTTTTCCTCACCTTTTACAATGTTCTTATAGATATTTCTAAACTAGTAACTACCTCTTGAACTTCCTTGAATGACCCATCCCTTCAAATCCCACTTTGTCTTTTCACATTCCTTCTTTTTCTTACATATTTATCAATATGACAATATTACTAATTTGCACTTTTCCTTTCCTTGACCATATTAGACTTACTCATGACCTTAAATACATTAAATTTAGTCTTTACAATGGCTTTGACACATGAATTTGACTTGAAAATTTCAAATTTAATATATTAGCCTTTTGAAGGCATTTGATGACCTAGGTGCTCCTGCACCATACAACCAACCAACAAAGCTTTCCAAGTCCCTTCAAAGCCCATTGCATCATCTTCACTTGTACCTACAAAAAAAAATCAAATCTACCTTGGTCTTTTCCCTCTTTATCTTCATTTGTTTTTGCCTTGTCTTCATATTTTTCTTCATTTATCTTCATTTTCCTTTGCTTTCTCTTGTCATATTATTTCTCCATCTCTATCTTTATCTCTTCCTCTTCTTTTCCTTCTTAATCACCTTTCATCTTCTCAACTCTTCATCAAATCACATCAGTGGAGTATCCTTCATCAAGGTTGCAACTCTTCAGTGCTTTACAATCAGTATCCATCAGGTTCTAACTGCAACACAACACAACTCAACAAACCATCCATCTTTTCCAACAACAAATCCTGGAAGATGCAACACTCTCTTTACTTTGCATCTTCTACCTAGCTTAATCTCCATTGGAGAATGGTGACCACAGACCTTTCCTTTTCTTCCAACACACAACTCCTTAGAGTTCTTCCTCTCTTCAACTTAGATGGATCAAGCACCTGCAACCAAACTCAATAAAAACTCAAACAACCATCAGCAAAATACCAATACTTAGAACCTTGTTGGCTCTGATAGCAATTGATGCAAGATATGGTGGTTTCTAACTACTCTCTACACTTCTTGATTGACCAGACTGATCCCACTTCATGATTTGGGTGACTTTCTTCATTGGACTGTTGAAACTTAGTAGTACAGGAGACACACTTATTCAACTATATCTCCTTATATATTTTTCTGCATGAAATTCACAACACACTTCTGGGGACCCATTACCCTACTCTACAACATATCAAAATTCTGACCAAGGTTACTTTGGACTGAGACACTCCTTTTTGACCTTCTTCACTCTACCATGGCATAATTAGGCCTCTTTTACAAAAAAATTCCCTAAAACCTATCTTCTTAGACCTCAAAACCAACATGAAAATTGAGTATCAGGCTTCAAACTAACATATCTATCACCACCTTCCCTTGATCAGTCTTAAAACTAGTCGTTCTCCAAAAAAAATAGGGTTTTCATTTATGGAAAATCTCCCTATCAACCCCAAAACTTGTTCCCATGCCTATTCTGCTTTACCACCCTACCAAGCAATAAATGAAAACATTATTCTACACCCCTACATGCACATTCCAAATACTTACAACATTCAACACTAGTGCAATGACCCTCAATAACTCATTTTGTTTGCAAACCCTCTAAAACCCTACTTATAGAGTGATTTAAAGAAAATAGACCAAATCTCCCTTCTTGATTAATGAGAATCCCTCAAATATGAATCAAAATGAAGCTAGATCGACACTTTACTCAATAGTACAATTTTCTCATTAATTTCTAATTGTACGGGTTGCACAAAATAGAAAGTAACTCAGATTTTTAGGAAAAAAACACATAAAAACAAAACTTTCTTATTCAGCCTTCAAAAACTTTATGTCTCCAACCTATCTCGAGTAATTTTTCCATTTTTAGTGGATTTTCATCTTGTTGCAATGTTCCAAAAGGAATTCAAATAGATTTGACTGTTGGACTTCCAACTACTCCCCAAATTTAGGCACAAAATACTGATCTATTTCAATATATTAATGTAAATATTGAAATCCTTCCTAGCTCGAACCACAAAATGTTTCTTCAACATGACTTTGGCAACCTTGGCCTTATTACAAAAAAAAAATATCATTTCCAAACACTAGACCTTAAATTCAAAGCAAAAAAAGACCAAAATTGTGAAAATAGTGAAGGTGTTCTACACCAAAAAGCCATGCTTTTGACTAGAGCATCAAACTAGAAAACAAAGACCAACATCAAGAAACAGAGGCTGCTAAAACAAAGGAACCCAACACAGAACACCTCCCTATAGAAGCAAGTGAAAACTAATAGAATCCAACAACTTACACACAAAGAAAAGGGTAGCTACCCCTAACCAAAAACTCCAAAACTTATGAACCAAGCTCAAAATAAACCAAAGGGAAAAGAGATTATTTTTCCACAAAACACCTATCTTACCAATAATCCCAAACTCTAACTTTAAAGGAACATAGTCTACCTCAAAAGGATCTCCAAAGAAGAAAGCTAGCAAGAGGAAAGGTACCCCTAACAACTCCCCATAAGAAACCTCTAGCTCAATAGGAGAATAAAAACAATGGTCTACAAAGGAGAAACAAAACCAACAAAAAGGGAAAATAATAGATCCCTTAAGAACCATGAGAAATAGAGTTTTCAAGAAGGGAAAGGAAAACACCCTATTCCAAGTGAATCAAGGAAATGGTAGCCCCTAATCCCAAGATAATGTCTATTAAAACCAAAATTGTAGAATGCAAAGTGATACCATCATCACTCCAAAAGCTAAAACTAGCAAGCAAAGACATAATAAGAGAGAACTTACCCAAGAAATGAACCTGGGCCAACAAAGAACCATCAACTAAAATTATATAAATTAAACAAAAATAAACTAAACCCCAATCCATGAGGCCTAGAACAATAAAGAAGAGAACAAACTTCTTCAAAATAGGGCATAACTCGTACCACCACCCAAGAGGGTAAATCAACTGATTCACTAGAAAGTTGTCCGAAGGATGGAGGAAACCAAAGACCACCATCACTAAAAAATCCTTGAAAACTATAGAAAAAAGCAACTCGCTCACAAATGAGTAGGAATACAAGGTTCTCAAAGCAAGAT
Organism: Sequoiadendron giganteum; assembly: GCA_007115665.2. Taxonomy (NCBI): domain Eukaryota; kingdom Viridiplantae; phylum Streptophyta; class Pinopsida; order Cupressales; family Cupressaceae; genus Sequoiadendron; species Sequoiadendron giganteum. Next base: position 538,883,445 of record CM021105.1, read on the forward strand.
GAGACATGCAAAACAAAAACTTCGCAAAAAAGACCACACCTCCCAAAACCATTAAGAAGAGGCAAAACCCAAGAAAGGCTTGACCAGAATAGAAGAGATACAAACCATCGAGGATGGAGAAAAAACCCATCCCTGCTATAATATAAGATAGAGCAAAAATGCCCCAATCCAATACCTAGAAAGCAGGAAAATTTAAAAACACGAGCAAACCAATTGAACGGAGCAAAGGGCTCACCAAACCAAGGAGAGGGAACAATACAACCAATCCAATGTAGCCATGAGTATTTTTCCAAACACCCACAAAGGAGGAATGAAAAATGGTTACCAGTCCAATCAAACTTGAGTGGTCAAACATAGGATGCCAGAGAACAAAGAATTTAGAGTCACCGAGCAAGAATCCCTCCATAACAAAGAGCAGGAAAAAGTCATAGGAAACAAAATAGAGTTACAATGAACTCTACTAGGGAAGAACACTACAACAATCACACTCGATGAAATCGCCAACCAAGGGAAGGAGCATTCAAACCCACAAATGAAACTAGATTTCATTGAGCACACCCTTTAAAGGGAGAAACCCCAAACAGAGGAGGCAAAGAGCACCCAAAATCCAAATTTGGAACTAGAGAAAAGAACCATAGAATAACCCAAGGGAAATTAGTGTTTTCTAAATAGAATACAATAGGAGCAACTTCCCCATCGCCATCAAGATTGTCTTCACCATCATTTGAATCGCCTTCTTCACTAAAAAAAATAGAAGAATTTGTGTTCACCAGTGTGTGAACTATGCATTGCAGAGGTGTCTGGGAGAAATATTTATGTTGTGCATTTATCTTTTGTTATGTTTCAAGTCTTGTGAATTTCAAGGAATGTTGATGGTTTTGGTATCTTTGTTCAGTCAAGATGGTTTGAGGTTTGGTGCTTTGAAAGCATGTTTCTTCAATAACAATGCATGGATTTTTTTTTGGACTATACTACGTGTGTACATTCTTCTGGTGGAATTTTTTGCAAAGGAGCTCATTGGATTTCGTGTTGTTTGAGGAATATTCCCAATAATTTTCTATCACGGTGTGTGGTTTGCAAGTCATCCTTGGGTTTGAGGAAGCATTTACTTAAAATTTTAAAGGTTTTTGCACAGGTAATGACTGACATGAATTTTATACTACTTGTGATGAATTTTTTATGCTTATAGAAGTGTGTGGTTGAGTGGTGTTGTAGATTTGGGTCCCAATTAGGTTTTTATGTGGCCCACTTTCACTTATATCTATCACAGAAGTATTTTTCTCGCTGACCTAATTTGAATTTACATAGTTGATGTGTATAGCTGACCTTGGAGAAGGGTTTCAAGGTTGAAGAAGGTATAATTATGAGTTGATTTGTTGAGGGATGTGAAGATATATGCAAGGTATGTGAATGATGTGAAGTGCGGTGTCCTAGAGTGAAAAATTGAGTAATACAGTGTGAGATTTCATGTGTTAGTTTACTGGATGCAATGAGTGGAAGGTGGCTACAATTATTCAATTAGAATATGAAGGTGTTGATGTCATTGTTGTGGATTTTCTATTGCATTGATATGATTTTCTTTATGTAACATTCCTTCTCTATATTCTTTTCTATTCTAGTAGTGAGCCTTTTTGGAGCGAGCCTTTCCTATTCAGGCAATGATCCCTATTGTATTTGGTGTTGATATTACTTATATTATGAGCTAATCCTCACCATGGTTTTTCCCTTCTTGGGTTTTCCACGTAAATTTGGTGTTCTCTTGTGTATGGTGTTAAGTTATTTTAGTTTTTGGTATTTTATTTTCATGATAGATCATCATAACATATTTAAGGGTTTAATGAATTTATGTGGATCTAAATGTTAATTAGGGTTTTGAAGTTTTAAGGTACAACTGATTCACTCCCCTCTTAGTTTTCTTATGCATTCAACAAGGTCATGATTAGGGAATGTTTAAATGTGTTGATGAAAATGTCACTCAAGTGAATTCCAAACAAAGCATGAAATTATTATTTCAACAAAAAGGGAGTAAAATTTCCAACATTACATTTAGTCCCCAATTTAGTGGCCATATGACACTACATTCATATGCAAGATAAATTAATAAAATTAAATCATAATATAAAAGGATACTATAGATCATTTATAAAATGAGAGAATGAAGACCTAGTGTAGTAATCTACAATACCATTGTGCTAGGAACCGTATCTTATTAAACCAAATTGTTAGATATTCAAAGATCATCGTGTACACGTAAAAAAAACATGTTACTCCAAAAGTTCTAAGGAGAATGAAATTCAAAGGTAGATGTATGCCCCCTTGATTTTTCTTGCCTTATGGAGGTGGAATTAGGGTAGCAATCTAACCACATCAAATTTGTAAATTTTTTGGTGAGAATACTTGTGATATGGTCATTATGTCATAACACCAAGTATCGAAAGAAATACCATATGAATGAGAAAAAAGTACAAATCCAACACAATAGACAACATCAAAATTAGAGCTATCTAGCTCTAGTTATGTTGATTTTAATTAGAAAGTATGGTATGAAAGATGTACTACTAAATTTGACTATAAGTTATAGAGAAATTATATTTTTGGCATTCATTTTCACATTTTATATTTGAATATTTAGAGAGCCCTACCATTCACCCTAGGAGAAAAAATTCTGAAATGACGAGCATACTAATCCCTAAGGCTTGACATTCTATGAGAGAATAATGCACAAGGCATGGTGGAAGTAGAGGTGAGTGACATTTTCACATTCCTAGTAATTTCATTTATTATTTTATGTTATTTTTTAGGGTTTTTTTAGAAAACTATGGCACCCTTGTCCATCCTTGGTGCCTTTGTCCTTTGAGGGCACCCCTGGCTAATATTTTTTAATGAAAAAGGGATCCTAGGTCTAATTATTAGATCACTAACATCAATCCTCTTTCAAAGAAAATTAGGATACAAATCGGCAATGGGATTAGATTGACTTCCAACCTTGAAGGTGAGTCAACTAGCTTTAGATGTGATCCTTTAATGCCTTATAAATTGATTGTAATTGATTTGATTTTATTAACCTAATGAGACTATGCGAACCAATCTAAAAATTCAATTTTTTTAATAGAGAAACTATAAAATTAAATTTCAAGGGCAGATTTGGATAGAGAAAAGTACTCTGCACTTGATATACACATTTGAGCTTGATTTTATTGGTCAAGGCTGCCCAAGACACCCTTTTTTGTGTTGACTTTAGTCAAATTTATAAAAGTAGTCGTAAAGCTCTTTGTTTTCCTTTTGTTTTCCTACTATGTTATCTTTGTATTTGGATCTAAAGCCACACAAATATTAAAAGGAGATGGGTTGGCTATATAGGAGTTTTCCTTCCTCAGTCAAAACACTATTTTGGTATTTCTACCTTAAAAAATAGCCAATGAACTGATTGATAAAATGTTTGTGCTCCTAACCTTAAGTGTGTCTAAATTTATAATGAGCTAAAATGCATAAAATCCTACTCAAGTGTGTTAGCGAAGGATTCCTAAATGAAAATGACAAGATCCACCTAAGATAAAGTCAAATACCCTTAGGAAAATATGAAATACAAGGATATCTCACTTTGGGCAGCAAGTAATATAAAGCTTGAAGATGAGAACACTTTTTAAAAGTCATTAGGTTGTAGAAAATGGGCAAGAGAACTTTCTAAACCTAGATTCCATCATTTCCTTCTATTGGCATCAAACTCCAATCATTAAATAAAACTTGATAAAATCTAAAAATTATCCTTGAAAACATGCAAATTCAAATGTATGCAAATGTCAAAATATTCTCTATTGTTCTTAATGTCCTCTCTCCCTTTCAAATGATGAAATGACTAGATATTTATAGGTTATTAATCTAATTTCCCAAAAAATAAATATTGATAGTTGACATTTAGGCTTATCTCGATAAATGATTAAGTGGGCAATGGAATACATAATTTTGGAAATTATGACATGACTAGGAAATGTTAAATTCATTGATGAAAAGGTCACTCGATTCAGTTCCATGCAAAGCATGAAATTGTGCTTTCACCAAAAAGGGTGTACAATTTCCAATGCTACATTAGGTTAACTAGGTTTTAAATAAATAAAAGGTAGAGGGGAAGAGTTTTTGTATTTGGATAATAAGAAAATTTTCTAAAAATAGGCCCCAATTTTATTGTAATATTAGAAGTGTGGGAATGAGACACTTTTTCTTTTATTATTAGAGAAAAGAGATAGGTTCATGAACATCATGAAAGCCCTTAGAACTATTCTTTATAACAATGAATATGTATTTTTTTACTATTTTAAAAATTTTATAATCTTTGTTATATTTAACAAGGCCTTACATGAAGGAGCATTAGGTTCACTAAAATATAGCATGAAGTTCAATCTACAAAAAAAAAGACAGGTCCATTTGTCATTTATGATTTCCCTAAAAACTATCTTTAAGGGAAGCGACTTATATGGTGCTCATCTAGTGGAAAGATAAAATTAAACTAGAACTAAGCCTAATATGTTTTACCTTTGACATATTATAATTTTATAATAGGTTAAACCATAATGAAAACATGAGAAACTATTGATTTAAACAATTTTATAAATTTATCAAGTAGTAAATTATAAATACAAGAGAAGATAATAGACATAGAATATGGGACCCTTTGTAAAGGATGCTAGTGAATAATATAAATTTCTACATATCATTCTATGTCCATATTATAGGAGTGATTATAATTCATGTTTTCCTTCAATAAATATGCCAATCTATAGAAAGATGAAACCAAAATGACCACTTAGATTACTAGGAGATAATAGCAATTTAAACAAAAATAATTTACTTATTTATTAAAAAGATAACAATAAAATAATATAAAATAGAAGATATTTACAAAGTCTCATGTGATTAAACATCTTTCAAAAAATATATCATATATAGTTATTGTATACGTCTAAAAATGGTCATGATTAAGCTTGGTAATTAATTAAATATGATTTATTTAATTAATTCCCCTAAAGTCATCTACATATAAATAAATTTAATTATTTATTTATATCGTTCATCTTCTAAATTCTTCTACCTTAAATTAAATAAGTAATTTTATTTAATTACTAACATTTCCACCTTTCACTTGATTAAATTATATAAATTTTCATAATTTATTTATATTTGATTATCATTCTATTCTAAAGTTTAAATATTTTGAATATTTGAATAATGGAATATTCTCCATCCCATAATCGATTTAAATATTAAATATTTTATTTAATATTTCCTCACCCTAATTTCATTTTCTAAAATGTAATTAAATATGATTTATTTAATTATGTGGGTTTCCATTTTCATCTCCACTTCCAAATTAAATAAATTTAATTTATTTAATTTCTAACTCATGCTAACTCACCCTTCCAAATTCTTGACTCATCCTTCGAAATGGAAGTTTCCCTTCGGATCTCAATTACGAAAATTGAAAGAAAAGGGAAACCTTCCATTCTTCTTTTCCACTTTCAAAGATCTCCCCCCGTCCGTTCGAACAAGCTTAATCCGGACTGTCAATCAAATAAGCCAATCGAATCCGTTTGAAAACTCTATAAATTCCGATGCAAATCCAAGCCTTGGAAGATGATCCACATTTACACACACACACTCACTTTTACACACCTACGCATATCTATGTTCATACAGGCAATCAACTTATGCATTCATATCAGTTTCAATATCACAACAATCTTCTCATCTTAGCATAGCTTTGCATTTTAAATCTCGTTCTTTAGCTGTCATTTTGTTGAGCTTGATCTGCTGATCTGAGAGCTATCTGGAAACCAACAAAAGGCTGAAGTTAGAGGAAGATAAGATAGTTTCGGGAAGCTGCAATAACGGTTTGCTTATTCTGTTTCATTTTTCAGCTTTTCTTGATATAATGTCTTATTAATATGTGTTTGATTTTTATTTAAATTGATCCGATATTTCACACACACATAAAATGGAGCCCACCATGGGGCCTGAACCCATGAATTTAACATTTTTTGCAAGTTTCTCTTGACAGTTTCCACGTTCTGGAATCAGCTTTTAAGGAAAAATTTGGCGTTTAGGCGCATTCGAAATTTTCTGACGCGCATATAGGGATTTTAATTTTTTTGTTTTGCAAGATTTTGGAGGCGCATCCCATGACTATTTAGGCACATCTTGTGACTATTTAGGTGCATCCCATGACTGTTTACACGCATATAGAGTCTTTCTTTCGGCATACAGTAATTGTTTAAAACTTTCTTGTGGAGCATATAGAATCTGTTCCAGCGCATTTACCCTCTGTTCCAATGCATATATCTTCGGGCGCATATAGATTTTGTTTGGGCGCATATAGCTTCTGTTCGGGCGCATATAGACTGTATCAAAAATGCAAAATTTTGAGTTTGATGCCTTCCGCAGACATAATTCTTTTTCTTTTTTTGAATTTTAAAATAAAGCAATCCTAGGGTAGCCACATCTGAATTAAAATGAAACAATCTAGGATAGTCACCAAACAATGATCTTGCAGTTAAAATTGAACAATCTGTTCTTGGTGAAGCAATACCTTCACTTAGATTAGATCATCGTGATTTGGAATTTAAAAAGAACATCTGCTTGCTTTGACTATGGCAATAGGTTTATGCTCTCCCCTTAACTAGGTGATCAGAATACCAGACTTGCCTTTTTAATTTTCATGCAATTTTACTATTTCAATTACATCCTTTAGAGAGCCTGCCATAGTGGGAAAAAGTACTCACCCTACGGGAACGACTCAAGTGGGTTCAATTCAAAGCCAGGCTATTCCAAACCACTATAAAATTTAAAGCAAATTTGGGGAAACTCTCTTTTGCCGATAGTGTGCAAGATAACCATCCCCAAAGCCTTTGTTCTAAAGGTTGGGAGGTCTATTGAGGGAGTTTATTATTGCCACACCGAACAGAAATCCTTACTACGAACCTAGTGTATTGGCCAGCCGAGTCAGTTTCCAAACATTCTAATAATCATAGTGCAAGGGGAGGGAAGAATCTGCCCCCAAGACACTCACCATATAACTGCCAAGGATCATTTGCTCAGGGGATTCGGTATCCACTTTCGTAACTCTAACTACGCGCTTAGAAAAGACAAAAACACGGGTGCCCCTTCGGGGCTGACACGGCTGTGTGAGTCAATGCAGTTCTAAGATGTGGGTTGTTGATTACTAGAATGACCTACTTGAGCATTTAAGAGTGAGTCTGTCTGAATTGTCTTTCATGTGCAAAACCTATGTAAACATTTGATGAAAAACATTTTCTTGATCAAACACTTCATGTTAGTATAGGGCTTTAAGAATGATTGTTTTCAAAAATGTTTGTTGTGTCTTCCATTACATTAATTCAGATAAAGAGATAATCCAAAAGGAACATGAAGAACAACCACTGAAAGCCACTTGAGAGTTTTTCATATCATTGGTTCAACAACATTCCCAAATAACATTCCCATGCTTAGAGATTGGAAGTCAACAAAGTTTCCCAAGAAATCATTGTCTAAAAGAATAAAAAAACCCAAGAAATCATTAGGATACAAGAAAACACTGCAAAAGAGAAAATTCTTGTACAAAATTCGACAAGTCTTGCTTCACTATCGAGGATTTCTTCACAGATATTAGGATTTTGTTAGAGGATTCATTGATGAATATGTTGTAGATCTCTTAGATTCTCGAGCTTATTATCAGAGATTAGCTCTGTCACAACGGCATAATCATAACCAACCTCTTGAATTTGACAACATACCACAACCTTCTATAGAGTATCCTTCACATCCCAATCAAATCCTTCATTGATTTTTGAACCTTTCTTCGAAAAACAAAGATCAAAACTTTAAGAGTGCATCTCTCAAACAACTTTCTAATTTTTGGTTCAACTTCCCCAATAGGATTATGAAATCCTTCATCAATTGGAAGCCACAATCAATAAGTTAGGAGCATCCTTGATCATATCATAAGATTCCACATCTTATCTGATCAAGATATCATCCCCATCGAACTTGTCAAAAACTAGGGTCTAAGTTTAGAAGAATTTTCCAAAATCATATGCCTATCTCCATAAGATCTCAACACAATAAATCAAAGGGTACAATCCAAAAAGAAATTCATATTCAAAACACTCAAGAAGAAGGAGAAAGCAGTAATCCCCTTTTCAGCATAAATCAAAATCCACTTTTCAACAACAACATGGACAATAGAGAAGAAAATCCTTTTCATAATTACAGAGATAAAAACTAGATGGATAGTGATGAGGAACGTCTTAGAGAGGCTGAACAAGATCCAAAATTCCATAAAGCCATTGAAAAGATCTTGCAGCGTGATAAGGAAAAGTATTTTCGCTATCTAGCCAAACAAGGGGCTAAATTGCCTCGCGACTTTGACACTGAAAACTTTAAAAATAAACTTGAAGCGACACCCCTTTCTGATCTTAGTGCTTTGACCTAACAAATCAAGGCACTTCAAGGACAAGTTAAAGAATTACAAGGGGGAACAACCATAAAGAAATACACTCTGGAGGACATCTGTCCTTATCCTTTTGATAGAAGTCTTAACATGATTCCTTTTCCCAAGCACTGTGAAATGCCAAAATTTGATCGCTATAATGGGAAAATGGATCCAATCGATCACATTAGAGATTTCAAGAACATGAAATTGGAATTCGCTCACGAAGATACTTACTTGATGCGACTATTTCCTAGGAGTCTTGGAGTACACTCTATGGAATGGTTATCTAAGATCACACCTCTCGTCAGGACATTTGAAGAATTGATCAACCTATTCATATCACAATATGCCTACAACATACAACACCAGATCACCATGATAGATCTTTGCAAGGTTGCACAAAAACCTGGTGAATATTTCATTACATTTCTTCAGAGATGAAGAAGAATGTTTGCCAGATATCCATGGCCTATTCCCGAAAAAGAAAAGATGGTTACTTTCATCAATAGTTTAAATTCAGAAATGAGGTATCACTTAAACTTACATTGTCCTTCTTATTTTGAGAAAATGATTGAAGATGCCTTAACCATTGAAAATGATTTCGTCAAAAGAGGAATAATCAAACATGACAAAGAAAATCCTAGCTCATCTAACCATCACAATAATCAGGACAAATCCAAATTCTGGACTCACAACAAAAATATGGTGAATGATGGTGTTGTTGATTGAAATCATGCCTCGACCAAACCATTTGTCCTCAGTACTCCAAACAGTCGCAACAACAATGTCAACTCGATTAAAAATCATGGAAATAATCCTCCTCCTCAGAGGAACAATACAAATCAACACTCTACTCCCCATCAAGGGACTTCCAACAACCAAGGTTACTGAGGAAATAATAACAATCAAAATTCCTTAGGGAACACCTTGAATTGAAATCCACAAAGATTTTCATTTTTCTTGAATAGAAGAACTTTTACTCCGTTGGATCAATCTATAGAATCCGCGTTCAAAGAGTTGATGGCCAAAAATGTTATTACTTTTCCGCCTCAACAAAATTATGAACCCAGTGTAAAGCCTCCATCATGGAATGAGGCATACTATTTTGATTATCATCGGTGTAAAGGTCATCGCACAAACAACTACCAAGCCTTGAAGAATGCAATTCAAGACTTAATCGACAATGACATCATCACAATAGAAGGAAATCAACAAACCAATGCAAACCACCAAGCATTTCACAACCCTTTGCCTAATTATCAAAAGGGTGAGTCTTCTGAAAAAAATGTGAATCATATCAATGATGATCACATAATCAACCATCTCTACACAAACAACGAGTGGGTAAATGTCATTAAAGTCAACAAGAAGGTGGAATATGGAGAAGTCAACGCAACAACAAGAGCGCAAGCTAAAGTTGTCTTAAAGGGCACCTCTTCAAAATCCATTGAATCTCCACCTCAACACCAATATGATTTGGTCAACCAACTTCGGAAAACCCCCACTCAAATTTCCATTCTGGAACTATTGAAGATTTCCCCAGCCCATAAAGAAATTCTTGAAAAAGCCCTCATTGAAACTAATGTATCCACTAACCTAGATGTGAATCAATTTGAAGCCATGGTAGGACATTTGTCCTCACCCACTTGCCTTTCATTCTCTGACAAAGATGGCGTTTCCATAACTCACCCTCATAATTCATCATTGTACTTAGAAGTCATGGTTCACAAGTTTTGTATCAGATGAGTTCTAATAGATAGAGGTGCTGGTTTGAACATCTGTACCATGAAGTTGGTTAAGTCCTTAGGATTCTTTGAGGACTCCATTGATTTCAGAAGAAATATTACCATAAAATCTTATGATGATGAAGAAAGAGCATCCAAGGGTCTAATCATGCTGCCAATCAGAGTGGGCCCTATTATAAAGAATACTTTATGTCAAGTATTGGACCATGACCTTGCATATAACATCTTATTGGGTCATCCTTGGATCCACGAAATGCAAGCTGTCCCATCAACATATCATCAATGTCTTAAGTTTCCTTATGATGGACAAGAAATCATGATACCTGTTGATAATTCCAATATTCAAACTTGTGCCAACATAAAAGCCAGTCAAGATACGTTGGTCCCTAACAATCGAGAAGCTCATGCTAGGACTTCTCTAAGGATTAACACACAAATCAGTCAATTGACCAATAGTTTTGACAAAAAGATGAAATTCAAGGATCATGGAGTTGGAGAATACTCTCTTTGTCTTGCCAATTTACCTACCTCACCTCGATCACATGGACAACCATCTATCAGGGAACATCAAATATCAGCAGCATGAACATCAAAAGAGCCAATCACAAAATTTAATGGAAAATTCATGAAAGAAAAATTCCCCATGGAAAATCCTGAGGATACAAAAATTCTAAACTGGCTCTATAAAGATGAAGAAGAAACAGTCCTTAATGTCAAATTACCCACAGAAAAATATGGAAAAGGGTATTCAATCATGCAGAAGATGGGCTATGATAAAGGTCCTATCGGAAAAAGGAAAGAAGGAGTAGTTGAACCTATTCACCTCTACGGACTAGCTGCAAAGGAGAGAACTGGATTAGGTTATGACACTCACTCCAAAGAAAGCACATCCAAACAACAACATGGCACTATCTTCGCATTGCAAGAAGGCTCAGATTTACAAGAAGCACGTTTGACAACAATTCAAAACTTCTTGGAAAATAATTCTGACACAGACTCTGTTGAATATGAATGGGACACCATTTACAATGATGAGTTTTGGAGGGATAAAGAGGTTGATGTAATACACCAGTATGCCCCAACTCAAATTGAAGGACAAGGTTCAGGGTCCCAACCACAAGAATCTGAACGACAAGTCGACTATGATTCTAGTGATATTGAGTCAAATCTAAACGAACATGACTATCATGAGGACAATATCATCATTGACCCACCTCATACCTCGGATCCTACAGACCACTCTGTTATGACCATAACCATAGCCAACTTCACACAACCTGACGATCCTCTACCTTTAGTTCATCCTGATCTCATTGATTGGGATTCAACCGAACCTATTGATATACCTATGTTTCCAAATGATGAAGCTATCGTAAATCTCCTTTCCGCAGAAGATACAAATGATTGTTCCACTAGCGATTTTCGATATAGAGTTTTTGACTAGGAGAGTGTCAAGTCTCCCAGCTGCAAAAACAAAAACAAAAAAGAAAGATCTAATGGTGAAAACCAAAATATGGTAGTATTAGATCAAACAAAAGATAAAATAAAGAGCGTATCAGATGGTGAAAACCTCCTTGAGGCACCAGACGATGGGAGTCTTGACACTCTCTCGGAGCACTATCATGAGCGGTCACCTATTCTGATTGAGCCTACAAATGCTGTCGATCTCAAGACTTCTGACAAACCAAGAATTTTACAGTTATCTACATCAATGACAGAGAAAGAAATACTGGAATTCATGGAATTCCTGAAAGAAAATCAAGTCAATTTTGCGTGGTCTTACATCGACATGCCTAGTCTTGATCCTGATCTTATCATGCATCACTTGTCTATCAAACCAGGGGCCAAGCCAGTAAAACAAAAACTCAGAAAGATGCACCCTCATGTTGCATTATTGGTTAAGGAAGAACTAAAAAAACTCCTTGATGTGGGCTTCATAAGACCAATTGACTATGCAGAATGGATTTTCGACATTGTTCCTGTATCCAAGCTAGATAAAACTGTGAGAATATGCACATATTTTAGAGATCTTAATAAAGCATGTCCTAAGGATGACTTCCCACTGCCAAACATCGACACCATAGTTGATCTGACAGCTGGCCATGCCATGTACTCATTAATGGATGGTTTTTCTGGCTACAACCAAATCAAGATTGCACCTAATGACCAGGAGAAAACAACTTTCACATGTCCGTGGGGAACTTATTGTTGGAACATCATGCCTTTCGGTCTGAAGAATGTTGGGGCTACCTACCAAAGAGCCATGACTACAATCTTTCATGACATGATGCATGTCTTCATGGAAGATTATGTGGATGACATATTGGAAAAATCATACACCAGAGAAGGACATCTTGAAATATTATCCAAAATATTTGCAAGACTAGAGAAATTCAAAGTTCGCCTCAACCCCAAGAAATGTGTTTTTGGGGTCAAATCTGGAAAACTCTTGGGGTACATTGTTTCAGAAAAAGGAATTGAAGTAGATCCTGCAAAAGTACAGGCAATTATGGAAATGCCTCCACTAAAGAACATCAGTCAATTAAGATCACTATAGGGATGACTACAATCTATACGGAGGTTCATTGCACAATTGGCCAACAAAAGTTTACCTTTCACACATCTACTACATAAGAATGTTCCTTTCAAGTGGGATGACAAATGTAAATTGGCTTTTCAACAAATCAAACAATATTTAATGACTCCACCAAACCCAGAAAAACCTCTAATCTTATACATTGCTGCAACAGAGACATCTCTTGGGGCATTGCTAGCGCAAGAAGACTCTACAGGAAAGGAACGTGCAATCTACTACATCAGTAGAACATTGACAAGTCATGAGCTCAACTACACTTCTATTGAGAAGGCTTGTCTGGCAGTAGTCTTTGCTTCACAAAAGTTCCAACATTACATGCTAATCCATAAAATCAATCTGGTTTCAAAGATTGATCCACTCAAGTATTTATTAAGCAAAGCATCATTAACAGGAAGGTTAGCAAAGTGGGTAATGATTTTGAGTGAATTTGACATTCATTATGTCGACCGCAAGGCCATCAAAGGACAAGTTATTGCCGATCAATTAACTGAAGCACCATTACCAGAAGATCATCCCCTACACATTGAATTTCCAGACGTTGATGTCTTTATTGCAGAATCTAAACAACCATGGTCCTTATATTTTGATGGTTCTTTCACTCAACATGGATCAGGGGTAGGCATACTTTTTGTCACCCCTTAAGGACACACCATTCCTCGATCATATAGGCTGATGTTTCCATGCACCAACAACATAGCCAAATATGAAGCATTGATCACCGAACTCAAAATAGCATTGGAATGGAGAATTACAAAATTACAGGTGTATGGTGACTCACAGCTGGTCATTTATCAGATCAATAATGACTATCAAACCAAAGATGAGAAACTATTACCATATAAAAAGATGGTTGATGACTTCAAGAAATATTTTGTGGATATTAAATTCACACAAATTCCAAGGCTTGATAACAAAGTAGTTGATGCCATGGCTACGATCGCATCATTGTTACAACTCCCAGAAACTTAGAATCATTATGAATTTCTGGTGGAACAATCATTTACACCTGCTTATGATATACCTGAAAGTCAAATCATTTGTCACTTGGTAGGATCTGATTCGCCTTAGTACGAAAAAATTTATGCCTATCTCAAAGATGATATCTTACCACCCGATTTATCCCATAACCAAAAACACAATTTTATCTGCCAATCCACTCACTACACTCTTATCGTTGACATCTTTTATCGCCGTGGTCTTGATGGTACTTTACTCCGATGTCTTGAACATGAAGAATCTAACAAAGCTTTACAAGAAGTTCGTGGTGGCATTTGTGGTACTCATTCGAGTGGACTGACCTTATCCAAAAAATTGATTAGAATGGGTTACTACTAGCCTACAATGGAGAGGGAATCATTCGCTTTTGTGAAAACATGTTCAAAATGTCAGATTCATGGGAATCTCATTCATGCTCCTGCATAGGAACTTCAACCATTCCTGCCAACTTGGCCATTTTCCCAATGGGGGTTAGATCTAGTGGGCAAGATTCATCCTTCTTCATCAAATGGACATAAGTTCATCATCACAGCAACAAAGTATTTTACCAAGTGGATTGAGGCAGTCCCTCTTACTAAAGTCACCGGCAAACAAATATCAGCATTCATACTCAACTATATTATTTGTCGGTATGGCATTCCCAACTCCATTATTACAGATAATGGACGTCCATTCAAAAATCAGGATGTTGATGAACTTTGTGAGAGATTTCACATACAACATAGATATTCAACACCTTACTATCCACAAGGGAATGGCCAAGCAGAGGCCTCAAATAAAACAATATTGAAAATCTTGAAGAAGGCTGTGAATGCTTCAGGGAAGGATTGGCACGTTCAACTCAATCCCGCCTTATTGGCTTATAGAACCAGTATCCGCACGCCAATAGGAGCAACACCATTCACTCTTGTCTATGGAGCAGAGGCCATACTACCTTTAGAAGTTGAGATTCCCTCACTCAAAGTATTATTGAAAGGCCTTACAACAGATGATGAATACAGAGTCTCTCGACTCCAAGAATTGGAACTCCTAGATGAAAAGAGACAAAGAGCAGCTGATCATTTGAAAGCATATCAACAAATGATGTCTCATAGCTATAACCACAAAGTAAAGCCATGTACCTTTTAGGTGGGTGATCTTGTTCTGAAAGAAAACCCACGCAATCAGCAAGACAAAGAGAAGAAAGGAAAGTTCGAACCAAATTGGCTAGGTCCTTATGTGGTTATCACAGTCTATGGTTCAGGAGCTTACAAGTTATCAACACCAGAAGGGGACCTGTTTGATGAACCTATCAATAGTATGCACCTGAAAAAGTATTATGTCTAAGGTGGTTACAAAAGAAATACAAAAAAATCAAAAAAAGTCCTGGAAAAAAAAAAAACCGTCATAAGGTGAAAACCTGGCAAACAGGTAGTCTATCGACAAGAAAAATGCAATAAAAACAAATAGTGAAAATCTGGAAAACAGACGCTATTTGTAGCTCTCCATCTATTAGTCCATGTTCTGCACTTAACTTTTTAGCCTTCCTTTTTCATGCATCTTTTCCATCATCTTAGGGTCACACCAACACCATGCTATCATCATTTGCCTCGAGCGATAACATCTTACCATGGCTTGAATATTGTTCATATTTATTTCAGCAAGTTGTGTTGATACCAAGGACAAACATGGGCATACTGGGGGCAATCAACTTTCATGTTTTACCTAAACAGCTAGACAATGACATCAAAACTAATCAGGCAAAACAACCAAATCAAACCATATGGATAATCATCCAATCATTGATCCATATCACAGTAAATTTCAGTTGCATACCTTACCATGACTCATATCTGGATGATCTCTAATCTGAATAATGTTTGGAATCATAGTATTTCATTTATTTTTAACAATGGTTGTTTAATTTTCAATATTATTTCTCTAGAACACACTCGATGATGTACTGAACTAGAGTGACAAGGAAAGAGGATGATTTTTCTTTGTCTGCTGTCTAGAGATTAATCATTTAATCTATTGCAAGTATGTCACGAGACATGATTTTCCAAAGTCTATCATTGATGACAGTTCCAAAATTACATCAAATGGTGGTTAGTCTTTGTCTATTCATGCAAGAAATGCTCAGGTCATCTCGGTTCAATTATACCTAGATGCTTGTGTTCGCTTGCTATATCAACAATCATGAAATTTGTACTCAGGTCATCATTGGTGCTAATTTCCCCTCTGATGCTTGTACACACTTCCAACATTTTCAAACGCTCTATGATGATTTAAGCAGTTTATTAAAAGGCTCAACAAAATGGTCGGTTTCATTTAGTTGCATTTCATTTTAGGTCATTGTACATAATTGTATATTGGATTTGCATTAGAGTTTTTAAAAGGGCCTATGGATGTCATTCTTTCTTGGGACTATTTGTGGAGGACAATGCAAACATTTGTATCATCATCATTACATTTCATATTAGTTTCATATCATTACATTATTGCATCCATTATCATTTCATCATTTCATTCATTATTATTTCATATTAGTTTCATTGGCATTTCATCATTTCCTTATCATTTACATTATATTATTATAATCTCATCATCACATTACCATTATAGTCATTTCATTCATTATCATTATTACCATTTAAATCATCGCATTACCATTATCACTCCTATTAATTTCATATACATTTCCATCATCTCATTCCTTATTATTTCAGATTAGTTTCATTACCATTGATATCATTTCATTCATTTTATTTATTCTCATTATCATTATTATTATTTATATCCATTGTCATTCCCTTTCCATTTCATTTTCATTTAACATTTCATATCCATCATCATTACATTATCATTTATCATTTAACATCTCATCAACATTTGTCATTTCATCTCAACAACATTTATCATTTAACATTTAATTTCATATCATTTAACATTCCATTCCATACCATTTCATTTATCATTCTATTATTTCATATAATTTCATTCCATTATAATATCATTTATCATTTCATTTATCCATTCATTTTAATTACCAATCATTATATTTCATCACATATCATTTTATCATACACTATCTACTCATATCATTTTACATCACTTCATATCATAATGCATATCATGAACACAACATTCATTTTTCATCTTTTACCTACATTGAAAAATCAAAAAAAAAATAAAAAAATATACATTTCCATATACACATCATAAGTTATCCACTTGCATGACATCATTAGTACACATCATCAAATCATCATCATCATAATAAAACATCATAATCAAATCATCCTGCAAATCATTCAAATGCATATCAAACTCTATAAACACATAGAAATAAATGCATATCACATCATCACATAAATCACATCATAAATACACATCAAATCATCATCAAAATAATCACCGCCGTTGCATATCATCACTCATCAAAAATGATACAACTGTCCAAATGTCCAATGAAACTAAAATGTCCAAAGCAAAATACATCAGATATGATAAAAAATGATATGCATAACGAGACTAGCTGGTCGATGCCCCTGACGGTGTTGGTCTAGAAGGAGGTGGTCTGCCACTAGTGCCTACATCTGGATCTTGTCGAGGCCCCGTCACTCCCCTGCTCTTGGTATGTGTCCGTGATCTGCTCCTCGTCCTGCTATGGGACCGCGGGTAGGGCTCTTTGCGCTCTAGAGGACACAACTCCTCATATCTCACTCTGTAATACTCAGTCTCTCGCGCCATCTCCATGCCCTCTGCAATGGCATCTCACAGTGACGCACTCTCTACGGTGCCCATCAACCTCTGAGCCACACCCTCAGCCTCTACTACCCTTCGTCTGAATGCATCTCTCTCTGCTATCACCTGTGCTAACTGTGGGCCTAGGGCAGGTGCCTGTGCCTATGCCTGTGCCAGCTGCGCCTGAAGCTATGCAATGAAAGCCTGTGCCTATGCCAACTGACTCTGTAACTGCCCCTGTTGTCCCTGCAGTGTCTGCACCTGGGCCTGAAGTGTGGCTATTTGTCCCAGCTGAGACGAGGATGCTATCCAGATCACTGTCCGTCATCCTATCCCTGTCCTCGACCGCCGCATGATCTGAACACCCCTCAAGATATCTAGCCTCGATCTCCCTAGCACCTGTCCCTCCTCCCCACCATCATCTCCATCATCATCATCATCTGAACTCCTCTCATCCCCACTCTCCATCTCCTCTCCTCCAACTGCCCCCTGCTCGCCGCCAGCCACGTCCTCCTGTCTCGCTACCCCTGGCTGTGGTACTACCAAAATTGGTGTTGGCTCATCAAGACTGGTGAACCGAGGAAAGGAATGCGTGTAAAAATATGCAGAATACTCATCAGACATACTAGCATCCACAATGTCTCGTCTGTCAGCCCATACCTCAGGTACTAATGCAATAAACTCTGTATATGCGGCCTGATAATAAATACATGGCCCCCATCTGGCCTCATCTTTGCTCTGGGTGTAATTTGCAACCCCCTGCGGCATCCCCTGCAGAATCCAAACTGTCTCTGCACCCGCAATGCCAGAAACCTCTCCAGAATAAAGGGAGTCCTCCCTATCAAGAACCGAGGGATGCATACATATGACATCTCTACGTCATCTATCGCCCATGGCTCGCAATCCAGATATGGTCGCCATACGACTGTGTCTATGTCATCCAACAGTCGTCTCCAGTAATCTACCTTGCCCAACTTGGGCTGGGTAAGGAACATCGCATACATATATATAAGGCCTGCCTAGTGGCCTAACTCTGGGGCACACCGGTCTCGTCACAGCAAAACACTCCCATGCCCAGATCTGCAGCAGTGTCACCCCACAAGACAAACTGGACGAACCTCTGTACACCACCTGGTGCAAATCGTGATAAAGATGTGCTAGCATACAACTCCCCCATGCATATCGACGCGACTGTAGCAACATCTGCTCCAAAATCCTGCCCCAACCCACTGATAATCCCTTTGCCCGGCGATCCGGACAAAGGAGACCTCCAATGAATGCACCCAAAACTGCCAGCAAGGTGGGAAATCCGCGAAAGTCTACCCATGGTACCCAGTACCCAGTGATCTCTGCATCTCCGTACACTCTCCTCAAAGCATCCGTACCCCCAAGCTCCTTGTGATCATAATACACAAGGGCACCAACAACGGGGATACCTAATATCCTGTACACGTCCTCAGGAGTCACTGTCACCTCACCGATCGGCATGTGAAAGGTGTTGTGCTCCGAATGCCATTGCTCTACAAGTGCCATCAACAATCCTCTGTTGACCCAAATTGGCGGCATCGCCAACAAGGATCTCAAAGCACAGGTATCAATCAACGCTATGTCAGCAGGTGTCAACTCAGGGATCCTATCCCATCCTGCTGAATGTCGCTCTCTAATCTGGAGGTTTTTGAAAACCTCCTATTTTCATCACAATGATAGTTCATCAAAATCATATCAATCATTTAAACAACATCAATCAGACTCATATCTATCAGTGACCTATTTCAGTAATCTATCAATGACTTCTATCGGTGATCCATATCAGTGAACTATTTTAGACCCATATCAATGACTCATATCAATACATCAAATCAACGACCCATAGCACACAATCAAATCAAATCTCCTCTACCATCACTTACTATTTGTTTTCTATCACAGAAAGCAAATTTATCAGAAGTCATATCAATCATTTACTCTTTGTTTTTCATTCAGGGGAAGCAAAGTTATCAGTTCATTTACTCTTTGTCTTCTCATCTACGAAGCAAAGTTATCAATCAATCATCAGATTATTCTATCATTTTCTATCCATATCAACATGATGACATGACAATTTACCTATCTATTGACCAAGGAAGCAATACAAATCATCTTTTTCACACTCCTATCATCAAAACATCAATTCTGCCTATTTTACTATATGCGTCATTCTTTTCACGGGATGCGCTAAATCCCGTATGCGCCGTTCTTTTTGCCCTATGCGCTCAAACAGACCACCAATGCGCATTTTCCTATTTGTGCCACTTTACTCATCCTAAGCACCACTTTTTGCTGGATGCGCTTTTTTTTCTCTATGCGCGCCTGTTTTTCCTGTATGTGCTTTACTTCTAAAATTTCCTATCCTGCCCTATATGCGCGCTAGTTTTCACGGGATGCGCTAAAATGGTTTTTCCTAGCAATCTCAACTCTATCTCGTATGCGCGTCTGTTTTTACCCTAAGCTATCCTAGATGCGCGCAAACGTCATTTTCAAAATGCAAATCCGCAGAAAAATGAGAAATTACGATTCAAACGTAAAAAAAATTTGAAAGCGCAGGAGGTTAGATCCACTCACCGGTGGTCCGTATGCTACTGGCCTCTGGTATCGGCGAGATCTCTCGAATCGGTGGCGATGATAGGGAATCTCCATGTCGCGATGTCACTCTCAGAGCTACAGTTTTCACCAAAGTCAAAAGTGCAAATGACTTGTCTTTTTCAACCTTTTTACCTTTTAAAGGTCAACGAGAGTAAAATTGACTTTATTTTCAAAATGAGACATTTCTTTTTCTTTATCTGTCGCGAGCTAAACCACTCTCTCTCTCTCATCTGTGATTTACCTCTCGAGGGGGCATCATCAGCAGAAATATCGAAAGCATATCAGGGGCAAAACTCTTTTTTTTTTCTTTTTTCTTTGAAGCAATGTGTTTTACACATCACTTCAAAGAGGGGCAAAATGTATACGTCTAAAAATGGTCATGATTAAGCTTGTTAATTAATTAAATATGATTTATTTAATTAATTCCCCTAAAGTCATCTACATATAAATAAATTTAATTATTTATTTATATCGTTCATCTTCTAAATTCTTCTACCTTAAATTAAATAAGTAATTTTATTTAATTACTAACATTTCCACCTTTCGCTTGATTAAATTAAATAAATTTTCATAATTTATTTATATTTGATTATCATTCTATTCTAAAGTTTAAATATTTTGAATATTTGAATAATGGAATATTCTCCATCCCATAATCGATTTAAATATTAAATATTTTATTTAATATTTCCTCACCCTAATTTCATTTTCTAAAACGTAATTAAATATGATTTATTTAATTATGTGGGTTTCCATTTTCATCTCCACTTCCAAATTAAATAAATTTAATTTATTTAATTTCTAACTCATGCTAACTCACCCTTCCAAATTCTTGACTCATCCTTCGAAATGGAAGTTTCCCTTCAAATCTCAATGACGAAAATTGAAAGAAAAGGGAAACCTTCCATTCTTCTCTTCCACTTTCAAAGATCGCCCACTGTCCGTTCGAACAAGCTTAATCTAGACCGTCAATCAAATCAGCCAATCAAATCCATTCGAAAACTCTATAAATTCCAACGCAAATCCAAGCCTTGGAAGATGATCCACATTTACATGCACGCACTCACTTTTACACACCTACACATATCTATGTTCATACAGGCAATCAACTTATGCATTCATATCAGTTTCAATATCACAACAATCTTCTCATCTTAGCATAGCTTTGCATTAGCATAGTTTGCATTTTAAATCTCGTTCTTTAGCTGTCATTTTGTTGAGCTTGATCTGCTGATCTGAGAGCTATCTAGAAACCAACAAAAGGCTGAAGTTAGAGGAAGATAAGACGGTTTCGGGAAGCTGCGATAACGGTTTGCTTATTATGTTTCATTTTTCAGCTTTTCTTGATATAATGTCTTATTAATATGTGTTTGATTTTTATTTAAATTGATCCGATATTTCACACACACAGTTATAAGAAAGGAATAATGGTTCAGTTTGTATAGTAATTTTTTAAAAATGATCAAGCCAAGATGTTTTTATTTTTAACCTCCATATAGCGAGGGTGTATAAAATGATTAAATAGAGCATATAATCCAATCTTAAGACTGTTTAGGAATTAAAAAAGTAATGGAAACTTAAATAAAATAAAAATGAGATTATTGATATATAAGAAGTCAGATCCTATGTGTCAAAGATAACAACAAATAGGATTATATAATGATAAAATACATATTATATAGATAAGATAGATCAAAAAAATAATTCAAACCACTTCCCAAGATTGCCAAGAATATTGGAGGCAAGAATGCTATTGTAGGATGTTGAACATAAATATCAAAAGTACTCAATAAATTTTTTGAAGTCTTCACATACACTTCAAAAATGCTAGTAGGCTTCTCAAAGTGATGATAACAATATTGTCAAGTTATAAGATAGTATAATAAAATTTTAAGAATTAAATGGATTTAAAATATACTAAATGGATAGGGAAAAGGGATTTGGGTGACCATTAAATTTTTCTCTAGAGTTGTTACCTTAAAACTAGGTAAGCAACAAGCAAATAAATGCTTAGAATGGTCATAGAATCAGATAGTATCATGTGAAACTAGAAGATTGCATGGATTTCTATGTGTTGTGGTACTTTATAGATAGATATAGGTTATAAAAGGTTTTGTTGGTTCTCAAAAATGCATGTTTTAACTAGAAGAGTTTTCCAAGCTCTTACAACACTTTTGGCCAACATACAAGGCCAATTGATTGCAATTGTACCTTCTGCTCTTCAGGCTCTGCCAAACCTAGGTGGGTGAACCTGTATGAGAAATTCAGATTTGAAATACATTTCCTGCTTGAATGATTTACCCACAATGGCAAATGGAAGTGGGTAAAAAGGATCACTACAACTACTCCTACTGCACAAAAGAAAGGTTTTGAAAATGTTGTTTGTTATGAATTCTATAATCTCGGTTGTGATAGATCAGTTCCTTCTATCCACATGGGAAATGGAGTCAAAAAATCAAAAATATATATGTTTCCCTCTTTGTCTTAACTCTAGTTGTTAGGCACTTCGAAAATCCTATGACTGGCATAAAACTTCATTAAATTTATGACTTGCATAAACTATGCTGGAATGTTTCTTAACCTGGTTCTTCTTTAACTATCCAAAAGAAATCCTTAAATCACTATGAATTTCTTAAAAGAATTTAATTTTGACTTGCAGACACCAATTAATTAAATCACACAAAATGGGAATACATTTTGACAAATCAGAAATATACTTGTTATACTGATTTAAATGATAAAAGACCTCAAGTTGGAGACAACCAGATAAATAATATGAATTAATACAACATAACAACTGAACAACAGAAATAATTCACAAGTTTAAAAAAATTTCTCCATTGATTTGTTTCAAGAAAAATCTGTACATTATTTCCATCCTAGTTCATTTTCAGAGAAATCTTACTATTCTAACTACTGCCCTTTTCTACTGATTTTTCAAATACTTATACAATAAATCCCAAGGGTCATGACCGTTCACTTGATCGGTAAAACCATTTTATATTCTATGACAAAGATTAAAATATTTAATTAAGTTGCCTTATTGGAAAATTAAATATTTTATCATAATCCTGCGCTTCATTCTATTTTAATATTTAACACTTACCCGCTTTTAATATTTCATCCCCCATAGATTTTATTACATTCATCGCTCTGCTACAGGCTTCAATTTTACCTCTAGCAGTACCGCGGTGTCTAACTCTAACTGTTATCTTTGTTGTCTACCGCACCACTGCGGTCTATGCTTTAACTATCCACGGTATCGTGGTAACCAACACTTACTGTCGACTTCACCACCACCCGCACTACCACGGTCATCCCTCCAACTAGCCGCAGTATTATGATAACTGCTCGTTGACTGCCCTCTCGATGTATGCCTTTGCCCACCACATTACCGCGGTCCCCTCAGTGACCATCTATGGTACAATAGTGACTAACATTCACTGCTATGCTAACTGCCCACCGCATTACCGCAGTCACAGTGATGAAGGCCAACGGTACCATGGTGGCTATCTTCACCGCTTCCTCCACCATTACCATGCTACTGTTGTCCCCCTTCTGAATGATGGCGGTACCATGGTAATCGTGATGACTGTTGCCTCAACTATGCATGCTACTTTCCACACCACTGTGCGTGCTCTCTTCATTTCTTGCGGTATAGCAGTAAGGGGTATGATGACTTCCCTTAACCGCCAATCGTGATACCACAAGCCACTTTGAGAAAGGCCGCAGTAAAGTGATAAATGACATATATTACAAAAAGTATGGTGATGGTAAAATGTATAAGGTATTCTAGCATTATGGAGGGCGATGAAATGAATCTTTATGAAAAAAGATAGGAAAATACTAGGTTTAAATGGAAAAAACCTTTAGAGTTTTTACGGAAATTTTTCGGTTCTAACAGTGGCTCCTGTTGGGGATGAGTGATTGTGCAATCACTACAAGAATCCAGAATATCTCTAAGAGAGTAGATCAAGTCAAGGATATGAAAAATGGAGGAGATGGAAGATGGAGGGAATGAACAGGTGAAGGAGATGGAAAATGAAAGATGGAGAATGGAGAATAGAAAACCCTATACTACTGAACATGGAAGGAAAAAAAATCTTTCAACAAGGGAACCCCAGAGAATGTCCCTGTACTAGAAAACCTAGATGCTTCAAAAGTTCCTAAAACTACTATGCATGGAAAATAACGTTTAAAGAGGCTTGTTTAAGAATTGTCCATGCATTGGCAATCCTTAATCCTCTATATCTTCTATGGTTTAAAATTCAAACCACAAAGGATGGCCCCAGGCCACCCAAAAGAAAAGCCTGTACTTTCCTTTGTCATAGATTTTATTCTGATTTGAGCTCATCAGGTTTCTTTTGAAACTGTCCATTACATCTGCCCTACAACATGCACTGTCATTAAAAACTTTCAGGAAGTCATTGTATTCAACATGACTCATATTCATTTCACCACTATGTATTTCATCATTCTTATTATCATATGAAAAATATTTGTCATCTTCAACATACAAAGTGTATCCACATTCAACAAAAAATTCATAGGCTTGCTCATTATCATATGTTGCTGAATGATTTAGCAGCTATACTGGGACTTGAAAATCTGAATGCTTCTCATGTAAATGATTTTTTTTGTCTCATCAATATCTTCTAAAACAATCAAATCAAAATTACTTTCCATTTCTTTTCTATCACCAGTTGGCATTGACACATACCTCTGATCCATACAGTCCTCTTTATATATACTTGAATCAACAAATATTGAACATTCATCATCAATGATATGCAAACCAGTATCCTTCTCTTGCAGGCAAAAATTATTCAAATCACATACCTCTTCTTGGACATACATGGATCTTTGATCTGCTTCAAAGAGTTCCTCATCACTGTGAGAGATGCACATGGGATCATATGAATTGTTACACAGTATCTTTACTGTCAAAGTAGATATGTGTTAGACCCAAGAATTTAGAACCATCTTTGTGTGCATATTTCAAGTATTCAAGAGTCAGCAAATCTGAAACTTGCTCACTGCTGAGTGAACAGGTCTCAAATTCCATATCTTCTACTATGTCTCCAACTTCTCGATCTTCATAAAAACTGCAATAATCACCCTATTACAGATCAACATCCACAATTTGAACCATAGTCAATTATGCAGGAGGAATTCTCCATATCTTCACTGATGGATGGCATGGTACCTTCTTCAGTTGCAGCTTCTGAAGCATTTTTGGTAGTATCCACATACCCCATCCCAAGTATGGAATCAATAAGTTTATTCATCGCATCAAAGGCAGACTATTTTGATGACTCTGACCAATAAACTGATTCAAGCTTTGATTCTCTTAGAAATTGCACAATAAACATAAGTCTTGAAGGCCTATAATGAGGAGGTAATTGCATACAGATGTCTGTCATCCTGTTGTATAAAGAGTTTGTATCTTCTCCTTCATATTTCCTTATGTTAAGGAAGGCTTCCCAAGGACTTTTGCTTTTATGTTGAATATAAAGATACTCATCAAAAGTGTTTTGTTTTGAATAGAGTACATTACCTTTATTTCCAAAGTTATTAGTTGCATCATGTGGTGTCCAATATCTACTAGGATTTGTGTATTCAGTCTCACTACTTGATGGCCTATTTGGTGATGTATTTGGAGCACATTTGACTCCCAACTGCAACAGTCGTTGGTTCACTTGTAGTATCTTTTTTTTCCATTATAGTGTTTGTTGCTTGAATTCTTTCAAATATTTTATTGACTGTTGTCTTCTTTCTACTTCTGACATCTTGACAAAATGTTACTATTCCACAACACCCATGCATTAATTATCAAAATGAAACAAAGTCACCACCTACTATTCCGAAATGCAGGAAAATGAAAAATATTATGATATTGTTTGGTTTGCCCCAATAGAATCCCCTATGAACTCAAATGAATGCAAAAATTTAAAACTATGTTGACTCTATAAATGGAAAGGCTGGAACCAAATTTTTTGATGTTTGTCCCCAACAGAGTTGCCAAACTATTGGTTCTCAAAAATTTAGGTTCTAACTAGAAGAGTTTGCCAAGCTCTTACAACACTTTTGGCCAATGTACAAGGCCAATTGATTCCAATTTTACCTTCTTCTCTTTAGGCTCTGCCAAACCTAGGTGGGTGAACCTATATGAAAAATGCAGATTTGAAATACATTTCTTGCTTGAATGATTTACCCACAATGGAAAATGGAAGTGGATAAAAAGGATCACTACAATTACTACTGTACAGAAGAAAGGTTTTGAAAATGTTGTTTGTTATGACTTCTATCATCTCGATTGTGATAGATTAGTTCCTTCTATCCACATGGGCAATGGAGTCAAAAAATCAAAACTATATATGTTTTCCTCTTTGTCTTAACTCTAGTTGTTAGGCAGTTCGAAAATCCTATGATTGGCATAAAACTTTATTAAATTTATGACTTGCATAAACTATGCGGGAATGTTTCTTAACCTAGTTCTTCTTCAACTATCCAAAATAAATCCTTAAATCACTATGACTTATTTAAAATAATTTCATTCTAACTTGAAAACACTAGTTAATTAAATCACACAAAATGGGAATACATTTTGACAAATCAGAAATATACTTGATATACCAATTTAAATGATAAAAGAACTCAAGTTGGAGACAACCAGATAAAGAATATGAATTAATACAACATAACAACTGAACACCAAAAATAATTCACCAGTTTAAAACATTTTTTCCATTGATTTGATTCAAGAAAAGTCTGTACATTATTTCCATCCCCAGTTCATTTTCAGAGAAATCTAACTATTCTGACTACTGCCCTTTTCTACTGATTTTTTAAATACTTATACAATAAATCCCAAGGGTCGCGACCCTTCACTTGACTGGAAAAGCCATTTTATATTCTACGAAAGAGATTAAAATATTTAATCAAGTTGCCTTATTGAAAAATTAAATATTTTATCATAATCCTGAGCTTCATTTTAGTTTAATATTTAGCACTTTCCTTCTTTTAATATTTCATCCCCTGTAGCTTTTATTACGTTCACCGCTCTACCATGGGCTTCAATTTTACCTTTGATAGTACTACGGTGTCTAACTTCGACTTTTATCTTTGTTGTCTACCACACCACTACGGTCTATGCTTTAACTATTTGCGGTATTGCGGTAACCAACACTTATTGTTGACTTCACTGCCACCTACGCTACCGTGGTCATCCCTCTGAATAGCCCTAGTATTATGGTAACTGCTCATTGACCGACCTATGGATGTCTTCCTCTGCCCACTACGTTACCGTGGTCCCCTCAGTGACCATCTATGGTACCGTGGTGATTAACATTCACTACTACACTAACCGCCCATTGCGTTACTGCAGTCACTGTGATGATAGCCAGCGATACCATGGTGGTTATCTTCGCTGCTTCCTCCATTGTTATCATGCTACCGAGGTCCCCCTTCTGAACGATGGCGATACTGTGGTAACCATGATGACTGTTAGCTCTGACCAACTGTGCACGCTGCTTACCGCACCACTGCGCATGCTATCTTGATTATTCGCGGTATAGCGGTATGGGTATGATGATTGCCCTTAATCTCCAACCATGATACCATGAGCCACTTTGAAAAATGCCGTAGTAAAGAGGTAAATGAAATAGACCAAAAAAAGTATGGTGACATTGTGGAGGGTGATGAAATGAATCTTTATGAAAAAAGATAGGAAAATACTAGGTTTAAATGGAAAAAACCTTTAGAGTTTTTACGGAAATTTTTGGTTCTAATAGGTTCAAACATTACGAAATAACATAAATATGATATTATAAAATTAATTTTATGAAAAATTATTGTGAGAGGTTGTACCTTGGAAATATGGGTGAAAGAAGTAATGTTCGAGGCTGAAATGACCTAGAAACATACTAAGGGAGATGTACAACAAAGTGAGCTCAAAAGATAATGCAAAATTATAAAGGTATACAATTTTCATCATTACAAGTATCTATTTGGTGTGTTAATACCTTGTAAATAAACTGGTGTGAAATTATAACTTGTGGATTCCATAACATTTGAACCAAGAAATTGATTAGGCCTTTTTTAGATTGCAAATATCAAAAATAATGATTTCACCAAAACTTTCTTGCTTTAGGTAAGTGTTGTTTTGATATTTTTTGAGACATAGGTCAATCTTCTAAGGCCCCATAATTATTTTTTATTATTTTTATAATTTTATATTTAATGGCCTTATATTTAACAATTAATGTAGGGTACAAGAAACATTCAATACTTATTTGGAGATGTAGAGGATAGGAGATAATTATTATTTAATTTACATGTTTAAATTTAAGGTTGCTAAACTTAAAAAATTTGATTACTTTAGATTCTATTAGCTTTTAACGGGGCTTAGTTATTCTAGATAGTGATATAACATGATTTTTAATATGAATTAGAAAGGAAAATTTGATGAGGGTTATTCAAATATCAATATGTTGTGATACTAAAATAATTGACCTTCTTTAGTAATAGAAAAATAATTTCTTTTAAAGAATCCTTCATGTCCATAAACAATGTGAATTATAAAGGATAATTTTATGAGGGTTATTAAAATATTGATACGTTGGAATAATAAAATAATTGACCCTCTTTAGTAATAGAAAAATAATTGCTTGATGAGATTAATGGTGAATATTTTCTAATCTAATAGGATTTTAAAGACTTGCTAGAAATTAAATATTAGTTATCATCAATTATAATTCTTAGTATTTATGAGTATTTAGTTTATAAAAGAACAAAAATTATTATGGACCAACAACAAAATATAGAGGAATGAAACTAAAGTTAAAAGGCTATAAGTGGAATCTTAGCATTCATTTGAGGAAGCTCCTGAATTCACAATGGAGGTTCTTCTTGATTCATTTTTAGACACACTATCTCAAGTAGGGAAAAAATATACTCTTATTCTCTTAAAAGGAAGTTATATTTATATAATATATATATCATGAGGACATGGCTATGGAAGATAACACATTGGCTTATATAATTGTTGGGATTTTTTTGATAGGATTGAATAATTAATTAAACAGTTAGTCAATATAAATGACATAATTAAAAAACAAAATGAATTACACATGCATAATTTTTTTTAATGTGATTCACCCAATGTGGGCTACGTCCAAAAAAGAATATCTAATTTTATTTAAAAATCTAACAAAGAATACAAATAAAATAATCCGACAATAATATCACTACTGCAAGAAACTTCAATTTCTCATGCCTATAGTTTGATCAATGCATTTCGTGTTGTTGCATGTTACCAATACAAAATTGTGACAACCAAAAAAGTCTACAAAATCAACCCACACATTTTTTCAAGTAACCATAGTTTCCAAAGTCGTTAAAATATTTACTCAGAGCATGATTAAACTCCACATACCAACAATAATTCTATTCCAATTGAAGGGCTATGATGAATTGAAGTGAAAATAAGATGTTTTTTATAAATCATATAATGAAATTAGTTAGTTTATATTTGGTAGATTATTCCAACTATTTACCCCAACATTTTGTTGCATTCAATGATAAGTTTTATAGCTAATATAATAATGAAAAAAGGCTTAAAACCAAGAAGAATTTATCTATATAAATTATACTAGAAGATAATATTTATTAAAAAACTAAATATAATAGTAATTCAATTGATTTGATAAAAATGTAGATAAAGGAATAATTTATACAATTATATGATAATTCCAAATTTGACTCATTTGAGAAAATTAACCTAAAAAATAGTCTTTCTTGAGGAGTATACACACAATGAGAACATAAGAAGGTGTAGATGTTTAAGGATCTAACTTGAATATGAAGATAATGGACCAAACCACCAAATGCATGTGAAGATCTTGGGAATTAGAATTCATAGTCTTGAATTCATAAGATATTCATGAAACACTTCATGTAGAATTCACCAATATTTAATTCAATTATAAATATATTATCAAAATAATAAATCTCATGTTAGGAAATTGGAGAAAATAGGAAGAAATAGCTAAGAGAATTTCTAAAATTGCACAAAGGATATAAGTTTCAAACCCTTTACAATATCTTATTTTTTTGTCTTGAATAGACTCCCAAACCAAATTCAGTATTGTTTCCACCTATATGAATAGGAATTGCATTACTTGAAAATAATTTTTATATATTTTGTGCTTAATTTAATATTTTTCCTAGTTTGTCTCTCTTTATTCCTTTCTACCATATTTTACTCCTTTCTCCAATTTATTCCCCATTTCATGTTTCAATTTTCCCCTTCCATGAATCTTCACCCTTTATAGGTCATATGACTTATACCTATGTCTCTCCCTTCCCCCTTTCATGTACTGTTTACCCCTTAATTATGCTTCATTCACACTTAACATTATCTATGGCTAACTAAATTTAATTTAATTTGTTCCAAATAAAAATAATAAAATTTGGCCCTTGAAAATTTGTCAAAGGATCCTTCCTCCTCTCATGTTCATAAGATCACATAAAACTATATAAACCTATAAACACCCTATAAGAAAGTATAATAATTTATCACTTTATGTTAATTTTTCTATATTATATATGATTCCATGTTCTTAAATATATTATAATTAGAAATTGAATTTAAAATATATAATTGGAAGAGATAAAGTGCACTAGCATAAGGTAATTACACAAAAAATTATGTACTTTCAAAAAAAATGGGATCCAAAATATAATGTTTTTTATAAGATATGTCTGTATGAAGGCATCAAAATGGGAACTAAATAAGTAGAAACTAGGAGAATGTTATTTCTAGAAAACTAGATCATTAAAACTATAAACTAATTATAACATTATAAATCTTGTGAAAAAATTATCACATTTTTTAGAAGTACATAAATTTACCACCATATGGTTGAAACTGCATCTCTTGAATTAAAAATGTAAAAATGAAGCTACTCATCAATAATATTTCCCCAAAGGCTAAGTTTTTAATAATATAAGTTTCATTTACAAGGTGCAACACCCTTAACACAAAAATCCCCATGGGATAGAGTTCACCAAGTCATAAAAAAAAACTAAAAACTAGTAACAATAGATATATAGGACCTACAAACACAACACATAAATATCATAACAAAAAACTCCAGAGAGGGAATAAGCCCCACAACACTACCTAGCTAAGTTTTCCCATTCCTCCATGAGGGATTTGAAAACATCCCCACTAGTCTAGCTAGAGCTAGGATTTAACTTAGTTGAATTATTTTTTACTTTCTCCTTTAGCATTATAGAGAGAGTCATAGATGAGTGGTGGATAACCTTTATGGTAAAGTAGGTGAGTATGTTTAGCTTCCCCTCAAGGGTGTAGACATAATCCTATAGGCCTTTGTAGTTATCTTTTGCACCATCATCTAGTTGATTAGTCTCCTCTTTCCAAAATGGATGATTGGATGATTCTATGGTGGAATCCTCCAAAATCATCATGTTAAGTTTAGGAAAGTGGCTTGGACCCTCCACATAGTCTTTATCTTCCTCCATAGTTTCTTGTTTTATGTCCACATGCTCATTTGCTTGTTCAAAATTGTTAGAAATTTCATCTATCTGGACCTCTGGTTTTTTCTTTTATAAAAAATTGGACCTCCTAATTTTGGGAGGTTCCACACTAGTATTCATACCCATGGATTTCATATTATCCTCATCCACGAAATCTTTGGTTTCACTATCACCCTCCTCATTCTCCATAGTGGGTTCTTCCACATAAAAGGAAATTCCTTTTTATTTTTCAATTTAGGTTTGGCTTTGTCGGCCTATTTCCCACCTTCTTGATAGGAGTATTTTTAAACTCACATAACTGGGTACAACAACATTAGTCTGATATGTGTAGGGTCACCATTTTTCTTTTTTCTAGGTTTCTTGGGTTTAGTGTTTGGGAAGAGTTTTTTGGAAAGGAGACAAAATTTCCTCTCTGAAATAAAGGCACCAATAGGGGGTTTCAAGGGTGAAAATTTAGGGGGTTTAGGCTCCTCAATCCTAGTAGAAGAAATAGGTTTTGGGGGGAATAAGGCCAAATGGAAGTGATATAGATGGAGAACGATCCCCTAGTGAAGGGGGGGTTTATCTAGGTTCTTAGAAGCAAGGTTGAATGTTTCTTTAATAGAATTTTCTAGATATGATAGGAGAAATAAAGGGAAACTAATGAGGAGGTGGTGACAAAAATGGTTAATGAGAGGAATATGATAATAATAATAGAATTTAAAATGGAATTCTAGAGTAACATACTTCATGATAACAATACACACTTGATCCCAAGGTGTGAGAAGCTTACTCCTATCATAGCCAACATGGACTTTTGAGGGTTGCTTATTCTCCTTGAAAATCTACTACATGTTATCTATATATTGAACCTTGGTGTGATATTTGAGCTTCTAATGAGTTCAAGCTAGCTAGTAGCTTTGGCTATCACATCTATGCAAACTTTGAAAAAAATACGACCCATGCTCACCTTGTGATTGCACTAGCTATTGGGGAAACAAGGAGATATGTTTTCATCATGTACATTGAGGCTCTCCATAAGGGTTCAAGCCCCCCTTCAACACAGATGTTCCAAACCAAAGCACTGTGCTAGAACTCTTCATAAGATCTAGTATCAATTCTGACTCTAACACCTCCTATTTTCATACATACTGTAGATTGAAAGAAAAAGGGAGCAAGAAAACTAGATATTTTTCCAAACCAAAGAAGGGATAAACAAAAATAAATATTTTCCCAACATAAGCACTCATAATAAAATTTCATACCACACCCATTTAAGAAGATAAGATCATCAAACACACAAAAAATCTATTCTAAGGGGCCAAGGCTAGCGAAGAAAGACTAGAGGGTAGTACGATACATTGAGGTTGGGGATTTAGAAATTATGAACACATAGGTCATAATTATAGTGTCATCATAAAACATTAATTAAAAATGTGGGATATCATATCTGTAGTCTGCCAATTTCAATATATCAAAAAATCATTAATGTGATGACATGAAGCCTAATGCAAATGAAGTGCTTCCTTACCCAACCAAGTGCAAGCCTAGCTAGGTAGAAGGTACAAATCTAATATCATCCCAATCATCTGTAATTTCATATCCAACTCATCATTATTATTCCACCTCATCTTATTGAGACTATTCAGAGGAAAAATAATCTAGCCAAAGCAAGAGATGTTAATATTCATCATTAGTTATATTTTTTTTGGATCATCAAGGATAAATCCTTGCATATTCATGGGAAGAGCATCTAAATTTCTCCAACAGCTTGAAGAGCTCCAAGTAGACCCAAAATTGGCCAAAAAGTTGGCAACCTTATTGCCTTCTCTAATAAATGTGCACAAGTTCTTTCCTCTCAAATTTACTGAGAATGAATTGAATATCTAACAATATATCCTTAATAGTCCATCCTTGAAAACTTTTGTTACTAGTAGCATCAATCACACATTTAAAGTCCAAATAAATATGTAGAGACTTTATCCTAATACAGAGATAAATTTTGACCCCACTAGGAAAAGCCCTTTCTTCTACTATCATAGAGGATTGAACCCCTATTCCTCTAGCACAACCAACAAATACTCTTCCACCAGGATCTCTAATGATGCCACCAATGCTAGCAAGGCTAAGATTTCATTTTGCAACTATGTCAAAATTGAGTTTGTGCCAAACATGCAAGCGAGGCCTCCATTTAGTATTCAACCTATCCAAAGCTTTAGAGTTATCAAAATAATTGAGATTTAGAGGCCTATTCCAAAACCTAGCAATAGTGACCTGCAAAGCACAAGGGATTTGGTTGAAGGTTTCCAAATATAAAGGGATGTGTTTTTAGTGAAAAGCCTAAGACATACACTAAAGTCCTCCTTGAGGCTCTTTTCCACATTTTAGAAAATCTTATTGTTCCTTTCCTTCCATAAGCACCAATAGAAAAAAGGAGGAACCTATTGCCAAATTTATTTTGGTAAGGGATGATATAGGTATTGATCCAATTCTCCTCTAAGCTTTTGATATCCCTATTCATGGTCCAAGAGACCCCAAGTTCTTACAAAGGTGAAGCCCAAAAATTAATAGAAAAGGGATAATGGAGTAACAAGTGAGGAACATACTCTTCAAAATTCTACCAGAGAATGCATCTATTAGGGATTTTGAATCCCCTTTTTCTTAAGTTATCCTAGGTGAGAATCCAATTATGACCTAGCTTCCACCAAAAGAAGTTGATTTTTGGGATAAAGTGCCCATTCCAAATCTATTTCCAAAATATACCTTGGGTTCCCTACATAGACAATAGCTTATAAGCCAACTTGATAGTAATATTACCCTTGATCTCCTTGGTCCATAAAAAAATAATCATCTTTGGTGGAAATGGGGATTCTAGTTAAAGGAAGAGAATCTTGAAGTAATCTTGCATACTGAATTTGGAGGGAAAGCAATCTACTAAGAGGGGGGGTGAATCAGTAGGTCCAAACAATTACAAAAATTCTAGACTTCACAATTACTTTATGGATTTTTAACATGAATAAAACTAAACCATGCAAGCTAATAAGTAAAGCAATTAAAGCACAGCACCTAACACCAAATTTTATGTGGAAACCCAAGTTGGGAAAACTGGATGGTGAGAAATTCTCACAAGAAAAAATATAATAAATGAATTTTAAAAATTGATGTAGGCACCAAACCATCAAAGAAACAAATATCAAAAATATTTAGTAGGAAGCAACCTACATGAGATTCCAATCCCCACCAAAATAGAGACACCAATCCATGCCGAGACAGAGAAACCTATTAGGATTGAAAAAATCAGCCTAAAATTCCCACATTAAAAACCATTTTCTCGTCAAATATCCTATCACCTAGCACATACTTTAAAACCTAATCTTTTAAAATACTCCATTTATTCGCCCTGTAGTCATCATCCTAAAATTCACATTCATCATCCTACCCATGTATAAAGGAAGTCATGTCGATGAGGCTACATTGTATCGACAAGAGTCATTTTAAGGTCCCTTCAAAGGAATTATGGAGCAAGACAATATGAACATCATTGAGGAGAGTATATCATGTCGGGGAAATTTTTTTGATGTCCCTTCAACAATCTAGCTAAAATCCTATCGAAGAAACCTTGGCACATCGGAGAGTAATATATTGGGGTCTCTTCAATAACCCAAGACATAAACTACTATGGAACATGATATTTTAAATTATGTCAAGATACTATTACTTTGACATGACTTGTGAAATAATTACACCTCAGCATTTAGAAAATAGAAAAACATCTCTTATACATGACACACCAATATATCAGAGTGACAATGAAAATTCAAAGAAACAAAGCTATAATTATACACATGAAGAGTCGAAGATACTTTAGAATGTCGGGATGAGAAGTTTATGGGTCTCCTCGATATAAAAAAAGTGGAAAAGTTCATCTAAGAGAAAGGTATATATCAGAGGGATGAGGAAATTTGTATTTTCAATGAAATAATAGCATTTATTATAAGGGAATAGAATAAAATCAAAAGGGATTGAAAGGACTCTAGAATATCAAAGTAAAGTGTTTCGTAATCTCTCTGAAAAAATGGAAAAGAAGGACATCAAGGGGAAAGAGTGTATATCGGTGAGAACCAAATTGAAATCCCTTCAATATCCCTAAAATAGAATGAGAAAAAAACCAAAATAAGGACTCCATCGAAGGGAAGAATACATATTGGCATAACATGGACATTGGTCCCTTCGATTAAATGATAACACTTATGCCTTAGCTTTAATGATACAAAAGGAAAAGGATCAAAATATCAAAGCAATAAAATAATTTCAAACAGACTACTTGTAAGAAAGGGCTCGAGAGGAAATTATGATATTGGAATGAAGCCATATATAGTCCCTTCAAAATCTTGAAAAGAAGGGAAGATTATACTATTAAAAAGGATATTGAGGGAAAATAGAAATATCGGTAAGAAAAAAATCTTATCCTCTCGATACAATGAAATCATTGACAAGACAACGACATGAGGAAGAGAAAATTTGGTGGAAATGATGAGAAAATAAATGGTCTATATTTAAAATAATTGATTATACTCTCGATGACATGAAAGTTCCATCAAATTGCATTAATGAACCAAAATCGAGGGCATTAAAGATCAATTCCTGAAACCACTTGAGAATCATTTGAGCAACCAGAGAGAAAGGAAATGGAGTATAGAAATGGACAATGACAAAACGACCATGAAAGGTGTTTTCTATTTAGGTAAGTACCCAATATTTTTGCTGAAATGCTCATTACCTAAAGCAAATTGAATTATCGAGCATAAAAGTAGGGTTTTTTTCTACAAAACAAATACTATGGAAAGTATGACTAAAAAAACTAAAAATAAGAGATAGAAATTGGAAACTAGACACCTGAATGAGTACTTCATTGATTAATGTCTTGGCTCTAGACAAAGTTCTAGGTGAAATGCACAATTAAACCCTCACGATGAGAAATTGGAGGATAGAAATAAGGAGGTCAAAGATACATGGACCCCAACAAGGGGATATGATTTGTTGATATATCACTATAAGAAGATGAATAGACACCAACCAGTCACCAACCCATGAAGACTCAATTTAGGAAAGATGGCAGTACCTAATGTGTTTATCAATATCAAATTGATTAAGGAACTGACTAATACATATGATCCCCAAACCCACACAAATCTCTTGGAAAATGGATCTTCTTTCAACCCAGTTACCAAGAACTATATTTATATGGTGTTCTAATTAGACGTTAGGACCAATATGAAATTTATGATTAAGGACCTCTTGAATGAATACCACAATATGAGTTGTAGTTAAAAAAGGTGGAGATTTCCATTACATAGGCCCCACAATGAATTGAATTGGATCAGGGTATTTTTTGTAGAGGAACACTCTCCATATTTCATGAACCACTTTGAAGAATACTTCCAATACACATATTACTCTATTTTACAAGTGCTTGGCTTGGATGCCCCCATATTTATGGCCATAGCACCAATGGTCCTAATAGCTGATGTGTAGAGTTAGGATGCCCAACCCCTTGATTATGCTTGTGTGTAAGTGTTTTTTATCTAATAAAAATGCAAGAAAAGCAAGTAAAATACCAAAACCAAGAAAGACACTCAAGAAATGGTGATGAGGAGCTCAAACTAGTGTATAAAGCCTCTTGTTGTGTAGATGTTCCCAAGATGTACGATTTGGATGTGTGCTGACTCAAAATTTCAGCACCATAACAGTGCTCCAATCAAAATGGGTGAGAGAGAGATGAAATGGCTAAGTGTTTGGATAAATAGGATTGGAGGATAATGGATGAATTGCCAAGATTGGGAATTGAAGATCAATGGTTGAGGATTATTGGGATCTCTCAAGCCATAGGATTATGCCAAGTGGCACAAAGAGAGGGATTGAGAGGGAGATTGTACTCTTGAGGGTACAAAGCCCATGTGCTTGATGTGATGGGAAGAGTTGACCCACTTAATCATAAATTAAGTGTTGGCAAATGCTTAGTAGGTAGATTAGATGGGGATTAGCATTAGGATTAGTATTAGGTGTAGGTTATGGAGGATGTGATAGGAGGAGAGAGAAAAGGGAAAGGAATTAAATATTTAGATATAATCCCTATAAGGTTTGACAACTAAATTAAATAAACTAATATATTTATTTAATTTAGGGGAGAATGATAAAGGGAAATAAAGTATTTAATTGATTAATTATATACCTTAGGGATTTAGAGGCTTTAGAGGTATTAATTAAATAATAGAAATATTACTTAATTAATATGGATAAGAGGATACTTGGATGAAGAAGGATAAATTTGACCAAATGTAAGTGGCCAAATTTAGGTGTCTACATTTTTCCCCTCTTTGAGATGGTGTTACGAAGTAGTGTCATTTCAAAGAAGAATAAAAGATAACACCAAGAAGAATATGGTTAGATTAGGGAAGATTTCCTAGTCATTCAAATGAGTGACTAGGAGGAAAGACGATGGGAGTGAAGATGAATATTAGGGATTGAGGATGCCACCTCGAGAGGCCATGGAGGTTCAATAGAACACGGGATTGCTCTCAAAATGGATGAGATGATGAAAGAGTAGATGGGGAAGATGATGCAAAAATGATGGATAAGAGAGGATGATAAGCAGTAGGATATTTGGAAGAGAATATGAGAAGAAAAAAAGCACAAATGGATTGAAGGACAGATATGATGTTTCCCTGATCAAGCTACAATCCAAGATTGGTTGATGGTGGATGGAGGGATTAGTAAGAGGAGATAGATGAGGTGAGTGTGGCATATAAGTTCTTAAAATGGACTTAGTATGTGGAAGTTTGATGGTGGATGGAGGGACATAAGAACCCAAAATAGATGTGGTAGATGGAGGATGGGTGATGGTGGATGGTGGATGGTGGATGGAGGGACATAAAGACCCAAAATGCACTTGGAGGATGAAGGAGGAATATGAATGGTTTTTTGAGGTGATATAATGGAATAGGGGGATGGTGAAAAATGGCATGGTTGAGTGATTGGAAGAGCCTATTATTCTTTTTGAAGAGGCTCTCTTAGGATGTACAAAGGTTGTACAAACATTTTTGGATTGTGAGTCTTGAGATATATATCCAAGACCTTGTGCACATGCATTTTATTTGACATGGATGGACTCTTGTGTTGCCAAAAATTGTATA
This sequence comes from Sequoiadendron giganteum, assembly GCA_007115665.2. Taxonomy (NCBI): domain Eukaryota; kingdom Viridiplantae; phylum Streptophyta; class Pinopsida; order Cupressales; family Cupressaceae; genus Sequoiadendron; species Sequoiadendron giganteum. The sequence goes on from CM021105.1 coordinate 538,922,346, forward strand.
CCTTTGAAGAAAACGATAATTTTGTGCCCGTTTTGGTCCTACTTTAGGTCACATTTAATCAATTATCACCCTAAAACAACATTTATAGGCCCCTAAGGTTGGTTAATTTTGACTTAGAGGTTTGTTATACCCAAGGGATCATTCAACCCCTGACAAGCATTATCAAAACCATTAAAAAAGTATTGTTCCTACTTAAAATTCCCTTAGTGGGACTAGGTCACCCAAGTTGGTGACCTAGTCGTTTTTGAGCATTTTTGAAGTTTCAAGTGGGAAAATGAATATTTTATCATAAATTCATGATGGGTTTCGGCCTCTTAGGTCAAAATTATTGATAGTTAGGTCTTTTTTCTTATATATACTTGTTTTTAGGCCACTTTGCCTCTCTCTCTTAGTCATTTTCACATCTAATTCCAAAAACAAAGTGCAAAACATCTTCCCCAAGAAGATTCATCTCTCAAGAAGCAAAAAATTGAAGCTTTTGGACAACAAGCTAGGGTTTTTGCAGGTCTTCAAGCTCACTTCACATCCAAGATCACTCATTGAAAAAGATTTGAGCTAGATGCCTATGGAGATCCATGGAGAAATCTAGGTTGAGGAGGTGCAACTAGCCACCAAATCATACCTAAAGACTGATTTCAAAGTGCTTCCATCTTCTACTTTCCTCCCATTTGTAGATTTGAGGTTTGCATCCAATTTGCATTCCTTGTTACACTTATTTGTGATGTTGTAGGATTTCTAGGGTTGAATTCACGCATCATTTCAAATCTATTACTTGCATCTTATTCTAGCACAATAGAAAAAGTTTTTTCTTTATTTCAGGTTTTCCTAGTTCTAGACACACTTAGGGCTAGGGTTTATGCAGATTTTCTATTCCATTACAAGTCTAAATACAAACTAGGGGTTTGACAAAAAAAAACCTTACATTAAAAACCCAAATATATTCTGTTTTGCAGGTTATTTTACAAATCTGAGGTTGGATTTCCATGAAGAAACAAAATACAGACCAAAGGCCTCCATGTCCACTTTCAGGTTTTTAGAAAAGATGAAAGGGACTAGGTTGACTATAATGGCGACCTAGCCCCACTAAGGGTTCCTGACACTGAAATTTGCGGATTAAGAGACCTAGTTCGTAGAAATGGCTTCTGACAATTTTCCTAAGAAGGGACTAGGTCGCCCCACTTGGCATAAGTGTCCCAACTAGTTCAAAACTCTAGTTTTTAAGGTTTTCTGAGGCTTCCACAACTCCCTCGTTGACCCAAAGTAGTTTCCAGGTGCACCCATTTGATTTAATAGGTTATTTCATTTAGTTTAATCTTATTTTAGCATTGTTGTAATACATTATGTGTTTTCCAGCATCATAAACTCTTAGTTTAGGTTAATTAGTTAGGGTTTCATGTTATATTTCATCACTTTTCAGATTCCATTACATATTCAATACCCAATATTGAATGAATTACAAGATTTGGTGCCCCTGGTGGTAAAGGAAAACCCACTTCCTTCTAGGTGAAACCATAGAAAGTTGTAGAGAACCCATTCTTTTACCCCCATAGAAAGAAACATCAAATTTTACGGTTCATTTTGGTGAACCTACATTTCAAAAAATTACATACTTTTGAATTCAAGTGCATTTGCATACTAGGAGCTCTTTTTTTTAGCCTTGCATTGAATGTTGCATTGTTTAAACAAGCATCCTAGGGTTTTCCATCTTGCATTAGTGAAAATCATTGTATTTGGCATTTATTTCCTTGCATGATACATAAATTTGGCATATATATTATACCCAGGGTGCATTTTACATTCTAGAAATTTGCATTTTTCATTAGAAAACACAAAAAAAAGTCAAAAAAAGTCATACCAGGACTAAGTCACCACTCTGGGCAACCTAGTCCTAGTATATATTTTTCTTCAGTCGTTTTTGCATTTGCTTTCCAGATTTTGTACTTTGTGTTTCCTTCTGTTTATGCTTGGTTCCATTTCTGTCATTCTCTATTATATGGTTATTATTATCTTAAAATGGAATTAATGAGTTGCATTAAAGCTTTACATGTTTCATTTTTTGCTCTAGTTCCTAGTTCTTTCAAACTCAATTCAGTATAACATACACCTGAAAACATAGAAATCTCACATAATACAATGCACACACTTTTTCACTATAGAAACACTATATCATCTACACCTTTTAGTAGCAATGATTTTGATAAGTTAGATGAAGCTCTTCAAAGCTTCCTCTCACTCACTTCATCCACTAAGGATTGTGATGATATAGTTACAACTTCCCCACCCTTTTCTTCCAAACCTTTTAGTTGTGATGATATGGATATGTTAGATGACGTCCTCCAAGATTTCATCTCCCCTACTTCATCCACTATGGTTGTTTGTGATGACCAAACTAAAAAAAAATATGTCAATGTCATCCAACCTCAATTTGTTCTCTACCCACTTTCTCCTAAACCTCCAACCCCATCCCAACTCGAGTTTACCCTTTACCCTCCTAAGAAATTTTTTGTTGCCCATACTCATTATACCTGTAATAACCCACATCCCCAACAACCATATCCTTCCACTTCCCTACCATTACCTAACCCCATCTTACCTGTGGCTCCTCGTTTCAACTCACAACTTAGGGAGTAAGATTTGGTTGAACAACTTTAAAATACTCCCACCAAGATATCCCTTTGGGACCTCCTTTAGAACTCCCCTAACTATCACTCCATGCTTCAAACAACTGTACAACAGATAGTGGTCCCTTCTGGCATGAATACTAATGATGTGGAAACCTTCATACATGAAATGAACACAACTAATGTGTACATTAGTTTCTATCAACATGAGCTCCCACCATTAGAATTATGAAAGAAAAATGAATCCTTTATTATTATACCCTACTATGATCGGATAGGTATCAAGAGGACCCTCATTAATAATGGCTCTACTTTAAATGTGTTCAATGTGAAGCTTCTTTATAGGTTACATGTGGATAGATCACAAATCCAATCTGATTCCTTATTCATTAGAGGATTTGACAATGTTACAAATCAACCCCTTAGTGTCATCACTTTACACATCACCATCAGAGTGGTTACGCTGCAAACTCCTATTCATGTCATGCCATGTGATTTTTCTTACAATCTACTTTTAGGTAGACCATGAATAAATGAGATGCACTCGGTACCCTCAACCCTTCATCGCAAAATGAAATATGTCTATGATAAAAAAGTTTATCACATTGACATAGACCCTGAGCCTGAGAGTTGCCTACAACTTGAGAAGGGCACATCAAGTCCTCTTCACACATTAATTCCTACCTCCAAAATTGACCCTTCTAAGATGAATCAACTCAAGGACACATCCAAGTTTAAATTACTTGGTGATGATTGGGGCTCATTAGAATTCACACCTTCATTCATGGGTGGGTCTATTATAACACACAAAGAGTATGATAAACAGGACCAACCTATCCTCCTCTCTACCTAGAATGATGACAAGCCTTCTCACACATCTATCTCACCTCCTTTGGATGAAACTACAACATATACAAAAAAATTTGATGAGATAGATTACCAACAACCCACTAACCCACAAGAAATGGAATGGCTTTATGGATGTGGTTATGATCTTGTGAAATAATTGGGTTACAATGGTAAAGGGTGCGACAAGCATGAGCAAGGCATCCATGTACCCATTGAACCTAATACGCAAGGAACTAAGACTAGTCTAGGGTTTTCCTTTTCTAAAGCCACAAAAGTGGATCAATGACCCTCTCTCAACATCAAGAACAAACCTTACGCTTAAGAACCATGAATTTCTTGATGTGGATGCTCCCCTCTTCACCTATGTTCATGATGATGACAATTTAAAATAATTTTTAGGTGCCTCAGATAAGAATCCTTGCTCTAAGAGACATGCCTCTTGTTCTATGTTGATTTCAAAGTCTACCATTAGTAACATTAACATACCTCATACCAACTTGGAATTGTATGATCCTAAAGTCCCTAAGTATAATGCACTCCCTTTAGGTGATACCCTTGACATACTGATGGATATTGATGACAAAGACAAAATCATTAAAATTGGGAAGTGCCTAGATGATGAAGAACAAGAGGATTTGGCAACCTTTCTTCATACCTTTCCTGAACTATTTGCTTGGAAATATTCTGACATGCCAAGAATAAATCCCCAGATAGTTACCCATAATATTGTCCTTGCTGAAAATGCTAAACCCGTTGCCAAAAGATTCAAAAAATGAATCCTAACGTATCCTTACATGTTAAAGGAGAACTTGAAAAAATCCTTGACACGGGTTTCATTCACCCCATTGATTATTCTCCTTGGATATCAAACATTGTCACGGTGGCCAATTCCGATAATCATGTTAGGATATGTACGAACTTTCGAGACCTAAATAAGGCCTCTTTAAAAGACAACTTTCCTCTCCCTAACATCGATATGACCGTGGATTCCACTACTAGACATTCTTTGTTATCCTTTATGGATGGATTGTCAGGTTATAATCAAATTTTCATTAACCCACAAGATCAATACAAGAAGACTTTTACCTCTGCTTGGGGCACATTTTGTTGGGTTATGATGCCTTTTGGTTTGAAAAATGCTGGGACTACTTATCATCAAGCAATGACCTTAATCTTCCATGATTACATTCAAAAAATCTTAGAAGGATATGCTGATGACATCCTTGCTAAATCCTTAACCCGCCAAGATAATCTGAGTGTCTTACATCAAATCTTCGAGCGCATGCATAAATACAACATGTGCTTAAATCTTAAAAAGTGAATCTTTGGAGTAGATAGTGGTAAAATTTCAGGGTTTATCATCTCTCACAAAGGTATCAAGGTGGATCCAAAGAAAATTGATGCTATAATCAATATTCCACCTCCTCGTAAAATTTCCCAATTGTGTACACTACAAGGAAGGATACAAGTCATTCGCCATTTTTTCGCTTGCTTAGTCGATCGTATGCTACCCTTTACACATCTCCTTAAAAAGGATGTCAATTTCAATTCGAAAGATGGTTTTAAATAGGCCTTTGAGAGTTTGAAAGAATACCTCATAAATCCACTTGTTTTACAACTTGCTATACCCAACCAACCTTTCATCCTTTATATCGCTACTTTTTCCCATGCTCTTTCTACCTTATTGGCTCAACATGATTCCAACTGTAAAGAGAATCTTGTCTAAATTATATTAGTATAATGCTCCTTGATTACGAGACTCGTTATTCCACAATTGAAAAAAAATGTCTGGCTCTTGTATTCACTACTAGTGAGTTGTGACATTACTTACTTAATGTTGAAGTACAAGTCATGAAAAATTTTGACCCTCTAAGATATATTTTCAATAAAATAGATATTTTAGGACGTCTTGCTAAATGGGTCATGTTGTTAACTGAATTTGACCTTAATTTTATTGCTCACAAAACAATCAAAGGCCAAGCCTTAACTGACCACTTAGTTGATGCTCCTTCACCTTTAGCATTACCCACCAATGACTCTTTCCCTAATGACAGTGTGTTTACTATAGACCTTCCTCCATGGGAATTGTACTTTGATGGATCCAAGTGTCGAACAGGCTCCAGTGTTGGAGTTATCTTAATTCCACCTACAATTAAGCCTATTCCCTTATCCTATCATCTCAATTTCCTATGTATGAACAAAACAACTAAGTATGAAGTGTTAATCATTGGATTACGCACTGCTCTCATCTTGAGGGTTAAAGATATTAAGATCTATGGTGATAGTGATCAAACAAATCAATGGTCTCTATCAAACTAAACATGATAAACTTCACTATATAAGGATCTTGTTCTCAATCTATTAGAGCAGTTTGACTCCTTTACCATTGATAACATCCCTTGCAAAGACAATCACCATGCGGATGCAATGTATGGTGTAGCCTCCCTTATATCTCTTGTAGACCCTTCTAAACAAATCATCTTCACCATTCATCGCATTATGAAACCCTCCACTAGTGACCGACCTACTGATATATGTCCCACTTTTCTAGATAATCAGTGTGAATGGTATGATGCCATCTATAATTATCTAAAAGATGGTACCATTCCCGAACCCACCACTAAGAATACTTGCCTTTTCCTCAAAAACTTAGCCACTGAGTATATCATCCTTGCTGATACATTTTCTAGAAGATCCTTCAAAGGAATTATTCTGCGCTGCCTCAAGGATGTTGAAACTCCTGTTGCCCTTGAACAAGCCCATTATGGTACTTGTGGAGGACACTTTGGTAGAAAAAACCTAGTGCAAAAACTCCTTCACATAGGATATTACTGGAAAAACATGAATAAATATTTGTATGCATATGTTAAGCGATGCCATCCGTTCTAGGAACATAGTCATTTGATCCATGCTCCTGCTTCAGAGCTTTGTGCCCAAATACCTATCTAGCCATTCTTTGTGTGGGGCTTGGACCTAATTGGTAAAATCTCCCCACCTTCTTCTGCTGGAAATATGTTCATTATTACTACTATTGATTATTTCACCAAATGGGTCGAAGCCATTCCCCTCTGATCCACCACCGCTGAGGTGATGCCATTTCTTATTGGAACACATTATCGCTCACTTTGGCCTTCCTTCAATTTTAGTCTCAGAAAAAGGTACTCCCTTTAAGAATAATAATGTGAAGAAGTTCCTTGAGGCCTTCTATATCCAACATCAATTTTCAACACCTTACTACCCTCAATCTAATGGTCAAGCGAAAAGTACTAATAAAATCATGGAGCAAATCCTTGAGAAGACTATCATTCAAAACCAAAAAGATTGGAATGCACAATTACAATATGCAATATGGGCATATTGCACGAGTGTTCATTCTTCTATGGGAAATACCCCTTTTAACCTTGTTTATGGCACTAAGGCTATCCTCCCTTTAGAGTTAGAAATCCCCACATTGAGGATTTCTCTCCAAATTCTTCTTGATAATGACACTTATACGAAACAACGTCTATGCCAACTTGAAATTCTTGATGAACAATGCATAAACGCTCTTGAGAATCTTCAAGCTTATGCTAAACAGTTGCAATGCAAACACGATGTTTGTGTCATTCCTCAAACCTTTAGCAAAGGTGATTTGGTATTATATGAAAACCAACACAACACCACCGCTAATTACGCCAACAAAGGTAAGTTTAATCCTAATTGGTTAGGCCCCTATGTGGTTGATACGAATTATGGATCAAGTACTTATATCTCAATCAAGTGTGATGACACTCCTCTTCACGATCCCATTAATTCTGCACATTTGCATAGGTATTATGTCTAATCCCCTTTTGAATGGTATGAATTATAGAGCAGTTTTGTTAAAGCTATCAGGTTCTATCCTACTGTCTTTCTCATTTCTTCATTCTTGGAAAAATATTATACCTTTGTCCTGGACACTAAAGTTATTATTTCATTCATTTTTATAACTACTTTAGATTTCATACTATTCTATTTTCCTTCTTCTTTGTTTTGTTACTTTAAAAACATAAGTGCATAACTTAGTTAATCTTTATGTTGTATCTAACATACAATCTAAACATGTTTAAATTAAATCACATACATCCTGTTAAATCATGTTTCCATTGATTAAATGCTCTAACAAAGGCTATTTAAGTAATCACATTCTCATTTAACATCCACACAAATAAATTACACCATATAAATACACATGCATATATATATCAAAAGTCTTTTATATATATCATCATAATATGCAATGTCACTGAGGACTATGATTACTAGATTCCTTCGGATCTGGTACTCACGCTACGTCGGTAGTAGGGCATTGGGTGAAATTTGTGCGTGATTGTGACCATGAAACCGCCGAATCTGAGTGAAAACTCTAACCCTCCCATCTGCACAAGTGTCAGCTATTGCTCACCTACTATCCAGTCCCTGTCTGCCCATAATTGTGCCACCTCTCTCTCTCCAATCTCTCCACCTTTTCTAAAGGCTATGATGGTTATGCCTATGGTACAACTCTCACTCGATGGACCTTCCTCCTTAGTCCCTCATAGGCTTCCTGCAATCTCGTGAAGGGTCGCAGGGTCTCTGGCTCTCACTCCACGATCAATGGGGGCACATAGTTAGTACCCATCTCCTCTTTGACTAACGTCGCTAGCACTATCTCTATGGCTGCCTAATGTGGGAACTCTCGCCAACCCTTTGTAGGCCCTGGAAAAATCACATAAGAGTCTCATCAGTAAAACATCATCATATAAATATATATGCATTAAATCATACATTAAATACATCTCTCAAAATTAAAAATGATCACCTATATCTATGGTAGAATATTGAATGTCCACCTCATCTTGTGTAGGGGGCATAGACGATGTTCTCACCTCCCCTCGGCTATGAGTGTTGGAACCTACTACTGCTATTGTCTGGGATCTAGTCATATGTACAAGTGAGACCTCTCCCTACTCATATTAGTCCTTGATTGCTATATCATCGTCATCTCTCAGGGGTGACTCCTCTACCCTCTCCTCCTCCTCCTCATCCTGCTCCTCATCCTTCTCATCCTCCTCCTCTCCCTCTTTTCCATCATAATCTGGGTCTGCATCCTCATCATAGTCCTTATCAATAATATTAGTGAATATGTTCCCAACCCTATACCATGTCTCCTCAGCTCTGTCCTCTCTCTCTCTCTCTCTTCCCCCTAATCTAGCATTGGTTGTACCTCTCCCACTAGCTCATCCATCGAGAAAACTAGCTTAGATCATGATGCTATTCACCACTCCTCATATTCCCATGTGTTCCCAACATCATCGACATCATCCATAGGTGGCTGGTCATGATTTGAATCATCTGAGTCACTCTCGATGACATCCTCTTGTGTAAATCGTGTCATATCCCTTAGCCTCCAAGCACTTTGAATAGACCTCTTGAATGATGATCATGGCCATCGTGGTGTTTGTACCTATCCAAACTACCTCATAACCTAATCATAGTAGAATGGTTGCACTATGTGATCGTGACATCCTACTGGGAACTTTCTCATCTATAACCTCCTTAGTTGTCTAGTATAATCTGGTCACTGTAGAATGAGCTAATACGGCCTCCATAGGATATCCTCCTCATCTAGTTGGTCAAATATCACTCTCCACAAGTGTAGATCACTATACTGCCTCAATCGTCACAATGGATAGTTGAATGCTTATGGATAGCCCACTGGTCATGTACATGTGATATGCTCTAAGCACCATACTATCCAGCTCTGAGAAAATAAACTAGCTCATAGTACAAATGTGCTATAATGCATCATCCCCAATCATACACAGTCTGATGCTCTACCATGCCTCATACTAGATGTACCAGTTCACCCTCCAGATGTGTTGCTCGCCCATCTGGAAAGAGGACCAATGCCACTGTATGCATCATAATACGTCTCACCATTGGTGCTCGTGAATAGAGTAACAATGGTAGCTCGATTCGCCCTATGACTCTATCATCATGTATGAGACCGTCAAGGTAGTACTGCATGTCTGCCCACTACTCTCGAAAGGACCATCCCCTCTATAGCTACACCCACTCCCATCGAATAGGGACTCAAAATATGTGGTGTACGTCCTCTAATGTAATGTTCATCTCACCTGTGGGTAGGTGAAAATTTCATGTATCAACATTCCACCTCTCACATAATTCCATCAACATAGCATCATGATATCTGATGGGTGGCATGAGATTAGCCTAATAAATCCTCGCTACTTGTAGGTGCCCCATCTCCACTATTGATAGGGCTAGAACCAAGTCTCTCAGGAAACTCAATTGTCTCCTGCCTAATCGCTGCTGTGAATGAGTGGGTGCCTATACAAATTATCATAATATGCTATATAAATCATCTAATTTCTTCAATTTTACTATAATTCATCATGCAAGTGTGCTAATTTTGTTCTAGTGTGGTTCTCCTATGGCCCTAGACACTTAAGAACTCTTTTGGGACACTTTGCGAAGAAACAGGATACTTTGTAAACAAAAGGGATACTTTTTGAACAAAAGGGACACTTTACGAAAAAAAGGGACACTTTGAAAAAAAAAGGGACACTTTGTAAAAAAAAAAAAAATGATCCTAATATACTCTAAATATGCATTAAATTCATTCTATAATTGAAAAATCAAAAAGCAAAGGCTCTAGAATCAACTCACCTCATGTTGGCGATTGTTGATCGCCACTTGATTCTGTAATACAACCAATCTCGCAAGGATGAAATGATGTGTGCTCAACATCCTTATGCTCTTGCCCCATCACTCTTCAATGCTAAAAAAGGTAAATGAGAAAGTAAGTGCATGTTTACTCTATTTTAATTTCTTTTAACTAACTCATTTTTACACACATGTGCACAATCGTACCTTTTTACTTTCTTAGCCTTTTAGTTTGTTGTTTCATTCAAATCAACATTCTTGGTGCTAGTGAACTCTATTTTCTATGTAGTTTGTTGCATCTGAATTGTGTTTCCCTACCCTAAATCATCACTCACCTATTTTTATGAGGCATGGTACTTGGAAATTCCCTTCGATATGTGTGTCCTCATTCGATGTGGTTTGATTGCTACCTTGATTCCACCTCCGGAAAGAAAGCAAAATCAAAGGGGGGCATACATCTACCCTTGAATTTAATCTTTAGGGATTAGATAAGAGGATTTCTAGGACTTCTAATGAATTTGTGTTGCAGGATGCAGTCCCTAACATTGTGGTCTTATAGATAACTACACTAGGGGCTTCATTCTCCTACCTTTTAAATGAGTATCCTTTTATGAAAATGAGGTGCATTGTTTGTTTTAGAGTCCTTTAGCTTACTTATGGACATAGAGTCATATGGATGCTAAAGTGGGGGCTAAATGTGTCACCAAAATTTGTATAACTTTGAAGAAAAGGACAATTTTATGCCCATTTTCGTCCTACTTTAGGTCCCATTTCATCAATAATCACCCTAAAACAACATTTATAGGCTTCTCAGGTTGGTTAATTTTAACTTGGAGGCTTATTATACCCAAGGGATCATTAAAACCCCAACAAGCAATATCAAAACCATTCAAAAAGTACCATTCCCAATTAAAAATCCCTTAGTGGGACTAGGTCGCCCAAGTTGGCGACCTAGTCCTTTTTGAGGATTTTTGAAGTTTCAAGAAGGAAAATGAATATTTTATCATAAATGCCCGATGGGTGTTGGCCTCTTAGGTCAAAATTCTTGACAATTAGGTCTTTTTCCTTATATAAACTTTTTTTCAGGTCATTTTTCCTCTCTCTCTTAGTCATTTTCACATCCAATTCCAAAAACCAAGTGCAAAACATCTTCCCCAAGAAGATTCATCTCTCAAGCAAAATAAATTTGAAGCTTTTGGACAAAAAGCTAGGGATTATTTAGGTCTTCATGCTCACTTCACATCCAAGATCATTCATTGAAAAAGGTTGGAGCTAGATTCCTATGGATATTCATGGAGAAATCTAGGTTGAGGAGGTGCAACTAGCCACCAAATCATACCTAAAGACCTATTTCAAAGTGCCTCCATCTTCTTCTTTCAACCCATTTGTAGATTTGAGGTTTGCATCCAATTTGCATTCCTTGTTACACTTATTTGTGATGTTGTACGATTTCTAGGGTTGAAGTCTTGCATCATTTCAAATCTATTACTTGCATCTTATTTTGGCACAATAGAATAGGAATTTTTTTATTTCAGTTTTTCCTAGTTCTAGGCACACTTAGGGCTAGGGTTTATGCAGATTTTCTATTCCATTACAAGTTTAAATACAAACTAGGGGTTTGACCAAGGAAAACCCCACATTAGAAACCCAAATATCTTCTATTTTGTAGGTTATTTTGTGGATCTGAGTTTAGATCTCCATGAAGAAACAAAATATGAACCAGAGGCCTTCGTGTCCACTTTCAATTTTTCAAAAAATATAAAAGGGACTAGGTCACCCATATGGTGACCTAGTCCCATTGGAGGTTCCCGACACTGAAAGTTGTAGATTCAGAGACCTAGTTGGTAGAAATGGCTTTTGGGACAATTTTCCGAAGAAGGGACTAGGTCGCCCCACTTGGCGCAAGTGTCCCAACTGGTTCAAAACTCCAGTTTTTCAAGGTTTCCACAACTCCCTCTTCAACCCACAATAGTTTATAGGTGCACCCATTTGATTTAGTAGGTTATTTCATTTAGTTTAATCTTATTTTAGCATTGTTGTAATACATTATGTATTTTTCAGCATCATAAACTCTCTTAGATTAGGCTAAGTAGTTAGGGTTTCATGTTATATTTCAGCACTTTTCAGATTCCATTATATATTCAATACCTAACATTGAATGAATTACAAAATTTGGTGCCCCTGGCAGTAAAGGAAAACCCTCTTCCTTCTAGGTGAAACCTTAGAAATTTGTAGAGAACACATTCTTTTACCCCCACACAAAGCACATCAAATTTTGTGGTTCACCTCTCAAATACCCTACTCATGAAGGATTAAACCTTTTCCTTGATAGTTCATAATATTGAGCATTCAATTTTTGGTAGGATGCTTATTATTTCAGAAACATAATGCAAGTCCATTATTAGGTGGAGGAGGATGGGTGGTGTATATTCTTTGTTCTTCTTCTATAATAAAACCACCATGGATAAATGTAAGAGTACCAAGGGGATATAAAAGTGGCATTGGGATGTTATGGTTAGGTGGTGATGAATGATAATGAGATGGAGATGATGGGATGGTAGAATTTTGATTGGGAGGAGTGACTGATAATAGATCAGTATAGGTATTAGGTGGTATGATAGGATCTTGATTTGTGGTATTAGGTGATAAGGGATCATGAGATGGAGCTATTGGATCGTGAGTGACAAGGGGATCATGGGATGGAGTGGATGAGGGGCTATGATCTTGATTTTTTCTAGATGGGATGGTAAGATCTTCATTTGGATAAGGGGATGTATTAGAATGCTTTGAAATAAGTTCTTGGCAAGTTTCAATGGGTGTAGATGGTGTGGTGGAGGAGGAATGTTAAATGTACTCCTTGAATGGGGTGGATGGAAGGATGAATGATTCATGAAGTTCATGGGAGTGGATTTTTTTGATACTAGAATTAGGACAAGTGGAATGGATTTGGGTTTCCTTGATGGGTTCAATTATTCTAGGAGTAGAATATTGGGATTCAATGGATTCTATGGGTTTGATGGTTTCAGTGGTTTGGGTAATGTTAGGAGTGGGAATTGAAATGATAGGTGTAGGATGATGAAGGGTCTCATCACTAATTACCATGCATGATGGAGTGGTATGGGATGGATCTATGACTTCAATATGTGGAGTTGAGGATGTCTTTTTTGTCATGAGTCCTTGGATGCAATTTGGAATGAGATACTTGCATATTGCAGGCTTATATGGGGTAGTGGGAATAGATGAAGGATTATGAATGAGTGGAAGATTAGGATTATATGGAGGATAAATATATGATGGATTGAGGGGAGGATTAGGATATGATGGAGTGGAAGACAAAGTTTCATAGGAGGACATGGATGGTGGATATCTAAATAAGAGGCTATGGACGGTTGATTAAGGTGGGAGGGTGTGGATGGTGGATTAAGATAAGACGATGTGGAGGGTGGATTAAGATAGGACATGGATGGGGGATAAAAATAATTAGGATCATGGATAGGAGGATTATGATTATGGATTGGGATAGGGTTTAGAGGATAATGAGATGGTGATTTTCGACTTGAGATGGAGGGGATAGTGTTGTGTGAAGATAGAGGGTGAGATATGGATTGAGAAGAACATGGAGACATGGATATTAGATGGGAGGGATATGTGGAGGATGGATAAGAGAGAGATATAGATGAAGGATATGATGAATATGTGGATGAGGAAGATAAAAAATAACCCTTGTCAAAGGAAGCATAAGGATTGCTAGAAAGTGTGGATGAAGGCATGATGGTGTACCTTGGATGAGTGATTGGATTTTGGATGACACTTGGGGAGAGATGACTAGTATTGATAGCATCAAGGGGATCTATATCATACTCATCTTCATCAACAAGACTTTCATTATCATCGTCAACATAATTAGGATTTCCCTTTATTACTATTTTTTGTTGCATTCATGAAGGATAATGATTCATGATATTGGATTGGATGGATGTGGATTGAAAATATGAGAATATATGATTAGAAGAAAAGAAGGGATGATGAAAAGATAAATAGAATGGATTAGAAGAACATGGTAGAATGGATCTTAAGATTTTTTTTGATATCAAAAGATATTGGACGTAGATGGACTAAGGCTCAAGTTGGGATGCATATTAAACTTAGATTGGGATTTGATTTAAGCTCAAATTAGGATTGGATTGAAGATTAGATTGGGATGGGATTTAAGCTCAGATTAGGATTGGATTTAATGTTAGATTAGGATGATTGTAATATGTGATATAGACTCCTAAGTTCAAGCATGTAGCTAAAATGTTGAGGATGACTATTGGATGGATGAAGGATTGATTATTGGTGGTCAATGAGACAAATGTGATCATTTTGGGATGGATATGGAGAGAAAAATATATGATTGGATTATGGTTTTGGACTTAGAAAGATGTAGGATAATTGTGATGAGAAGGATTGACTCTCTAGATTTTGGATGGGAAGATGATTCACCTTTGTAGAGATTGGATATGCCTCTTAAGGGCATGAATTCACCTAACTAGGATGCCATATATTCACCCCTATGAGTAGCAGGATCACTTATTGGTAAAGACAAGATAGCCTATGCAAACTAACAGTATGGAAGGTTGTGTAGGATCACCCAAAAAATAGTGAGAATCACCTATCTAGGGATGAAATAGACAAAAAGGTAGAATCACCTCTTTTGGAAGTAGGATCGCCCAACAAATGGATAAGTGGAACAAAAAAATTCACCTCTGTAAGAAGCGGATTCACCTATTCGAAGATGACTGACTCAATAGAATAGACAAGGACACAAGATCACCTATGATAGGGTAGGATCAATCACTCCTAGTGTGAATTCACCTTTTAGGGTAGGGGAAGACTATGGAAAAGGACAAAAATTAAAAAAAAAATAAAGAATAGGAAAATACTGACTCAGATTGAAGACACTCACTAGTATATCATAAGAAGAAATGTTAGATAAAAAAAGAATAAAATTAGTGATGAGGGTTTGCAAACTCAATGTAGGCCCACCACTTGGGGTTACCCAATTTTAATACTCTATCATACTAGGGTGGTTCTCTGGAGAATCCTTTCTTGCAAAGGTGGATACCTAGAGATCTAGTGGCATAGTGTCATCAACAAACACCATCGGCTCACCTTTTCTCTCCTCAGGAACTATTGTAGTTAATCATGAGGATTTCAAGCTTGACCTAAGGGAGTATGTGGTGAGTAAATTTGAGGTTCCATCCGTAATACCTACACTACGCAAAGCCACAACTAAAACACAGGTCTTAAACTAGGCTATAAAAATGACTAGTGGAGTCCTCAATACACTAGGAGGGTGTATGAGGGAACAACCATGAAAACCAACCCATCACAAGCATGCATTAGGAGCCTTAGTGAGGTACTGGAAACTCAGACCAACCCTTCAAACCTAACTAGGAATCACCATAGTATTAGTTCTCCACCAAACATGACGTGATTGGATTGGGGTACAACTTTAGTTCTCCCCCTTTTATATACCCTACTGGTACACGTGGTTGAGATCATCCCCTAGGTGATGAAATCCTAGGAAGGTCTCCTAAAGGGTAGGAAATACTAGACATTTATGATCCCCATTCTCACACATAGTGTAAGGGGAAAGCATACAGATACTAGTACTCCTAGGTGGACTCAACTAGACTAGAATGAGTCATGATTTATGATCCCCAAGCTCACCATATGGTGCAAGGGGAGAGCATACATCTACAAACCTCTCCCAAGAACAATAAACAAGGTAAATTAAATCCCTCAAGAAAACCAAGTGTTCCTAGATTAGTATGAAAAAAATACTCACACTTGTCTTTGACTGATCGTCCTAAAAAGGATAAGTTAGTATTTTTATTCGTCGGTCTTTGTAAAATGAGAGAAAGATGCACAAAAGGATTTTAAATGAAAAATAGATGATTTTTAGCCTAGGGGAGGTGGAACACCTAACCCAATTAAAAGGGTGGTGCAAGGAGATGGTCTAATCCCATGTAGAAGGGGTTCGGGGGTGGCACCCCTGGAGATTTTTCTTTTGAAAAGAATAGCATAAAAGGATATGATTTTATTTCCAAAAACTAAGATTTTATAACTTATGTGGATCATGCAAATTCAGCCTTGTATCTCATAGATTCGCTAATCTAAGGTGTAGTGAAAATTTCCCTATGGGTAGCAGAACCACCTATCTAGGTTATTAAGTTCATTCATCTGCAAATTCATTTTTTTGGAAAGAGGGGAGAGTGGATTCACCCATTAGATAAGCAGGCTTTATTTTCCATGTCATAGATTCACTTCTGTGAGGGGTTGAAATCAAGAACCCCTGAGGAGTGAGTTAAACCACTTGTTAAGTGGAAGGGCGAGTATGCAACCGCCTCTAATGTGGAAGGGTGAATGTGAAATCACCCCTTAAGCAGAAAGTTGAATGTGTAATCACCTCTGTGAATCTAGGGTTGTTCGGTTAGGTGCAAGATCACCTGTTCTCTGAAATGGCATGTATGTAATCACTTGTTGAGGAGTGGGTTCGCCCCTATAATCAAGTGAATTCACCCATTGGGTAGATTTGCCTCTATGGTGAAGTGAAATCTTAACCTGCAAAATGGAAACAATAGAAAATGTTAAGGACCCATGATGTGGGTCCCACTAGGCATGCCAAAAATGTGTGCAAGTTTTTTTAATCTACTAAAATGCAAAAAAAGCAAGCAAAACACCAAAAAAAGAAAAACACTCAAGAAAGGGTGACGAGGACCTCAAACTAGTGTAGAAAGCCTCTTGTTGTGTATATTTCCCATGATGTTCGATTGGATGTGTGCTCACTCAAACTTTCAGCAGCATAACAATGCTCTAGTGAAAAATGGGTGAGAGAGAGATGAAATGGCTAAGTTTTTTGATAAATAAGATAAGAGGATAATGGATGAATGGCCAGGATTGGAAGTTGAAGATCAATGGTCGAGGGTAATTGGGATCTTCCAAGCCCGAGGATTATTCCAATTGGCACAAGGAGAGGGTTTGAGAGGGAGATTGTACCCTTGAAGTTACAAAGCCCATGTGCTTGATGTGATGGAAAGAGTTGACCCACTTAATCCTAAATTAAGTGTGTGCAAATGCTTAGTAGGTAGATTAGATGGGGATTAGCATTAGGATTAGGATTGGGTGTATATTATGGAGGATGTGATGGGAGGAGAGAGAAAGGGGAAATGGAATAAAATATTAGATGTAATCCTTATAAGGTTTGACAAGTAAATTGAATAAATTGATATATTTATTTAAGTTAGGGGAGAATGGTAAAGGGGGATAAAGTATTTGATTGATTAATTAAATACGTTAGGGATTTAATGAACTTTAGAAGTATTCATTAAATAATAACACTATTACTAAATTAATGTGGCCAAGATGATACTTAGATGAAGAAGGATACATTTGACCAAATGTAAGTGGACACATTTAGGTGTCTACAGTGTTGAATACTTAGCCAATGATATTCACAATGAACTTGTTTCTATAAAAAATAATGTTGGAGGTATCAAATTCACACATTATTCACTATTCAATCATCTCATTATGTATGAGGGACAAAGTATGGGAATATGGAGTGAAAACTTAAGAATAAGAGACATAGATGATAATGGAGATATTAGAACAGTCTAGATGTTGACAACCATTTAGGATATTAGGTGTGCAATATCAAATTATTTGTATTTTGAAGTATTTTGTGAAGCCTTTATATAAACTCCTAGTTCATCCATATGACTATAGTCTTTCACCTAAAGTACAAAGATTCCTAAGACTGAAGGATAAGGATGAAATAGGGAAGGTTAGTCACAACTAAGGTGATTGGTATGTCTATTAGGACTATGCAAAAATTAGAGTATATGGTTATGAAGGAGCACCATTTCTATTGCCGAAAACATGTCCAACTAAGGTTTCATATTTAGAGATTGTTAGGCCATTATTTTACTCATATTTCATGCATCTTGAGAGTCATAACAAGTATTCAATTTTGTGCATATATTGCACACACACTCCACCAAAGGCAGGGACCCCCTTTCTTTTGCTCCTGGTGGGTCATTTTTGCTTCTGATGGGCTGTTTTGCTATCACCTCATTTTGTGCACCCATATTCCCAAGCCTAGGTTGGTAATATGCCTTAAAACAGCTAAAGTTTCCTTTGACCAAATTTTCCTAACTGAATTTGCTAGGTCTCTTTCTTTTGCGGGGCCCCCTTTTTTCACTTTTGCCTTGCTCCTGCTGACTTGGTCCCTACTCGCTCGCTTCTCCTTTTCCTTCATTTTTTGACTTTGGGGAAAAATTTTCTATGGATTTGGGATGTCTGAATGATGCCTAAGTGAACTACCAAGGTTTCGTTAAGTTTTGGGAAGTTGCAGAAATTTCATTCCGGGTCGTCAGCCCTCTGTCGCCATCTGTGGGACTTTCCTTGTGGGTCGCTATCCCTCCATCACTGTCCATGGTAAATTACCTTGTGGGCCACCATACCTCCATAATAATCCATGGGAACTTCCCTTTCAAGCCGCCATCCCTCCATCGCCATCCATGGGAACTTCCCTTTTAGGTCATCATCCCTCTATCACCATCTATGGGAACTTCCCTTATGATACATTGTCCCTCTATCATCATCCATGGGAATTCCCTTGCAGGCTTCCTTCCCTCCATCACCATCCATGGGATCTTCCCTTGTGAGCCCTCATCCCTCCATCACTGTCCTTGGGAACTTCCCTTGTGGGTTGTGGTCCCTCCATCACCATCTGTGGGAACTACCCTTGTAAGCTACCATCCCTTCATCATTGTCCATGGGAAATTACCTTGTGGGGTGTCATCCCTCTGTCACTATCCATAGGAACTTTCATTATGGGCTACCATCCCTCTATCACCATTTGTGGGAACTTCCCTTACGAGCCAATGTCCCTCCATTTTCGTCTGTGGGAACTTCCCTTGCGGGCCACCATCCCTTCGTCACCATCCGTGGGAACTTCACTTGCCAGCCGCCATCCCTCTATCACCATCCATCGGAACTTCCCTTGTAGGCCACTGTCCCTCCATCCTTGTTCATGGGAAATTCCCTTGTTGGTTGGCCTCCCTCCATTGCCATCTGTGGGAACTTCCCTTGCAGGCCACCGTCCCTTTGTCGCCGTCCGTGGGAACTTCCCTTGCAGGCCACCGTCCCTCCGTCACCATCTATGGGAACTTCCCTTGTGGGTTGTTGTGCCTCCATCACCATCTTGGGAACTTCCCTTGTGGGTCATCATCCCTCCATCATCATCCTCCCTCCATCATCATCCATGGGAACTTTCCTTGTGGGCTGCCTTCCCTTGCGGGCCGCCATCCCTCCGTCGCCATCCTAGGAACTTCCATTATGGGCCTTCGTCCCTCCATCATTGTTAGTGAGAACTTCCATTACGGGCAGCTGTCCCTACATCACCATCCATGGGAACTTCCCTTGTGGGTCATCATCCCTCCATTATCATCTTTGGGAACATTCCTTGTGGGATATCGTCCCTCCATTGCCATCTATGGGAGCTTCCCTTGTGCGTCCATATCCCTCCATCACTGTCCATGGGAACTTCCCTTATGGGCCACCATGTGTAGGTTTCCATGTGTGGATTTCCTCTTTTAGGGTGATCAAACCTTGACTTCCCATTGCCTGGTGGGCTCCAAATTTTGGTTTTTTTTCTTTTGCCTTTCGTATGCCAGTCGTCCATTGTCTGCCATTTCTCCACTTATGGGTATGCCATTGCAAAAGGCTATTTGTCATCTGTTGTCTGCTATCTTCCCTCTCTTTGTAATTTGTTTGTCGTCTGCCTTCCGTCCACTATCTATCATCTGCCTTCCGCCTGTCGACTATCCATCATCTGTCATTCATTGGTCATCCACCTTCCATTCGCCGATTGTCCATCATCTACCTTTCATTCACCTTTCATCCATCGACCATCCTAAGGGGAACTTGCACCCCTGAACCCACATTTATGTTTATGGTCCAAATGAGCTCTAAATGGGGAACAATGATGAAGACTGATCTTTTAATGATGCATGGATGTATCTAACAATGAGCTTGCAAGATTTGATTAACATTTTCGTTGATATACATATGAAAGCACCTACTACACTTCATGTATGTAGGATTTATGGAACTTGATTCGGGTCTATTAGGGAGGCCCGTTGAAAAAGTTGAACAAGGAACAAGTGCGTTTCTCCCACCACCTTTCATTTTATACTCACCTCTCTTCCTAACACCCATCAATAGACCTTGCATTAGAAGAAGGCCTATACCGAGGAAGTCAGTGAAAAAACTACAAGGGTGGCCTTGAAGGGAGCTAGAGGGAGTTGTTTTGTCTTTCATCACCTGATCATGACCCATTAGGAGATGTCCATGAAAATTAGGAATGACATGTTTTTCTCTTCGATGATACAAATCTTCTAGCAAGATTCAGTTGATTGGATGAAGAATGTTGCACATCCATCAAATAGGGGGCAACCTTCAAGCATTTTTAGCTATAGTAAAAGGGCAATCAGCTAAATGATAGATTTTCTACAGTACCTAAGTCACTAGAGGACGAAATAGGGAAAAGACAAAACTATATTTTAAATTCCTATATAATAGGGTAGGTGAAACTGTAACGTAAAACAAATATGGGCCACACATTGAAAGTAAATCCTGGCCATTCATTTTTCTTTTGGAAAACTATAAATAGGGGCTTACTCCTCATTTGTAAATGGTTGGAGAACTGGTGTGAAAGGAATTTTGTAGAAATAGAGAGAAGCATTGCATGATTTATGGGTGTTTCTTTTGAGCTTTTTCATTATGCATGCATGGTTCAACTCCCATGTTAGTTTTAGTTAGTTTCTTGAATAACTGTGATAATGGTGTTTTCTTTTATTGTATTTGATGAACTTTTGGCCCATACTTTTGGCACTTGTTGATGATAAGCTACTATGCAAAGTTAGCCTGGGCTTCCGTATTTCATTTTTGTAACTTAGTTCAATTGCATGTTCATGATGTGAATGTGCAACCTGAAAATCAACAGTCCTTAAAAGATTACACTGGTTTTGTGTAGTTGTAGGTTCTCTTGGTCAAGCAAAACCCATTTTAGGAAGTTTGTCTACTGTAGCAGCCACCATTGTTACTGTTCATTCATGCTTAGGATTAGAAAAAATTTATTTACCATTCTCCTTTTTCTATTTCTTTGAACTCCTTGTTAGAGTATGATTCAAAGCATCAAAACAATGCCAAATCTAATGAACATGGTGAGTTTCAGCTTACTGTTTTGAGTGGACAATCACAATTCATTCACTTCCAGCACCTTGAAACTCTATTTGTAGACCCAGCTTCCCATGATTTGTAAGTCATGTGTAATTCTGCCCTATGATTACCAACAAAAACACATCAACCATTGAGATATTCCAAGCAATGTCATGACCTGATACCCGAGAGACCTTGGGGTGATTTTCAACAACTTGTTGTTGGAGATTTCCTTTCAAGAGAGGTGATGCACCTATGCATTACCTGTGTTGAGAAGTGCTAAAACATCCATCAACAAAATTGATGCTAGAAGCAGGGCTTGTTGTGCTTGAGGCTACAAAGCTGAAGGTTGGAAGTTTAAAAGCACAGTCAAGTAAAATATGAGATAAAAAGATCTCATTATTTACTGAAAAGTTATAATTAGAAATTGGAAGGAAAAGCAACATCTAAACCAATATGGAAACCAAAATTTGCAAGTCAACATCACTCAGTTGCAAGAAGATTGAAATAGGATATTGAGGAGACCATTGCATTAATTTAAATTGGCAAATAAGTGTAGAATCCATGGCACTTGTAGGCACAATGAATTGGAATGCCTAACCTTCTTGGGTAGAATTAAAAATGTACTGCAAGGATATATCCTCTTTTGGGAAATATACCAACCCTTCACTCCC
This sequence comes from Sequoiadendron giganteum, assembly GCA_007115665.2. NCBI lineage: Eukaryota > Viridiplantae > Streptophyta > Pinopsida > Cupressales > Cupressaceae > Sequoiadendron > Sequoiadendron giganteum. The sequence continues at coordinate 538,944,448 of CM021105.1, forward strand.
CCAGACCTAGAAGAGGAATTTTCTAACATGACAACCAAAGCCTTCAAGGATTTGATTCAAGAATAGTTGAGCCTTGAGGATGGATCAAAATTAAAAGAAGTGTTGATGTATGGATGGTGTAGATTTCATAATGCACCCCACTCAAAATTCACTTGTTCTTCATGTGAGGCCATAATCACTCAAGTCCAAGGCATTTTGAACTAGTTGGAGCAGCCAAATCTCAATGGAGAGGAGTCATCCCATGAGGTAGGAGAGAAGTCAACATTTGGGGGACAAGACAATGAAGCTGAACTAAGAAATTATGCAAAAGTGTTGGGATGACAAACATTGAGGATGAGAATTAAAAGGAAGGAGCTGACATCCTTAGGATAGCAGTGATCTTTGATGAAAGCTCGGTTAGAAGGGAATCAGGGGGGCTTTTCTCCATGAATAAAGGGAAGCCCTCAACTCCTAAGGAGGAACAATTGGAAATTAAGGATGAATTAATAGAACTTACAACAATGCATGTTCGGACAACCAATGAAAATGTTGAAGAATATGAAGAGGTTGAATGCCTTGGGGTAGTAGAAAATGATGAAGAAAGAATAGTGAAATAAGATTATAAGACCTTTCCTTCATGAATGATAGTGATCAAGCATTTGAAAATGAGGATTTAGAGGAGTGGGAACAACTACAAGTCATGATTCTTTACCATCAAACTTCCTTCCCAACTATGATGAGGACCCCATGATTGAAAGACATGACGAGCTCATCTCAAGACTCGCAAGGGATTAGTTTGAACTGAGACACCAAGTGGATTTGGAGGTGCTATTGTTGTCAGGATGGTGCAGGCTCCATGATTCAACACATTTTGAGTTCACATGCAAGGTGTGCCAAGAGGTCATCAAACAAGCCAAAGAACAAGTGAGGCAGCTGAGTGCACTGCTTCCTATAGCAGCTTCAAGGATTGAACTAGAATTCTAAGAGTTGGATCCAAGTGAAAACCTAGCTAAGGGAAACTCCCAGGAAGATGTGGGGACAAAAATGCAAGAAAAACAACGTAGTTCTTAGCCTTCAAATGATGAAGCAAAGGACATGGGAACACTATCAATCAGGCATCAAGGGTCTTTCCCTCTTGTAGAGAATTTATATGCAATAGATGATAGGATTTATGGGGAATCCTTGGAGGAAAATCACATAGTAAGATTTGGTCCCCTTGATGAGCTAGTATCCCTTGCTAATTTATTCCCACTTGGAATTGTGCCACAAAGGTATAACGACACTAGGGAGGAGTACATTTCAGAGGATGGTAGTGATGCACACATATTACCCAAGCCCCCAGACAGTGAAATATTAGAGCTCCCAAACTGGGAGAGAAACTCCTTCTTCATCTACAATGATAGTAAACAAGAAGAAATGAGTGAACATCATGGTGAGCACATGAAATGGAAGGAGAAGAAGACAAAGGTAGGGGTGTTTTGGCAGCTGACTACAAAGAAAATGTGACTTGCCAATCAAGGGGTCGAACTAAGGATCTTTCTGCCTTGGCCATCCACAGAATCATAGAGTTGTAGTAGGACAGATTCATCCATGTCATCTTCTTATGACAGTGAACATCATAAAATTAAGATCAACACCTAGGAAAGGAGATGTCACAACATGTTGTCTTTTGAGGACAACAATCAAGTGGAGCCATGGACTATGAAGGATCAATGAGATGAAGTGTATCTCCTTGAAGAATAGCTGATGGATTCTACGAGTCCTACTAGAAGCTCGGACGAGGTGTTTGCTGCCTCATTGTCCTTACCTTGTGCAAGCTCAAGACCAAGAATGTTGCACCATCGGTTGTTCCCACCTAATGCTATCAATGCAGGAACCAACAAGGCCATGCACCATCTCTACCGTCCAATATGAGTTCCTTCCCATGATGACACCTAGGTTATATCTTTCCCTACTCTAATGGATGTTCATGTTAGAGTAAAGGTTTTAACTTAATTATGTTGATTAAGTTACCTTTATTCCCTTCTAAGATTTCACACCTATGCAAGAACCTGTGGCCTCTTGGGTGCGGTGGGGGTGGGCCCACGTGCCTCCCCCACCAATGTTTTTTTTCCAAATTTTGTTTAAATAATAAAAATTATTGTATTTATTTATTTATTTATTTTTTATATATGAAAAAAATATATATATTTTGATGTAATAAGCCCAATCGCACTTTTGCGGTGACAGCCGTTTGGCTGTCAAATTTAAGCCCTTATTTTGGCTGCGACAGTCGTATGACCATCAAATTTAATGCAGCACTAGCTTTTTTTCCCCTTTGGAGCTATTTTCTTCCAGAGGCCATAACTTGGGCATACGATATCATTTTTTGGCAAACGAGATATTGTCGAAAATCTAGTTCTATCAAATTTCCAGTGGTGTGGGTTTTATTGCTTCATTTTTCTGTTGGTACATTCTACAGCCAGTTGAAGTCAAAGGAGCTGCCTTTAGTCCTGAGCTCATAACTTTTGACCTGTTTCTCCATTTTTTGTGATCTCAGTGGCGTTGGAACCATATTTCAGAGCTCTTCAATTCCATCCATGCAATATTTCTAGATTTCATTCCAGGTATATTTTATTCAATTTTTTGTGTTTTCACACTGGTGAATTACTTGGACATATTTGCTCTTGGAAACTTTTCATTTGCATGGGCTGCTTTGTTTTTGGCTGTTCTTCATGTATTTCTAGATTTTTGTCCTTTGAGGGCATTTTGAGCATCATTTGTAAGCAATCTTTTATGTAAACGCACTGAGATAAAGTGCCACACTATTGTACATGTATTTTTGGGGATTTTGCACATAAGGTTGTGCCATATTTTGTACTCGCACTATATTATAAAGTGCCATGGGGGGTTGTGTAGTGCCTTTCTTTTGCCATCACACCTTTGTCCAGTGAGTGTCCCTCCATGATGACAGTGGATCCATATGATTCCAGCCTCATGCATGTGTGCTTTGTTTTGCACACCACTTTTTCAGTTGTAGGTGCTTTCTTGTGCACTTTCAAATGTTGTTTCTTCTTCTTCATGCACTACAGGGTGTTACACACCATTTCAGTGGATTTGTCAGGCTCTGCTAGTTTAGCATTGTGGGGGGTGTTATACTGTTCTTGCTAATGCTTCCTCAGCTTCGCCTTGGAAGGAATCTTCCATTCTCAGTTGATCAGTTTTTTCAAACTATTGGTATTTATTCCATTTGTATCTTCATTCTAGGTGTTTTCCTTTGTTTTCCATTTGATTCAAGTAGTGTCATTTGGGGCACTCATGCAGATTGTTGTCTTCTTGATCCTGATCATCTTATCTTCAAAGGAGGTTCTTCAACACCATAGCAGTCATCTTTCAATAGTTGTTTGCAGCTTCTTTTGCTTCAGTGATGTTCTTCATGGCTTTCTGCATCTCTTTTTGGAGTAGAGTTTTTCCCGTGTGGTTTTCTCTATTTCTCCACTTTACAGATATTTGGTTGTATTTGGGTACCTGATCTGGCCTAGTTGTTGGGACCCATGTTTTCCTTCTTGCATTGTAGTTACCTTTTCTTTTTTGCACATGTTTGTAGCTGCACTCTTGCTCATCTTAAGGGGGGCTGTTAGAGTAAAGGTTTTAACTTAATTATGTTGATTAAGTTACCTTTATTCCCTTCTTAAGATTTCACTTTAGTTTGCATAAAATGACATTTAATAATTATATTAATTATTAAATTTTTTCCTATTAGGGTTTCTATTAGGGTTTGCATTATCTCCTTCTTAAGGATTGATCTCATTGTATATTACATTGAATTCCTTTTTGTTCTGATAAGATAATTTATCCATTTTTCAGAGCTTCAAACCCTTGTTTGTTTTCTCCATCCATTCTCTTCCTTGTGACAGGTATCCATTTGCATGCAAGTGTTCTTGGAGTCTGAAGTTGGTTTTGACTTCTACAGTTCATGTTTATCATTTCGATTATGGGAATGAGGGGAGACATACATATTTATGGATCAACCATGGGTTTAATGGACCTCATCAATTATTGAATTTTCATGAATATGCGATGAAATTTGAATGTTGCAATGTTGAACTTCTTTTGTCTGAGTATAAGGATGAGTATGCATGGTTAAGAATTGTAACGATCACCCACCTACTTGTGCATGCACTATGAAATCCAATGAGTGTAAATTCCAGTTTTCCTTGCCTCAATGTGATCCTTTGTAAATATCTTTGTACATATTTGTTTATGAGTATTGTAGATTTCGTGTATATGCTCTACTTTCCTACTTTCGCTAGGTTAGTTGGTTTGCCATAGGTTAGTTTTATTTAGATTAGTTTCCTTGTTGTTTTCTTTTTCTTCGCTGCTTTGGTTAGTTTATGTGTTTGCTTTTCATTTGCTTCCACTTTGTTGTTGTTTTTCTTGGGATCCCTCTGCTTTTAGTCGGGTGTGTTTTCATGCACAACCATAAATTTATTTCCTAGGGTTGTTCTATGTATTTCTTTGGTAAACTCTAATCAAGTTTTTAGAGTGGATGGTGAAGGTCTTCTATTAGTGTCAAGTGATTTGGATGTTTGATTCAAAGAGGATGAGTTACTGGTTTGATATGATTCTGACGTATTCTTAAATCTTATATCTCTTACACACTTTAAGAATCCTAAGGTCGTTATAGTTCCTTTAGCAAAGTCTCGTTAAGTGAAAAATCTAAATTCTACTTCAGCGCCACTGTGATTCTTAGCCTTGAGTGCAAGCTTCGTTACTTGCGGGTTGAAACAAAAGAGGAGAAAAGGAACAAATCAAAAGAAATTAAAGAAACAAAAATATTGAAAATCAAAAAGAAAGAAATTCAAATTTTAGGGGGATACGAATAACTCTATCGGGGCTATGGACACCTGGCTAGTAGTAGAGCAATGTTCAAGAGAATTACAATGACAACCTCATCAAGGCTATGGACGTCCAACTGGCAGTGAAGCAATGTCTCAGATGCTTTTGAAGTTAGAATCAATTACGTAGCTTAACTTGATGGAGCTTAGGTTCTTGTAGTGACTTAAGGAATGAAATGAATGCATCTTCACACACTTTGATTTTCAACATACTAAGGGTTGGGTTGACTAGTTGTTTCGATCTCGGGTATGTGCAGGATCATCATGGAAAAAATAGGCCCTTAAGTGGTGATGAAAATTCAAAAAATCAGAGTTAGGAAACTTGACGTAAAAAATTAAATAAGTTATCTATATTATCTCAAAAATATGTAAGAATAGAATCTATAGAAAATTGAATTTAGTTTCTAAACTAATAGGTTTATTTCAAAACAAAAAATATATTTGGTGAAAATTTGAAATTTCAATGTAGTTGTTCTTAAATTTCAAGGAAAAATAAGAAGTAGGTGTCTGTCTGACCACCCTAACCACAATAAAATGATAATATTTTTTTATAAGATTCTAGATATAAGTAGAGGACTCATGTCCCAATGTGATGCATATTTTGTTGTAATATTTTCCCAGGTAAATAATTAATTATGAATTTTTTATTACAACTTTTAAAAAATAAAAAATATTGTATGTCTTACCACCTTAACTTGGTCAAAACTTCATGAAATTCAATTTTTTCTTTCAAATCCTATAGTATGCAAAACATTGAATGTGACACATATTTTGGATTCAGAAAACGTGATACCATTTGAAAGCTATAGATTTTATTCAATCAACCTATCAATTAGGACTTTAGTCATAATTCAAATAGAAAATGAATAATAATAATTTATTAAATTCAAATTAAAGCATAATTTATATTGGTGGAAAGCTAAGAATCTCTTTTAAAAACCCTTTTCGTTTCATCAATTTTGGCTAAAAAAATGTTATCAGCCACATGGGCCATTATATCACTTACATATCTCCACTTTTTGGCCCATTGTGATCTTTCACATGCCCTCCTTTGGTCGAGCGTCTGGTTTGGTTTCCCTAACATGAAGGTCAAAATTAGAAATTATGGGTTCTTGATTCCAATTTGTCATCAAAATGCTCTAGAGCATTTCCCTAGTGAGTTTCCATTTGTTGTGTATATATTGCACACACACCCCACCAAAGGAGAGGGACCCCTTTCTTTTGCTCCTAGCGGGTCATTTTTGTTCCTAATGAGCTATTTTTCTCTTACCTCATTTTGTGTACCCCTATTCCCAAGCGTAGGTTGGTCATATGCCTTAAAATGACTAAAAATCCATTTGACCAAATTTTCCTAATTGAATTTGCTAGGTCTCTTGCTTTTGTGGGGCCCCCCTTTTTTCGCTTTTGCCTTGTTCCTACTAACTTGGTCCCAGCTCGCTTGCTTCACCTTTTCATTCATTTTTTGACTTTGGGGACAAGTTTCCTATGGATTTGGGATGTTTTGATGATGACTAAGTGAACTACCAAAGTTTCGTTAAGTTTTGGGAAGTTGTGCAAATTTCATTGCGAGCCATTGGCCCTCCACCACCATCTGCGAGACTTTCCTTGTGGGTTGTTATCCCTCCATTTCCGTCCATGGGAAATTCCTTTGTGGGCCACCATGCCTTCATCACCACCCATGGGAACTTCCCTTGTGAGTTGCCATCCCTCCGTCACCATTCATGGGAACTTCCCTTGCAGGCCACCGTCCCTCTGTCATCATTTGTGGGAACTTCCCTTACGGGCCACCATTACTCCATCACTGTCTGTGGGAACTTACCTTGGGGGTTGTCGTCCCTCCATCACCATCCATGGGAACTTCCCTTGTGGGTTGTTGTCCCTCCATCACCGTCCATGGGAATTCCCCTTTCGGGTCGTCGTTCCTCCGTCGCCATCCATGGGAACTTCCCTTGTGGGTCATCGTCCCTTCATCATCATCCGTGGGAACTTCCCTTATGGGTCATCCTCCCTCCATCGCCGTCTATGGAAAATTTCCTTTCGGGCCGCTACCCCTCCATCGCCATCCATGGGAACTTCCCTTGTGAGTCGTCGTCCCTCCATCACCATGTGTGGGAACTTCCCTTGTGGGCTGCCATCCCTCCATCACTATCTGTGGGAGCTTCCCTTGCAGGCCGCCATCCCACCGTCACCATCTATGGGAACTTCCCTTGCGGGTCATCGTTCATCTATTGTCATCTATGGGAAATTCTCTTATGGGCTACCCTCCCTCCATCACCATCTATGGGAACTTCCCTTGTAGGCTGTATTCCCTCCATCGCCATCCATGGGAACATTCCTTGTGGCTACTATCCCTCCATTTTCATCCATGGGAACTTCCCTTGTGAGCCACCATCCCTTAGTCGCCATCCTTGGGAACTTCCCTTGCAGGTTGTCGGCCCTTCGTCACTATCTTTGGGAACTTCCCTTGCGGGCCACCATCCCTCAATCGTCGTCTATGGGAACTTCCCTTGCAGGCCACCGTGTGTAGGTTTCTATGTGTGGATTGCCTCTTTTAGGGTGGTCGACCCTTGAATTTCCCCCGCTTGGTGGGCTCCGCATTTAGTTTTATTTCATTTGCCTTCCATCTTTCGGTTGTCTACCATCTGCCTTCCGTACGCTTGCTGGTCTAACCTTGTAGAAGGTTGTCTATCATACGCCATCCACTATCTACCCTTCGTCCGTCGGTCATCCACTGTCCACCTTCAATCCACCATCTGCTATACACTTTACACCCATCATTCATCCAGCATCAATCATCCATTGGTTGCCTGCCTTCCATCCACCGACCGTTTTTCATCCACCTTTCATTTGCCTTCCATCTATCGGTCGTCCTAAGGGGAAGCCACACCCTGAACCCACATATAATTTTATGTTCCAAATGAGCTCCAAATGGGGAACAATGATGAATACTATGATCTTTCAATGATGCATGGATGGATCTAAAAATGAGCTTATAGGATTTTATTAATATTTTCCTTGATTTATGTATGAAAGCACTTACTGCACTTCGTGTATGTAGGATTTATGGAACCTGATGCAGGTCCATCAGGGAGGCCCATTGAAAAATTTGAACAAGGAAAAAGTACATTGCTCCCACCACCATTCATTTTATACTCGCATCTCCTTCTAACAACCATCAATAGAGCTTGTGTTAGAAGAAGGCCTATGCCGAGGAAGTCATTGACAAAACTGCAAAGGGTGGCCTTGAAGGGAGCCAGAGGGAGCTATTTTGTCTTTCATCACACAATCATGACCCATCAAGAGATGTCCATTGAAATGAGGAATGACATGTTTTTCTTTTCAATGATACAAATCTTCTAGCAAGATTTAGTTGATCGGATAAAGAATGTTGCAAATCCATCAAATAGGGGGTAGCCTTCAAGTAGTTTCAGCTACAATAAAAGGGCAATCAACTAGATGAAAAAATTTCTACAGTGCTTGAGTCACCAGAGGAAAAAATAGGGAAAAGACAAAACTGTATTTTAAATTCCTATATAATTGGGGTAGGTGAAACCCTAATGTAAAACAAATCTGGGTCACACAATGAAATTAAATCCTGGTCATTCATTTTTCTTTTGGAAAACTATAAATAGGGGCTTTCTCCTCATTTTTAAATGGTTGGAGAACTAGTGTGAAAGGAATTTTGCAGCAATAGAGAGAAACATTGCATGATGTTTGGGTGTTTCTTTTGAGTTTGTTGATTATGCATGCATGGTTCAACTCCCATGTTAGTTTCTTGAATGACTGTGATAATGGTGTTTGTTGTTATGGTATTTGATGAAATTTTAGCCCATACTTTTGGCACTTGTTGATGATAAGATGTTGTGAAAAGTTAGCTTGGTCTTCCATATTGACCATATTTACTTGTTGCAACTTAGTTCAATTGCATGTTCATGATGTGCATGTGCAATCTGAAAATCAGCAGTCCTTAGAAGATTGCACTGGTTTTGTGTAGTTGTAGGTTCTCTTGGTCAAGAAAAATCCAGTTTAGAAAGTTTGTGTACTGTAGCAGCCACAATTGTTACTGTTCATTCATGCTTAGGATTAGAAAAAATTTCTTAACCCTTCTCCTTTTGCTATTTTTTTGAGCTCCTTGTTAGAGTGGGATTCAAAGCATCAAAACAATGCCAAAACTTATGAACATGGTGAGTTTCAGCTTGCTATTTTGAGTGGACAACCACTATTCATTCACTTCCAACACTTGTAAAATCCATTTGTAGACTTAGCTTCCCATGCTTTGTAACTCATCCATAAGTTTGCCCTGTGATTACCAAAAAAGACACATCAACCACTAAGATATTCCAAGCAATATCATGACTTGGCACCTGAGAGACCTTGGGGTGATTTTTAGCAACTTTTTGTTGGATATTTCCTTTCAAGAGAGGTGATCCACTATGCATTACCTATGTTGAGAAGTGCAAAAACACCCATCAATAATCACTAATGTTTGAAACACTATTCTTTGGATATTTTAGTGTGTTTTTTGAAAAAGGATATGAGTTAATTGACAAAAGGATAGAATATTACAATTTACCTAAAGGGAATGTGAGGTAGAAATTTGACCCCAAAATTTTTATAAATGATGTTAAAACAAGTCAAAAATTAAAAGGGTATCATAAGTTTGAGAAGTCTCTGGGAAAGAGAGGTCGCAAGTCAAAGTTCACAAAATTACAAGAGGAAATAGAAGCAGGAAGGCAAGCTACTTTACATGATTCTATGATACCTTCAACAAACAAGCATCCGAGGAGAGCATGTTGCTCTCCTTAGGTCCAATGAAGATTCTATCATGGAACGTCTGGGGAATTAATTCCCCTGACAAGCAAGCTCACATCAAGCATCAAATTGATGGATGTGGAGTTGATATTGTCCTTCTCCAAGAAACTAAAACCTCATAGGATACATATAAATTGACAATTCAAAAATTACATATGTGGAATTTGGAGCATTCCCTTGCTCAAGGGGCCTCGGGGGGCTTAGTAGCATTATGGAATCCAAAAAAAATTCCATGGTTTTTTTCAGAAATGAAAATAATTGGCAACTACTAAAAGTGACTAAATTTGATATCAAATTCTGGATTTTCAACATCTATGGTCCTTCTAGAGTGGATAAGAAACATCTTTGGGATCAACTAACTCAAGCTATTTTGAATCTGGGGGATGCAAAATTTATTCTGGCAGGAGATTTTAATTCCATACATCACTTCAAGATAAGTCTGGAGGTATCACTCCTTCACCCAAAGTAATGGCCAATTTTAGCTCTTTCATTAATTAAAATGCTTTGAGGGACATTATGCGAGCCAAGGGAAAATTCACTTAGACTTGTTAGAACCAGAATTTTCCATAAAATTCTATAGACTTTCCTACCCAAATTCATGCTATCTTTTTCATGAAAAATCATTTTTTCCATTTTCCACCATACCACTACCACATTGTTCACCCTTTATAGCCTACACCTTATATCTCTTTACCATAGCCCTTTGCAAAATAGTTCGCAGTATCATCGATAGAAAAAGCCATAATAGCCTTTTTATTGCCACACTGCGGAGGGTCAACAAGTAACCCACAGTAGAATGGTAAAGGAAGTAATCCATGTGTAGATATGGTGCCATGGGGCATACAACAAGATCCTGACTAAAAAGAAAAAGCAGCATCCAAAGAAAAGCTCCGATGACACGCCATGTGTCAAGCAGTCGATGCCTAACAGAAAAAAGCAGGAGCGTTCCGAAAGGAAGTTCCGGTAGACTCCCACGTGGGAAGCTTCTGAAAAAAGACAACTGTAGCGTGGCCCCCACCTGGATAGAAAGAAACCAACCACGATGTGCCACACAACAAGCAGGTGGAGCCTAACTGAAAATAAAAGGCATCATCTAAAAGAAATCTCTGACAGAATTCCATGTGTTAAGCTAGTGTAGCCCGACAAGAGAGAAAGAAAAGAAGTCGAGGGAAAGCCCTAACGGGACACCAAATGGAAGGCTCTGAACCGTCTATGAAGGAAATCAAACCCAAGGATCGGCTACATGAGGAAGTTTCCATGAATGATACTATAGAAGATCCTTCATAGGAGTAGCAGGAGACATCTTTGTTTGAATTCTTGATATGTGGGAAAATCTAGCATATGTTTACTTTATGCATTTGGACATTCTGCCATTGCAGAGAAAATATATCAAATTTGCTCAAGGAAATTCTATTTTGGCACCAATGCCCAAAATCTTAGCTCAAACACATTATGAAGTACATTTATGGCAGGATTTTGAGTGAATTTTATTAAGAGCATAAGTGAGCATAGAAGACATTTGATAGGGCTAAAGGAGAGGGTGTTCGGCTTGTTGATTTACTCAATGAAGTAGCAGAAGCTTCCAGAGGGATTTGAGATGTAGAACCATCGATGAAATGCCACTTGTGGTCGGTGAGCTATGAAATAATAATTAAGAAGGCGATCTCGAGAAATTACCTGCGTCACCATAGGAAACTCACAAAGGATTTGCGGTACTGCGGAATCTCCCTGCATTACCATGAGTGTATTTAATAGTATGTGAGGTTGAGTGAAAAGCCTTCCCGCATCCCCATGCAAGAATTCAAGAAGGTGTGCGGTAATGTGGTAAAATAAATTATTTGTGGTGATGCGGTGAAGACAAAAAGCTATGAAGTGAGGAGTAAATACATGGGAAAGGGATTTATTTTTACAATGTGATTAATGTTGGGAAAATAATATGATAGAAATATTTTTATCAAGAAGTGATTTTTTTCACCAAAGGGAGTTATAGGGTAAATGTTTATTTTACCTACAAGAAGCATAAAGGGTAAAAAATATATAGAGTATGTGCATGGAAAGTAGAGAATTTTAATCAATGGGCTTAAAAGAATAGATAATTATTTACTCAAATAAATAATTTATTAAATTTGGTGAAATATTTCAATCAAGAAAGATATAAACAAGAGATTTTCCAGTGAAGGAATAAAGGAGAATGAATATTAAAATATTTTAATCAATTGAAGACAATTTATTAGATGAAGAGCTACGACGAATGAACGTGCAAAGGGTCATAACCCTAAGAAGAGAAATGTATATATGTGAAATAAAATTGTATTAGGAGGTAGTTAGGGTAGGATATATAAAGAAGATACTTTCAAAATGTTTATCATATAAGTTATACAGTGAAGACTATGTTGCAAGCATATATTTGAGGAAATCAATAAAAGATCTCTGATTTTGTGGCTCAATAGTGGCATCAATTGTTTTTTAAAATTATTCAATTATTATATTGTCTCCAACTTAATTTTTTCTAGTTATTTAAGTTGATATATCAAGTATATATTCAATTTATCAATGCACATTTGTTGTATTTGTGTGATATGATTATTTGGTTTCTTCAAGAAAGAATTAAATTCCTTTTGATCAATCATAGTAATCTAGAAATATTATTTGGATTAGTAAGAAGAATCATATAGTTAGGATTGACATCCTATCTCAAGTAGAGTTTTTCAGTTACTTTCCTACATGTTTATACAAGTTATAAACCATCATAGTGTGCCAAATAGTTTGAATCATTGCCAATACCAGCCATTCATTATAGATCTTCACTTGAATCCATTTACCCAATAAGGCACTGGTCTTCCCAATTTCATCATTTAGTTTTATCAAATTTGTTTCAAAACCTTACATCTGTTAACTGAACATATTGAATTATACCTTGATATTTCTTATATAATTTATACCAAATTAGGATCATATCTTTCCACTATCAAATTTCCATTGTGGATAGATTGATCAAGTAGGAAGCATAGTTAAAATCTGCATCTTTCACATAGGTACACCTACCTAGGTTTAGCAGAGCCTGAAGAGAAGAAGGTTCAAATTCATCATTTGACTTTGTATGTTAGCCAAAAATGTTGAGAGAGCTTGGAAACCTCTTGTGTTTCAAACCTACATTTTTGAGACCTAACAGTTTGGCAATTATGTTGGGGAGAAACTTCAAAAAATTTGGTTCCAGCCTTTCCATTTAAAGATTCAATATAAATTTCACATTTGGAGTGAGGAGATTCCGCTGGGGAAAATCAAAATATAATTTCAAAAGAATCATTTTCCTACTTTTGAAAAGTAGGCGGTGACCCTAACAAAAGATCTTGATGAAGAATACTTGGAACAATACAATTTCTAATCAAAATGGGTTGTCTTCAAAGTGTAAAAGGCCTCATTCTCCCAGCCCACCCACCTCAATACCCTACACACCACAGTCCAATCTATTTTCATTATCATCAATTTGCACCTGATGTGGAACCTGCTATCCATCTTCAAAAGATAAGCGAAAGTCTTTTAAAAGACTTTTATGGTATAAGGAGACACAAAAAAGAATTTGGACGCTCTCTCTCTTCAACAAAATGGTGAATATCTATGTACAAATACCTATTAATTATAGGCCCAACACATCCATGATTATTGAGCAATTCATGAAAGAATATTGGCCCGATTCAATTCATTGGCCTGAGTCAGTAAAAACAGTCACTTTTGACCAAGTAGATTTGCTAATTGATATCATAGATGAGAAGAGGTATAAGGATGTTTTCAATCGTATCATTGGTGAATATGAATAAATTGATTGACCGAGGCAGAAAAATATGGACTCTCTTGAAAATACATGTCAAAATCAGCATCTTGAGTAGGAAGAAGATGAGTATGTACATTCTCAAAGCCAAGACTCCATTACAGAATCAGAATGTGGAATTCCCCCCTTAGATGAATTTCTTGACATAAAGAAATATGAAGGAGAAGATAAAAACTCTCTATACAACAGGATGACAAATATCTGTATGCAATTACATTCTCATTGTGGGCCTACAAGGCCCATGTTTGTTACACAATTTGTAAGAGCATGGAAGCCTGAATCAGTTTATTGGCCAGTCATCAAAACAACGTGCCTTTAACCAATTGAATAAATTTATTGATTCCATACTTGGGACAAGGTATATGGACACTGTCAACAATGAATCTAATAGTGATATCATGGATGATCAAACAATGCAACAAACAAAGGAAACATGTGCAATTTGAGATTTCCAATGACAATTATTCACATTTGGAAGATGGTGATGATATGGAAGATCAATCGTACATCTTGGATGAGGATGTTATTTAAGATACACTTCATAAGGAATACATTGGTGATAAAGCAAGCAAAGATGAAAAAATTGCACCATCATTCTCAAATCAATACCATGGTGACACAATTAATGATGAAGAAGAGTTCATGGAAGATAGCTTTTATGAGAGCCAAGATGATGAAAATGTAGAAGAGGTCAATGAAGAAGAAAATCCACTTGACAAAGAACATGTGACATTCATTTGTAGCTGATAACCATGAGGACATCATTGATGAACAAGAAGATTGCACACTAGAAAGTGGTTTTTTTTTTTTGAAAACCATTGTATGATCAAATAATAGAAGGATCTCAAATGACATCCTACCAAGTTGAAACAAAAGTGGATTGTGTATCATGCCACAATGAAGAAGATTTTGAGTACAATCATGTGAAGCTTGATATACAGAAAAGAGATATTTTCAGCTCTTATGGAGATCAAGAAGAGGGAGAAATAGTAGAAGATGTGGAAGATGAAACATGTTCACTTAGCAATGCGAAAATTTAAGATTTACTAGCTCTTGAATACCAAAGATGTGCACACAAGGATGATTCTAAAGTTTTGTGTAAAGTATACATTCTCTTTGAAAGTGAAATTATTTTGTGCGATGATTCATATGACTCCATGTGCATTTCTCAAAGTGATGGAGAAACATTTGAAGCTGATCAAGAATCTATATCTATTTAAGAAGAGATATATGATTTAGAAGTTTTGGTCTCATGTAGAGAAGAAATTTATTTTCATACCATGAATAATAGATATCCAACACTGATTGGTTCAGATATGCATGATAATGAAAATATGAATCAAAACTCTGTGCCATCTCCAAATGGTGATATGGAAGAGATGAAAAATGTTTCAAATTTATTTGTCTCAAACAATGTTGATATGACAAAGCTTTCAGATTTGTGTGAGAAGCATTCAAATGTTGAGATGAGTGATATAGATGATCATGATTGTCTCACTTCCCATGCACATGAAGGTTGTATTTCTTGGTTGCATAAATGGCCTCATAATGATTGCAAATTTCTTGTGCAAATCAATCTCAGCTATATGATGAACAATGAATGTTTTCATATTTCAAATCAGCAAGGATATCATTTCATGATGCATGACCCAGATCAAAGTGGTCAAAGGAACATGAGTCAAGTTGAACACAATAATTTCTGAGAGTTTTCAATAATGGTGAATATAATAGGGCTGGTTGCATGAGTGTTCTCAAGAGGAATTTGATAAAATCACAACAAAACAAGGTGTATGATAGGGGAAGATAGTGACATTTATTTTTCGATGGCCTTGTGCCATCATCTATGATGTGGTTCTTTCAAAAAATCATATCATTTCATGACAAAAAAGAGTTTGAGTCTACTACTCAATAGATAAAGCATTTTTCATGCCTTCCCAGAGATATTCTGGATTCTTCTAGTGATCAAAAAATCACTCATCCCCAATAGGAGCTTCTATTAGAACCAAATTTTTTCATAAAATTATAGAGACTTTCCTACCCAAATTCATGCTATCTTTTTCATGAAAAATCATTCTCGCCATCCACAAAGCTATAATTTTTATTTTACCTCCACACCGCTACCACATTGTTCACCCTTTATAGCTCGCACCTTATATCTCTTTACCACAACCCTTTGCAAAATAGTTTACGGCATCACCGATAGAAAAAGCCATAATGTCCTTTATATTGCCACACCCTAGAGGTTCAACAAGTAACTCATGATAGAATGGTAAAGGAAGCAATCCAAGCACATATATGGTGCCATTTGGCATACAATCGGAGCTTGACTGAAAAGAAAAAGTAGTGTCCAAAGCAAAGCTTCGATGACACGCCACATGTCAAGAAGCCGGTGCTTGACAAAAAAAAAGGAGCATTGTGAAAGGAAGTCTCGATAGAGCACCACGTGGGAAGCTCATGGAAAATGGTGAATGTGGCATGGCCCCCACTCGGATAGAAAGAAAATAGCTGTGATGTGCCATGTGGAAAGCAAGCAGAGCTCGATTGAAAAGAAAAAGGATCATCTAAAAGAAAGCTCTGACAGAATGCCACATGTTATGCTGGCGGAGCCTGACATGAAAGAAAGAAAATCAGTTGAGGGGAAGCCTCAATAGGATGCCACATGGATGGCTCCAAACTGGCTATGAAGGACATCAGCGCCAAGGATCGGTTACGTGAGGAAGTTTCCATGAATGAGACTATAGAAGATCCTTCATAGGAGCAACAAGAGACATCTTTGTTTAGATGCCTGATATGTGGGAAAATCTAGCATATGCTTACTTTATGCATTTGGACAGTCTGCCATTGCAGAGAAAATGTATTGAAATTGCTCGAGGAAATTCTATTTTGGCACCAATGCCCAAAATCTTAGCTCGAACACATTATGAAGTAGAAATATGGCAGGATTGTGAGCGAATATTATTAAGAGCATAAGCGAGTGAAGAAGACATTTGATAGGGCTAAAGGAGAGGGTGTTCAACCTATTGATTTACTTGATGAAGTAGCAGAGGCTTCTGGAGGGATTTGAGATGTAGAACCATCGATGAAATGCCACTTATGGCCAGTGAGCTATGAAAAAATGGTTAAGAAGGCGATCTCGAGAAATTACCCACGTCACCGCAAGCACCCAATGGAGGATGTGCAGTACTATGGTTCTCCTCGCATTATCATGAGTGTATTTCACAGTATGCATGGTTGATCAGTAAGCCTTCCCGCATCCCCGTAAAATAATTCAAGAAGTTGTGAGGTAATGTGGTAAAATAAATTATTTGTGGTGATGTGGTGAAGATAAAAAGTTATGAAGTGAGGAGTAAATACACGAGAAAGGAATCTATTTTTACAATGTGATTAATGTTGGGAAAATAATATGATAGAAATATTTTTATCAAGAAGTGAATTTTTTCACCAAAGGGAGTTATAAGGTGAATGTTTATTTTACTCACAAGAAGCATAAAGGGTAAAAAATATATATAGTATGTGCATGGGAAGTGGAGAATTTTAATCAATAGGCTTAAAAGAATGGCTAATCATTTACCTGAATAAATAATTTATTAAATTTGGTGAAATATTTCAATCAAGCAAGATATAAACAGGAGATTTTCTAGTGAAGGAATAGAGGAGAATGAATATTAAAATATTTTAATCAATCGAAGACAATTTATTAGATGAAGAGCTACGATGAATGGAAGTGCAAAGGGTCATAACCCTAAGAAGAGCAATGTATATATGTGAACTAAAATTTTATCAAGAGAATTAGAAGGAGGTAGTTAGGGTAGGATATATAGAAAAGATACTTTCAAAAAGTTTATCATATAAGTTATACAATGAAGATTATGTTGCAAGCATATATTTGAGGAAATCAATGAAAGATCTCTGATTTTGTGGCTCAATAGTGACATCAATTGTTTTTTTAAATTATTCAATTATCTCATTATCTTCAACTTAATATTTTCTAGTTATTTAAGTTGATTTATCAAGTATATATTAAATTTATCAATGCACATTTGTTGTATTTGTGTGATATGATTATTTGGTTTCTTCAAGAAAGAATTAAATTACTTTTGATCAATCACATTAATCTGGAAATATTATTTGGTTTAGTAAGAAGAATCATATAGTTAGGATTGACATCCTATCTCAAGTAGATTTTGTCAGTTACTTTCCTGCACGTTTATACAAGTTATAAACCATATTAGTGTGCCAAACAGTTTGAATAATTGCCAATACTAGCCATTCATTCTAGATCTTCACTTGACTCCATTTACCCAACAAGGAACTGGTCTTCCCCATTTCATCATTTAGTTATATCCAAAAAAATTCAAAACCTTACATCTATTAACTGAACATATTCAATTATACCTTTATATTGCTTATATAATTTATACCAAATTAGGATCATATCTTTCCACTGTCAAATTGCCATTGTGGATTGATTGATCAAGTAAGAAGCATAGTTCAAATCTACATCTTTCACATAGGTAAACCCGCCTAGGTTTAGCATAGCTTGAAGAGAAGAATGTTCAAATTCATCATTTGACCTTGTACGTTAGCCAAAAATGTTGAGAGAGCTTGGCAACCTCTTGTGGTTCAAACCTGCATTTTTGAGATCTAACAAGACTAATCGAAGAAAAGGTTTCCTAAAGATTGCAATAATATTGGATAAATATCTCCTCTCGTCAAATTGGTTTAATTGTCTCCACCAATTCACATCTGAGATATTACCTTTTCCTAACTCTAATCATTATGCAATTTCCCTTTCTGTGTCAAATATATCTTTCCCCTCTTTCAAATAATCTTTTAAGTTTGAAAGGATGTGTCTCAGACACCCTAATTTTGTAGAAATTGTCAATGGTGGATTTCTACTCCTTATGAACCTAGAACAATGATGTTCCAGTTGTGCAAAAAACTGATGTACGTCAAACAACAACTCATTAAATGGACGAAGGATACTTTAAAAAAAAAAATTCAACAGAAAGAGTTGATCCGTAAAGATTTGGAAGACGTGCATGCACAAATTATCCAACAAGGTTTAGATGAATCATTATATGAGAAACAAAAGAAGTTGCGAATGGATTGGGAGGAGCAGTGTGCAAGAAAGGAAGCCAATTGGAGACATAAATCTTAGGAATTATGGCTAAGAGAGGGTGATAGAAATACTAAGTAATTTCATGCATCTACTCACATTAAAAGGGCTGCGAAGGTTGTTCAAGCAGTCAAGGAGATTCCAATGGGTATTTGGGTTTCCAAAGAGGAAGATATAAGAAAATAATGTGTTAATTTTTTTTTTGATCTCCTATCTACCCTGCAAGATAGATCTAGGCAAAATGAAAAGGATAAGGAGGAACTACTAGCCTCAATTCTAGCACTTATATTAGCAAAGGAGAATGATGAGTTATTAAAAGCCATTCACAATTAAGGAACTCAAAAAGGTAATATTTTACTTGTCACTAGATAAGGCTCCTAGACTAGATAGTTTTACTACTGTTTTGTTCCAAAAATGTTTGGAAAATGTGTGTTATGATCTTGTATGGGAAATTGAAGAATCAAGAAGAAATGGGTCTCTACTTAAATAGTTTAATGTAACGAATATAGTAATTTCTTCCCAAAGTGAGTGACCCCTCTCCCTTTTCTGGAATATAGACCAATATCCTTGTGTAACATAGTCTATAAGATATTTTCCAAGGAAATTTACTTGAGGTTACAACCACTTATCCTGCAAAACATTTCCCAAGAACAGGGGGGTTTTGTTCTAGGAAAAGAAACGTATGAAGGGGAAATTTTGGCTCATGAGACCTTGCATTCAATAATAGCTAATCAATTCCCTTCAATCATCATCAAGCTAGATATGATGAAGGCGTATGATAAGGTTAATTGGAGCTTTTTGAGAAAAGTAATGTTAAAATTTGGATTTTCTATGAGATGGTGTAGATGGATAATTGCATACCTCTTAGTGGCTAAATTTTCAGTAATCCTTAATGGTTCCCCCACAAGTTTCTTCAATGCTTCTCAAGGTGTAAGGAAAGGAGATCCTCTCTCTCCTTTCTTCTTTATCATTATGGCAGAGTCACTGAGAAGATATATTATCAAAACACATACTCTTGGTTTATAGAAAGGGATTCAGATTGAAAACACAAATTTATTAGTTACTCACTCTCCTTTTGTAGATGAAATAAATTTATTTGGAGAAGCAAGATTGGAAGAAGTAAATCAAATCAATGAAGTTTTAAATAAATATTCCTCAACATCACGTTAGTGGATAGAAGCCTCAAAATCAAAAATACACATTTTCAATACAAGTGAGGTGAATGAGAAGAAGTTACTCAATATTTTGGGATTTCAAAAAGAAACTTTTTCATGTTCATACCTAGGGTTACCTTTCTTTGTACGCCCAAATAAAGCATCATACTTGGTTAAAATCATTGAAGGCTTAAATCAAGGATATCAATATGGAAGGCTAGGTGGTTGTCTCTAGCTGGCAAAATTTTATTAGTTAAAGCTATGCTCTCTTCAATTCCTAACTATTTTCTTGCAGTCTTAAAGGGTCCAAAGTCAGTTATCATAGAAATGGAGAAAGTGATCAGAATTTTCTTTTGGAAAGGCAATATGCATGATCAAAATAAGGTGCGTCTAATAGACCTTGAAGCTATGTCTTGAGAGAAATCTCAAGGAGGGGTGGGTATTTTGAACCTCTCAATGTGAAACAAAGATTTTGGTGCAAGATAGCCTAGAAAATGTATGTTAAGCCACATGCCAAATGGTGTGAAATAATGCAAGGAAAATATTTAGACAACATGGATCCCACAAGAATATTTACAGTTGCTAATCCACCAAAAGGGTCAGCTATTTGGAACTTTCTAATTTCTTGTAGGAATTCGGTAGCTTCATATATTTTGTGGGAGGTAAATAATGGCCAAAGTATTAATTTTTGGATGGACTCTTGGAATGGTAATCCTCTATTGCAAAATAATTCAGATCTTCTTCCAGTAATGGAATCTCTAAAGGTTTCCTAGGGAGAATGTTTGTTGAATTATGTTCATTCAGTTGATCCTCTCTCAGGTAAGGTAACATGGAAGAAAATATCAAATCCTTCCCTTTCTCCTCATTAGTGTAGTACTCTTCAGAATATATTGGAATCAAGAATGAAATATATTTCCTCGAAATTAGACAAATTGATATGGGTCCCTTCAAGGGATGGAAACTACATGGTAAGTCAAGGTTGTAGGGTGTTAAATCAAAATTCAGGGCATCTTCTTACTCAAAGGGCTTACTCATTTTTTTGGGATAGTAAATTCCTTCCCAAGGCAGGAAGTTTTGCATGCTATCTTTGAGGAAGTGTATCATAACTAGTGATCAACTAGCTAAGATAAAAATAGAAGATTATTTTATGTTCCCCTTCTGCAATGAGGAGTTTGAGGATGTTGATCACCTATTTATACACTACAAGTTTGCACAACAATGTTGGGAATTTATTCTTAAGAAGCTTAATTATCTCACTCCCTTATCAAATTCTTTGTGGGAATTGTTCCAAACCTGGAAAATTCTCTACAAATCTTCATTCTTTGCTTGCATTTGGAGAGTTGTGCCAACCCTAATAATTTGGAATCTTTGGTGGGAGAGAAACTTAATAATCTTCAGGAAAGCATCATCTTCAAATGATGTGAATATTAAAATTGAGAATGTAGTCTCTGAGGTAGTAAATGTGAGTGTCCAAGAAACCAAAGACATAAGCTCTTCCTTTACCAATTGGGATAATAATATCCTTTAAAATTGTAAGTATTTAAAATTACCTTTCCCAGGTAGCCAATTACAATTAAAATCTAAGAACTATAGTAGAAATCATGTAAAATGGAAGGCCGCCCAGGATGGTTTCATAAAGTTGAACTTCGATGGCACTTCGAAAGGAAACCTAGGGGAATTAGGGGCAAGTATTTGCTTGGGTGACTCATAGGGTAAGGTACTAGCATTATGCTCAAAATATCTTCATAGAGGCTCTAATAATCTAGCTAAATCAAAAGCTTTACTAATCGGGATGGAAATGGCTTTGGAGATGGGTATTGAGAACCTTCATATTGAAGGAGATTCTCTACTGATAGTCAATGCTTGTAAAGAAAATAAAATAAAAAATTGGGGCCTTCAATACATCCTTCACAGAGTATGGGATCTTCTAGAAAACTTTTGAAATTATATTATTACACATACTTACAAAGAAGGAAACAACCTAATAGATTACCTAGCTAATTTGGGTAGCTCAAAGCAAGAAACATATATTTTAGATGATTTTTCTTCAATTGCAAATCTTCCTCATTTAGTACAAGCTGTTGATCAAGATATCCTTCATCTTAAGAAAGGGACAATATCTTTATTTTAATGGAAAGGTTATATATTTTCAAGTATGGTCAAATAATCAAATATTTGTTGAAGAGGAATGGGAAAGTTAAATAATTGGTTTGAACTAGCTTTACCATGTAATATTACCACCTGGGCTTCCATATTCCATTCCTTGCAAAGTAATTATTATACCTATCATATAGAGGAATTTGCATTCTCCTCAATCTTACTAACCTGAACCCCCTGAAAGAGAAAAATCGGTGAGACACCTAGGATATCTTGTCAATGAGCAGTTTAGCTCTGAAGGCTTTAAGTGATCAGATCAGTGTGAAAATTGATCGATCTTCCCGAAGTGAACTATCAATGTGACCTCAACTGTCGATGTAAGTTTTCTATTTCATATCGATGATAGATGTAGCTTGAATGAGCTTCGCCAAAATGACTATGGACGATGATCGGATGACCAGTTCCGTCGGGGTGACATTGGCCTTCAGTCTGACCTGTAAATTTCACTCGAGTGCCTGTGGTCTAGATGATGTGATATGTTCAGTGTGAGTCTAGCCAAATGTGCTTGATCAGTGTGACATGATCCATCAAGATGAGTTCTCAGGATAGGTCTGATGGTGTTGGTCATGTCAATGTACCTATTCGGTGTGAGTCTTGCTAATGAGGTGTTCCAAACTATAGGTGAGCTTAAGGTCATTGGGGTGACATTGGCCTTCGATCTGACCTATGAATGTCACTCTGGTGCTTGTGGTTTGGCTGATGTGCTCTGTTCGATGTGAGTCTAGCCAAAGGTGCTTGGTTAGTGTGACATGGTCCATTGGGATGAGTTTTTAGGATTGGTCCACTTGCAAAGTAATGATTATACCTGTCATATGGAGGCATTTGTGTTGCCCTCAATCTTACTGACCTAAACCCCCTGAAAAAGAAAAATCAGTGAGACACCTAGGATATCTTGTCGATGAGCAGTTTAGCTTGGAAGGCTTGAGTTGATCAGATCGGTGTGACAAGTGATCGGGATTCCCGAAGTGAACTATCGATGTGACTTGAATTGTTGATGTGAGTTTTCTATTTCATATCAATGATAGATGTAGCTTGGATGAGTTTTATCAAAATGACTCTAGCTAGTTATCTGATGACAAGTGTCATTGGGATGACATTGGTCTTCGGTCTGACCTATGAATGTCACTTCAGTGCTTGTGCCCTGGCCAATGGGATATGTTCAGTTTGAGTTTGGCTAAAGGTTCTTTGTCAGTGTGGCATGGTCTGTCAAGATGAGTTCTCAGGATTGGTCCAATGGCATTGGTCGTGTCGATGTACCTATTTGGTGTGACTCTTGCTAATGAGGTGTTCTGAACTATAGGTGAGCTTAAGGTCATTAGGGTGACATTGGCCTTTGGTATGACCTATGAATGTTACTCTAGTGCTTGTGGTATGGCCGATGTGATCTATTCGGTGTGAGTCTGGTTGAAGGTTCTTGGTTGGTGTGACATGGTCCATCAGGATGAGTTATTAGGATTGGTCTGATGGTGTTGGTCATGCTAATGTACTTGTTTGATGTGAATCTTACTGATGAGGTGTTTCAAAATACAGGTGCTCAAGCCGCAAAAGAAAACCAAAGGCAATCATTAGCGAAAAGTTCAAAAGCTATGAATTAAGGTTTAATTGCAAGGGCTAATTTAGAGACAATGGATAAATCAGAAAAGGAGTCAACTCATTTAGTCAAGTTTTTTGAAAATTCTATTATGGGTCCTCACTTTGGAATGAATTTGAAATATTCTGAGGGACAATTTTGTAATCTTTTGGAATGAGTCAGGATATATATTTTGTATCGATTTGGGCTGTAATAGGAGGTTTTCTTCTTGGTTCTTTCCTACCGATATGTGCTCTAAACCAGGATTATGTAAAAAATATTTATATATATATATTAATATATTACAGTGGCTTGCCCACTTTTGTTTTAAAAAAAAGATAAAAATTGAAAGGGTATCAACATATTATTTTTGAAGAAGATAATTTGATAAGAAATGTTGATGAACATCATGCTGTTAGGAAGAGAAGTGTGTATAATAGAGTAATGATAGTAGAAGCTTGGAGAACACATAATAATCCCTCATATGAAGGTGCCTTTTTGGAAATTGACTAGGCATGTGCCTCCTTTGGTGTTCACAAAAAAG
Source organism: Sequoiadendron giganteum (assembly GCA_007115665.2). Lineage (NCBI taxonomy): Eukaryota > Viridiplantae > Streptophyta > Pinopsida > Cupressales > Cupressaceae > Sequoiadendron > Sequoiadendron giganteum. The sequence goes on from CM021105.1 coordinate 538,968,489, forward strand.
AGGACTGAGGATATTGGAGGAATGCAAGCTCAAAGGGAAACTTCACTATGTCAACTCTCTCCTCAACCTACACTAGATATTATCTTCTTTGTTGACACATCTTTTGAAAAACAAGAAGAAGTGGGTAGTGATGATGAAGGTACGTAGGTAGTTAAAACTATGATTTAAAATTATGAGCCCTCAATGGAAAGGAACATTTTGTTGACCTACTTGGGTCTTCCCTTGTGTGTTTCTAAGATCCTAGATTATTTTTGGCTTGGGCTCCTAGACAAGTTGAGTAGGAAGATGGCTGGTTGGAAGGGAGCACTTCTCAACTAGATGGGGAAAGTGCAACTTATCTCATCTACACTTCAGAATATTCCATTGTATGTCATGCGTTTATTCAGGATTCTTGCTAAATTTGAAGAGAAAATGGAGAATATTATGAGAATATTTTTGTGGTCAAGGGTTGAAGCTAAAGCCAAAATTTCCCTTATTGTGTGGGACCTGATGTGCATGCCAAACAAGTGGGGTGGTTTGGTTATTAGAAATATAAGATCGTTTAACAAGGCATTAATTTTGAAGAACATTTGGAGACTCCTCAGTGGGGAGGTAGGTTGGGCCTCTCTAGTCAGAAATAAATACTTTTATTAAGTGGGGAGACCTTGGGATATGTTATTCTTTGATGCTATCCCCTTGGGCCTTGTTTTTGGAAAAATATCATCCCTTATAGGGACCTTATTATTAAAGGTGTTAAGTGGTTGTTGGGTGATGGTTCTAGGATTTTTTTTTGGGAAGATGTTTGGTGTGATAATTAGCCTTTGATAAATCATCCATGGGCCCCTCCTATTATTCCTGTCTGCAAACATATTTTTGGTGACATGGCGGTGAGCTATATCCAGAATGGTGCATGGAAGGATTTTTAGGTTTGGGACCCTTTGTTGATTGTTCTTTGGGAGTTCCTTGCTAACATCAGGGTTTCCCAATTTTTGAGACCTAATTGTGTGATTTGGGCCCCTTGTGCTAATGTTAATTTTTTGTTGCCTTGGTCTTTGTCAATTCTTTGGAGAAACCTAGCCCCTATCCTTTCTAGGGGAAATTGTGGAATAAGTTGTGATCCCTAAGGTTAATTTCTTCTACTAGCTTCTAATACAAAGCAAAGTGCTAACTCAGGATAATCTTTGTAGAAGGGGATTTGCGATTCCTAATAGATGTGTGCTTTGTGAATCTGATACAGAGAGTTCCTTTCACCTCTTCCTTGGTTGTAGTTTTTCTTCTCTCACCAGGAGTAATTTTCTCACCCTTTGTAATTTGGATTGGGTTTTCCTGGTCTCTCTTAGTAGATTTGTGGATTAATGGAAGTTCCCCTCATCTTCTCCCATTCTTTCAAGGCTTTAGAATATAATGGACCTACATATTACTTGGGGAATTTGGAAAGAATGTAATAATAGAATTTTTTGAGACTCTAAACTCAAGTTTGAATTTGTCTTCATCAAAATTTGTCAAGCTATTTTGGAAAAGTTTTATCTTCATGGATCTAACTCTCTGAGTTTGGTCCATCCTCTTTCCTAGTTGGGTATGATTTATTGGTGACCACTAATTGGAAGATCTCCTTTTTGCTATCTTAGGTTGTTAAATCCTACATTAGTGCTAGATTGAGTACTAAGTAGAAGCCCCCACCTCTGTGGTGGGTTACGATTAATTTTGATGGGGTAGCCAAGAAAATATTGGGCCTAAAGATTGTGGGGGGTGTTGAAGAATGATATTGGTAGGTTCTTGGGCATGGTGGCACTCCCATTGGGAAAATGGACTAATCACCATGTAGAAGTCGAGGCTATGTTCATCAGTATTAAATTTTCTTTGGAAACGAGCTACTCCAAGCTTTGGGTGGAGGGAGATTCACTAAACATCATTAACTACCTATGTGGTATCCAAAAGCTTAGTTCGACAACTGATCAGTTGATCGAGGATGCTATAATGCTGCTTAGATATTTTGAAGAAACTTGTTTCACTCATATCTAATAAGAGGGAAACTCATTGGCGGATTTCTTTTCTAATGAGGTTTTTAGAATTAATGATTTTAAGGAATGGGAGGAGTACTCCTACATTCTTGAGGATGCTAAGGTTTTATTATGAAATGATTGATATAGGTGAGCTCATTTTCTAGTTTGATATTACCATTTGTACCTACGTTGTAGTCATACGCTTTGTGGATATTCCTTTTCTTGTTGGCTCTCAGTCGATCATCTCTATCTGAGGGTTTATGCTTATAGTGATTGTGAACATGGGGTGCGACCACAAAAAAATTGAATCCATTCCTATGATAGATGGAGAAAGGATTGTTAAATTTGGAGGATTATTGAGCATGTTAATTTCACACCTTTCTTCGGAAGGCTCCACGACCATGATCCCAAGACTTCAACAATTTTTTTTTCCTATTTGCATAATCATAAGTTATAGGTTAAGGAAACAGAGTTTGTGATTAATGAGTTTATAGCTAGCATTACTAGTTTTCCATTGGTGGGTCATAAATTCTTCAAGGAGAGGAAGAGAAATGAGGAAGCCACGGTCCAGTTCTCTAAAGATGATGAACATAAAAAGCTTATCAAGATGTAGTCTTGGGGCTATGAGAAAATGTCTCTAAGGAAAATTTGGGTTTATATTGTGGAGGTTATCATGTGGTATGCTACCCTAGATGGAAGGTTTACTACAATTTTACGCCACCATTTCACTTTTTTGAATCATTTTAGATATGGGCTCTTCATTACATTCCCTTTCTTTCTTTTGTCTTCATTGGAGGTGTTGGTGTATGCTCATTTGAAAAATAGGAGGGTGACAGTTTTGCATGAGGGCCTCATTATGCTCATAATGGAGCATGTGAGAGCCCTCATCCCTAATAAATCAATTAAGGGAAAGGAAAAGGCTATCAGTGATGTTTCCCTCTCAACTGGTTCAGATACCAGTGCAGTTGAGGAGGACGAATGGAATTAGGATGATGAGGGTGGGTCTTCTTTGCTTGTGGCCTTCCCTTCCAAGAAGAGAAAGAAGGGGAGCCCCAAGGGGAAAGGTTTTGTTAATAAGCTTATTCTTCAGGAGTTACAGTCCAAGTATGCTAGTAATGACATAAATGTTGTTTATGGGGGTTCCAACTCTAAGGGTAATTTCTTGTTTAATGGGCAGGATTTTATGGTGGAGGGTGGTAAGGAGGAGGGCCTGGAAGATAATTTCATGGACAAGGATGCCAAGGTGAGGCCTAGAAGGGATTACAAACATATTGCTAAGTTGAAAAATCAGGTTCTAAATGATGTTTTGAAGGGTTCCAAGGAACAATGTAAGGAGAAGACTATTGAAATTGATGACTCCCCAGTTCAACTAGCACCAAATGTTGAGCTCCCTACTGGGAAGACTATGCATGAGGAGGAGGGGATTAACTAGAGGCCTAGTAAGCTAGAGCCTCTTAAGGTAAACCCATTGTCTGAGGATTTCTCATACCTAAATGATGATACCACTTCAATTTTTGATCTCTTTGACATGGCTCGTGTGGGGGCTACTAGTACATTCAAGCTGGTGAAGTGGAATCTATAGGAATTCAACAAGGTGAATATCAAGATAAAGGGCCTAAAAGAGAATATGGAAAATATGTTAAAGGGTTCTTCTTCAAATATTTTGATTGAAAGAATTGTGGACTTAGAGTGTTCCTTTATTGACGTCAAGTCCCTATGTGAGTAGCACATATCTGAAATGGAGGCTAATATTATTGACACGAATGTGGACATCAAAAAGTTGATGTATGCAAGCCAAAATTTGGTTAAGAACAGTGTTGAATCCTTGGAGGTCCTATTTCACAAGATACGTGAGCTAAGGGAAGATATACTTTACTTTGTTGAGTTGATGGAGAAGAACTAGGTTTCAAAGGGAAAAGGGAAAAAGGTTGGAAAGGATGAAGCTAAAGGCCCTACTACTAGAGGGAATGGTAACCTGAGGAAATCCTTTGAGGAAAAAAAAGAACTGATGGAAATGGTTGAACTACATCAAAACCAAGAACTTGAAGTGGCTAACACCTTAAAGAACATGAAATAGTGTCCCTTTCTATTTTTTTCTATATTACTTTCTTTTACTTCTGGGTCTCTATTTGTTTGTTGTTGGTTGTTGTAGATGGTTCAATGTTTTTATCTTTAACCAACATTTTGTTTGTTTAGTTGTAAAGGGTTTTGGGTCCCTTCATAACATTGTTGTAATACAATCCTCAAATGAACTTTCAGATGATGTAAGGCATAATGCTAGAAATTTTTTTACTTTTAATGATGATTTTATTAAAACCTTCGAGTTTAAGACATTTGTGTATGAGTATAAAGGTAAATTGATCAGGGAAAGAATTAAGGATATCACACATGAATAGGAAACAAAATCTTTGAAAGAGCTATAAGATGAGTTTGATAAAGAAATGGAAGCTATTGCCCCAAAAAAGGGAAGAACATTGTTGGAAGAGGTAGGGGTCATGTTTCTCCCTATATGGGATATGAGCTCCACTATTGTATTTGACAACTTCTAGAGAATTCATAATGAAACCTTGTAGTTGAGCACAAAAGGAGTAGATAGAGTATGCACTAGATCAAGTTATAATCTAGACAATACAACTTTGTTAATGTGGGCCTTGTACCCACCTAACAAAAAAAATGTATTCATTGATGATCCTAATAAGGAATTCGGCCATCTCCTTATGCAACAGGTTGAAGATACCGATCCTTTGGAGACTACAAATTTGAATGTTAATGTTGCTAGGTTCATGAAAGCCCAAATTGAAAGGATGGTGAAAGATAATAAAATATATCAATAAAAATGAGAACAAGAGACAATAGATAGCCATCTATGAAGATAAATTTCCATCAAGTACTTACTCCCTATTGATAGACAATGATAACAGGGTATTAGAAGCTATGGCTCAAACTACTTATTAGAGGCACGAGGCTGAGAGATTCCAAAAGAGAGGTGGTAAATTGGAAGTGGAAATAAAGTCTATCAAGTTCAATATTGTCTTTGAATTGATAAAGAAAAGTTTTTAAAAAATTCTTGGGAATGTTGATAAGGTATAGGCAATTCATAATAGAACACATGCTACTTTTCAGGAGCATAAAAGACCACATCTTTGAATGATGGAGAAGAAAGAAGAATTGATAGCCAAGGAAAATGTTGATGATCAGGTGTTAAAAATTTAATATGAATTGATTGATATGCATGAAATTTTTTGCATCTTGTTGAAAAAAGAGCTAAGTGATTTCAAACAACCCTTGGACATGGCTTTGCCTAACTTCTTCAATGATAAAGGAGATCTAAAAGAATAGAGCATATGGAAGAATGAATTGGCTCAATTTTTATTAGTGGCTCTTGACAAAGTAAATGACGAATCAATGGTAGTAGAAAAAACACATTCATAGTTGGAGAAAATATTTAATTTGTCTAGTTTGTTATGAAATAAATAATCACCAATGCTGATACATATGCTAGCCAAGATTATATCGAGAATCTTTCCAAGATCAACATGTTCATTTCTCGAGCAACATAAGGATTAGAAGTTTCATCAAACCCACTCAACGTTAGTACATTATCATGGAGAAAGGACCTTGAATATATCTTAAGTGATCATGAGTACCTTATGGAGATTAGAAGACTATGGTGTATCGTGTATGCTATGGATTTCATTTTTTTCTCTTTGTTAATTGCATTTGTTAGGGTTTGACTTTATGATTAGAAAAATGAAGAGACACCACTTTAGATGTAATAGTCTGAAGCTTGTTGCTTCCCTATATAAAGGGAAACCAAGACCGAGTTTTGAGGATCATTATAAGATCATAATCATATAGACATATTTACAATATAGAACACAAAAAAGACTTTTGATATGAATTGCACTATCTTTTAAAGCAATATAATGGAGGTGAAAAATTAATCTAGTGGCCAAATTCCTAGTGTTCAATTATTTGTTAATTTCAATTCATATATGTTATCCTATTGTATCCAAAGTGGTCTTTTCATGTTATTCAAATTGATTATATCAAGTATATACTTAATTTTTCAAGACACATTTGTTGCCTTTGTTTGATTATCTTGATTAGTTTCTATAAGAAGAGAATTAAAATTCATTTTAAGAGATTATTTTTAATTCATTTTTTCCTAGAATTCAAATCCTTTTAAATCAATCCTCTAACTGGTTTCCTTTGAACATAAATTAAAATCCTTTCAAATATCATAGTAACTTGGGGAAGCATCACTAGGATTTGTAAGAAGATCTTGATAACTGACAATGTTGCATGTTTGTACAAAGTATAAACTTCTCAAAGTGCCAAACAATTAGAGTTAAGCCAAGAAGGAGGATCCACACACCATACATATCTTGAATCCATTTACCCAATAGGAATAGGAATTGATCACACTCATTTTGAAACAATACCTCATAAAAACCTTATTCACACACTCAAATTTAAAACACTAGCAATAGGAATTCAACCTTTAAGTTTTGCATCTATTTCATATTTACATGTCAGTGTGGAGTAGATAATCAAAGTTAAAGAATTAACACAATTATTAAATACATAGTCTAATTTATTATCAAAGGTGCACCCGCCTTGGTCTAGCAGAGGTTGAAGTGTAGGGAGTTCTAAAATAATACTAGTTAACTCCGTTTGTTGGCCAAAGCATTGCTAAGCCTAACCATAGAGCTTGGAATACTCTTAGGAATTTACAATATACAATTTTGGGAACCAAGAATGCCAATCCTACTGAAATAGAATAATAGCATTTTTTGAATTTAACTCCGACATGCACCAGTAGACATTCTGATACTAACACTCTTCTACTATGAAAAAATATACATCCAACTACAATACTTTCACTGTAATCATCAATACATTTAGAAAATTTCCAATACTATAGTGATACACACTCATACATACAATGCATCTAAAAATTTGAAATATATATATGATACTGCATTAACACTCTTCTATGTTGGCTAGGGATCCACAACAACCTAGAAAACATACAATCTAGACCTAAATTCATAGTACATGAAGCTTGTAATACACTAGTCCAAACTTTATGACAAAAGAACTTTACACCTTGCACCACCAAGGTAACCTTAAATAGGTCCTATCCTCACTCCACACACTTGATTTGAATTCCACAAAATTGTATCCAAATGTTACCAGATATGCCTTGAACTTTGAGTAGCTTGATGAAGCTTCTCATGCTTCAAACTCCTTGCACATCGAGTTGTGCCACCAAGAAAACAAGAAACTAATAGAACTATTATAGGAATACTCTCCTTCCAAACCATAGAGCTATAACAAATTTCTCAAAGAAATTCCACCCATATTAAGCAATATCTCTACCCAAAAGATATCCTTTTGGAACACCATACTCATGTTGACTTCATACTTGACATGGTATAATAAATTCATTAACTAAGTGAAGGAAATCACACCACAACTAACATGATACAAGATATGCTATATTAGATAGGCTACACTACATGCTTCCAAAACTTAGAGACAATAGATAATACATGTTCTCCTACAATATTATTCATACTGACAACCTACATGTATCTGATAGCCTTGACAACCTTTGATAACCACTATCAACAACAATGATCTACTAACACTAGTTTGACATCAATGACAACCTATGCTCAAAAGACTTAACTCTTGAGAGTGATGAATAAATAATTCTCCAAGAACTTCCACATTTGAGTGCCTTGTTGACTAATCATATAGTCTTCAAAGTTGCTACCAAAATAACCAGAAGCAAGGACCATCAAAACCTTAAAATCAGATTGATCGAGGTGCATTCCATGTAATGAGTGTTAGTGTAATTAATTAATTAATTATTACACTAACATAAGTTAACTTAGGTTTTAATATTAGTCCTAAGTTGCATTTAATCATTTAATAATGTTGTTGAGATAATATTCCCTTCGAGAAGATGAGTTGTCTTTTCTAAAACTTATCTCCATCTTGTTATCATTCCCTAGGTAGTTGGTTAGGGTTTCTTGTTGTCACATGAAATGTGATTTGAACACTTGGCAACATCCTTTTCATTCTAGGTTTAACACTTGCCTATATAATCAGACATATGTACTCTTTGTAATTATCGATCTATCTATTCATCTATCAATCAATGAATACTTTCTTTGTGGTTGAATATTTTTTCAAACCCTTGTTTGTTTTCTCCATCCATTCTTTTCCTTGTGACAGGCATCCATTTGCATGCAAGTGATCTTGGAGTCTGAAATTGGTTTTGACAACTTCTACATGGTATCAGAGCTTTCCTGTTGCATGCCTGTTCTTGTTTAAAGAGTTTGAAGCTATTTGGAGCTACAAGGGTTTGTTATATGTCATTTTTATTGGAGCCGTCATATTTTTTGTTTCAAAAATCCAAATTTCACTCATTTGCAAGAAAAACGATTTCTAGGTTTTGTAGCCAGCGTCGAAATCTAAAGTGGGTATCTTTTAGATTTTGCATATCTTGCACAGATCTGAAGAAAATTACTGTTGAAAAAGCGGCGCGCGTCATTTTTCTCCTGACTGAACGTTAAAAAAAATCAATTTTTCATCTTCTGCTTGTTGGATCAAAAAACGATTTCTGAGTTTTGTTTCTAGCATCAAAATATTTCTGGGTTTTTATTTTTGTCTCCAAACAGTGAGTAGATTTTCCAGAAATCAAGTTAGAAATAAATGTTTTTTGTTAGAAAATTCATTTTCTACAAGCTAAATTCAGTTTTTGAAAAATTCATAACTTTTGGCCACGATGTCCATTTTCGGCAAATGAGATATTGATGGAAAACTTGTTTCGAGCACTTCATAGTGGTGTATGCCATGTTTTCATATTTGGTCATCTACACAAATTTGAGGTTATTTTTCATCATGGAGACAGATGTGAACATTGGTTTGTGCATGCACTCTTTTTAATTTTTAATTTATGCATATTTCAGCATTCTCTTCTTTTGCAATCATTGGGTATTGTAATAAATGAACTGATATAAAGTTCCATCAGGGGGGTTTCTTGCATAATAATCTGATTAGAGTGTGCAAGCACTTTGATCTTCATTGTGTTTTGATGACAACTCGCATGGGTTGTGATCTGGTTTCTTAGTTTCTTTTGGTCATATTTTATCTTAGTTTGACAAATATCAAATTCATATCGGATCCATTTCAGTTTGAGGGCCACTAAATTTGTGGTTAATGTTCTTGAGTCTTTATGGTACTTATTCTTATGGAAAATTTTTAGTCTCAGTTTGACATCGGCATCGAGATTCACGGCTTCCAGATTCTGTCATCATTCTATCATCTACTGTTGCTTTATGAATTCTAGGGTTGTTCCAGTTTGGTGTTTTCGAGTGCTCTATGGCATCGGCTCTGCTATTGCATTATTATGATTCCGATATGGTTTCTTGTAGACAAAAGTATCTTTCCTCGCTTGTCGGATTGCGGTTCCAGTGTTACTCCACAGTGTTCTTCTAGTGCTTCTTCGCTATAGTCATCTCATTGTAGGGGGGTTGTCCCACTAAGTTTCCCTTCTCTACCTCATTATTGCATTTGTACATGGGTACCTGATCAGGCCTTGTCGTCGGGACCCATTCATGCTTTCTTGCATTCATCTTAGTTTTAGGTGCATGCTTATCTAGTCTCCTTACGTTGCACTTATGGGGGGTGTTAGTGTAATTAATTAATTAGTTATTACACTAACATAAGTTAACTTAGGTTTTAATATTAGTCCTAAGTTTCATTTAATCATTTAATAATGTTGTTGAGATAATATTCCCCTCTAGAAGATGAGTTGTCTTTTCTAAAACTTATCTCCATCTTGTTATCATTCCCTAGGTAGTTGGTTAGGGTTTCTTGTTGTCACATGAAGTGTGATTTGAACACTTGGCAACATCCTTTTCATTCTAGGTTTAGCACTTGCCTATATAATCAGACATATGTACTCTTTGTAATTATCCATCTATCTATTCATCTATCAATCAATGAATACTTTCTTTGTGGTTGAATATTTTTTCAAACCCTTATTTGTTTTCTCCATCCATTCTCTTCCTTGTGATAGGTATCCATTTGCATGCAGGTGATCTTAGAGTCTGAAGTTGGTTTTGACAGCTTCTACAATAAGGGATCATCTTAGAACTTTATTTTGTAGCCATTACCAAGTTTCCATCTTAGGCTAGTCTGCAATAGTTGTTTGAATCTATTGATATTTTTCCAAATTAAGGATCCATAGCTCGGGTGACCATCAAAAAGGCTCCAGATTAGGGAGTATTATTGAGGTACTTGGAATTTAGAATAGTGCACCAGTCCTTTTCGTTTCTCAATAAATCCCAGTCAACCTTAGCAAGAAGAGATATGCCAGTTATTTGTATTTTCATTATACCAATCCCACTACTATATTTGGGAAGGAAAATAGTATCCCAACTTAGTAAGGCTAACTTCTTTTCCTCTGTGCTAGACCAGAGATAATTTCTTTGGATTCTTTCAAGTTTCTTAGCAATGTATCAGGGATTTTAAAAATGGATAGGAAGTGCATTGAGATCCCTTGAAGATAAACAACCAAGAGTTGTGGCTTACTAGTGTGACTCAAAATGGAGCCTTTCCACCCAACCTATTTTGTTGCATTCATTCCAACATTAAATTCCAAAATTTTGAGGTGACTTCCTTAATCATTAGAGGGAGACCTAGATACACAACAGGAAGAGGGGCACTCTTACAACCCAACATAATAGTCACTTTATCTTAAATAGTTTGAGAAGTGTTAGAAAAGTAATTCATGATTTTATTATAGTTTATGCATTGACCAAAGATTAAAGCATAATTGTTGAGGCATTACTTCCATTTCCTAGCTTCCACCATTGTGGCTTTCCCAAAGAGGATGGATCCACAAATATTTGAATAATTGAGAGGTCGAAAGAGGTAGTAGACCTATTTAACACCCTTGATAGTACCTTAATTTTGCATTTTTGAAATATTGTAGCTTAAGACATCAAGAACCATAATGAAAAGATAAGGAGAAAGAGGGTCTCCTTGTCTACTCCCTTTACCAACCTTAAAGAATCCATAAGGAACCCCATTAACTAAGACATAGTACTCGACACTATAAATGAATTCATAAATAAGATTTATTACCAATTGATTGAAACAAAACTTAACAAGAACTTTGAGGTGAAATTTCAATAGGACCTTATCATACGCTTTAGATATGTCAAGTTTAAAGGTCATACCTACATTGTTGCATCTATCCATAGAATGAAGAATTTCATGAGTGGAAATGGTAGGATCCAAAATTTGGTGGCTAGGGACAAAGCCTTTTTGACAAGGACTAATCATATTTATAAGGAGAGGTTTCAACCAGTTGACAAGGATTTTGGAGAAGATTTTATATATGGTGTTGCACAAGATGATAGGCCTGAAATCAACCATAGTTTGAGGGTAAACAATTTTGGGAATCAGGGCTAAAAATGTATGTGTCAACTTTTTCAGGAGTTTACAAAATTTGAAAAATTCTTTAGCAGCAAGGAGACATCTTCTCCCACAATCTCCCAAAATTCTTGGAAGAAGGCTAGAGGGAAGCCATTGGGCACAAGGGGCTTTGAAAGCCACCATGCTAAAGATAGTCGCCTTGACTTTCTCAGGAGTGACAACCCTAAGAATAGCAACATTGTCCAAGTTAGTTAAAATGGGGAGATGTTGTCCAATAACTAATCATGCAAGGTAGTGTTGGGAATAACATTAGGCATTGAGAAGGAGTGTTGAAAGTGAGTAGAGGCAAAAATCCCTGCTTGGTTTGGTGTAGTGGCTTCCACCCCAAGTTCATCTTTAAGATTCTTTATCTAATTAATTTTCATGTGTTTGAGAGATGAGATGTGGAAAAAGGAGTTACAGTCCCATTCATTCTAGACCTTTTTTTCCAAAATGACTACTAACTAAATATTATGGACCTCCAAGTTTATGAAAACCTACTTAAGTTAGTAAAACTGCCAAGATCTATACTAAAATTGGAAGATTGGTTGATTAGGTCGAAGACATAATATAATTTATGGACCTAATGAATATAAAGAAAAGCTATCAATTTAATGAAATATTCCAACTATAATAATTATTTCTAAAACTTGAGGTTTGACTGCAAAATTTAGGGGATGTAGAGAATTGTTTGAGGAAGTTTTCACTAAAAAATTGAATCAAGGGGTTGTGGTTTTCATATGGTCTCATGCAACAATAGATAATTCTAGTTACAAAGGGGTGGTGTTTTTTGAGGTCATGTCTCCTAAAGGGGATGTCATGGACTTTACCTATCCATAGCCCCCAAAGGAAATATGTTTACCTTTCTAGATTATGACCTTAGCAAAAGTTCATGGCCTCATTTTTTTTTTAAAAATTCAATGATTTTTAAAAAGTAATAAGAAATAGTATTATGCTCAAGTCAAATAACTAGGAAAGTTAATATTTTTTTCTTATCTATTAAATATTTCAATTTTAGCAAAAAATAGGTAAAAGATTTTTTCCCTTTTGTACATGATGGAAACCATAGAAATTTACCTACATGCTTAAAAACTGAGTTGTTCATGAAATGAAAATTCAAACCACATGCACGAACTAAAGAAAGTATTTGTTTTTCAAATTTGAAATAGTTTATACATAACAAAAAACATTACTTTTCTAGGTCCTTTAACTTGAGCACAATACTATTTTTAGGTAGTTTTGGGGTTTCTTTTCATTTTCCATGTGATGTGAACCATAGAAATTCACCCAAATTCCTAAAAATTGAGTTGTTCAAGAAATGTAAACTAAAACCAACTATGAACTAAAGAAAATATTTAGATCCACCTAAAAAAATTATTTGATATGGATAGTTGTATAATAGTCAAATTGATTATTTATATCTCATTTAGTCCAATAATTTACTAATATTCATGTCTGGACATTGTGAAGTTTAGGCCACCTACAAAACCCACTAATGATAACTCAAACTCCTAGAATCTGATCTTTTGCAAAACAAAAGTTAATCCTAACTATCTCTATCCTTTTGGATATTATGGTGAATTATTTATCACTACACCAATCACCAAAAATTAGCTCACACCTACAACCTAGGAAACCAAGATCTCTAACAATATTTGAAAATATAAAATATGGACTAAACTACAACATCATAGCTTTGATACCATGTTGGATTTTGTAGCCAGAAATAATTAAACCAAGACCTAATTACATAGTGATAACCACGTCACTAATAACCATGAGATAATAAGATAAATAATGTTATTTTTCATTATATAGAAAGAAAAACTCTCAAGCAAGATATGAAGAAAGGTAGATATCTAGATCAATCCCTACAAGAGAATAAAGTGAAAATAAATTGTAAAGAAATGTAATTTTTTTATAATAAATGCAAAGGATTAGAAAGGTGGAATATGATGAGAAACTACTTGCCCCATTCACCATTATTAAGTTTAAATGAGCCTAATTGACCAAGCGAATCTAGGTGCTAGAAAATACGTATTAAATAATTTGAAAAGAGTTAAAACCTACACCAAAATTTAAGACCAAGAAGGGGTTGTACAAGTGACTATTGATTTTATTTGTCTTGATAAATATGTCAAAATATTTCATGTAGCTAATGAATGAAGTTTTCAAGCCCTTCCTTGATAAGTTCATCATAGTATATTTAGATGACATCATGAGTTTCAGTAGGAAACTTTGCACACATAAGACAAGTGTTGTAGTAGTTACACAAAGAGAAGCTACTCATGATTATGAAGAAGAGAAAATTCATGAATATAAAGTTTATGTACTTTAGGGTTTTTTTACCCCAAGAGGGGTTGAAGGTTAACCCTAAGAAAGTAAAGGAAATCATCAAATGACCATCGTTAAAGAGCACTTTTGATGGACAAAGTTCATAAGAATCTTTAGTAAGACTATTTTACTTATCATGGAGATGATGAGAACTGTTAGAAAGGATTTTTTATAGACTATGGTGACAAAGAATAAATTTCAATTATTAATGAAGAAGGTAGTGAAGTAGCTAGCTTTTGCACTACCAAATTTTAATAAAGTATTCTAAGCAGACTACAATGTTAATGGTATAATGAATATCACAATGTTAATTCAATAAAGAAGACAATTTACATATTCTAGTGAGAAGTTAAATGATGCACATAGGAGATTTACAACATATGATCAAGATTTCTATGTGTTCATATAGGTTCTAAAAAAATGGAAGCACTATTTATTTCTAAAGCAATCGATTTTGCACATTAACTATCATACACCAAATTTCATTAATAGACATGATAAGCTAAATCAATGACATGTGAAATGGTAAGAATTCTTATAGAGCTACTCATATAATCTAAATCAATAACATGTGAAATGGTAAGAATTCCTATAGAGCTACTCATATGTCCTAAAAATATAGAAATGGGAAATTCAATATAGTTGTAGACATGTTATGTGGAAGATGTGCCTCAGTGAACGTTTCGTTCATAATACTAATAGGTTTTGATTCAATAAGAAATTTTCTGCATAAGACAAAGACTTGAAGCAACCCTAGAAGGCATGCATAGAGCTTGTGTATGTATAGTAATCGTAATTTCCATCCAAATGCATGCAAATGAATCTGCAACTCACATTTTCTATACACTTAACTTCTGTGGAAGGACCTCAAGGTTTTCTTCTAGGTCATGAAATTTAAGGAATAAAATTGTTGGAAAATTTGGAGTTATTATACCACCGCTACTACACAAGTTTATTTAGGCCACGCCCATCAATGGCCCATTTCCACTTAGACCGTTTTGCATCTTATGAAATTGAGGATTCATCACAGTTCTAGTTTTTTGAAGTTAATGCTTAGCTCTCTTATTGCTCAAATATCTTTAAAAGTTACACATGTCGATCAAATTGACATGCCATGGAGAAGCTAAAAAAATCTGAATTTTATATAAAAACTTTTCAATTATATATATATATATATATATAACACATATTTTCAAATATATGTCATACAAACGACGTAAATGATAAGAATTGATATCAAGAATATCATTGAACCGGTTCTCTGTCCACAATTTTTTTTTTATTCAGAAGTTTTGTTAAATAACAGGAACTTATTTTACATAAATATTTTGTTGTAGGTTAAAAAGCTTCTTGAAAAGCATGGGGCGGTCCTCAATGCCAAGGTAGTAACGGAGGCACAGATACCACAGACTGCAACGTCGAAATCAAAGTGGAAAACTGAAATAATTTCGTTGAATGCAGTGTTAATCGGGACAGTTGCTTTTGCAGCTCCCTTCATGCTGCTTCAAAATTCAAATCCACTAGATAATTTAGGCACACAGCCTGAATGTAAGAACGTCACACAGCTTGAATGTAAGAACGTCACAGAGCCTGGATATATGCACGTCACACAGCCTGAATATAATTTATATACAATTCTCTTCTATGCCTTCTTCTTATCTGATACAGTGGCCTTGTGCGTTTGTGTTGCATCAACAATTCTGCTCTTATTTGCTCTTTTTGGAGAGAAGGAAGACAAACGCATGGTTCAAACCTGTTTCATGAAAGTAATGGTGTCCTTACTAGCAATACTGCTAGCATATGGTTGTGCAGTAGCCCTAATTTTAGGACCAAAATATCTATGGCTTTCAGTAACCATGTGGTTTATGTTGTGTATAACACCCTTCGCAATTAGGGTCAACACCTTCCATTCCAAATTATATATCTTCACAGAAACCAGAATTTTCATCTGGTTTATAGTGGAGGATACTATTGGGCTGATAGTTAGTTTGATTGGTCATGTCTTTGATATATTTTACACCTTGTGTTGCATGAGTTTAAATCTCCCTAGAGGTCCATGTCATTGATAACCACACAAAAATTATCTATAAAGTGTATTAGACACCTTCAGGTGTATCAACATGTATAATAAAAGGTATTATGGATATTTTATTTTGTAATAATCATTTTACATGTGGAGGATTTTCTAATCTAATAAAATTTGTATATTTTATTGATTTTAGTTTTAAATGATATTGGCATGATTAACATTGATTGCATTGAAATCATCTTCATTGTATTATATTTTTTAAACTTAACATTGATCTAATTCATTGGAATGAGAAGACGTGACAGACAATACCATAATGTAAATGCAATCCTTTTCTAATAGTAGTAGTTAAAAACATGAGATATAAATATTGAGGACCAACTTTTCTTAGATGGTGGGTAAAATATTATTTACGAATAAATATTAGAGCTAACTTCCTAATAATTTAAAGCTATTTTTTAATAATATATTTTAGAATATTACCAAATAACCATTAGCTATCTATTTTGTTTCATGTCTATATTTCCTAATTATATACATTTCAATCTAGGTTCAATATTCTATTAAAAATAATTTAAAAATCAATTGGATGGATCTTCAACTGAGTCAATTGATGTATGAGGTGAAAAAAAAAAACAAATGCTAAGTCCAATAAAATTTAAGGAAACGACTTAGAAAGTGATCTCTTATCATAAATGTAGTCAAAACACATGCATTACAATAATATATATTAGATAATGGATCAACTTTACCATCATACATTGTACAACTAGGTGTTGTTATAAAAGATAAGTCAATATGTCATATACCAATATATTACGTTATAATTTACATGTTATATCCTTTGTATGAGATGTCTTCTTTCCATTTGGGTTAAGACAAATGCACTTCTAGGACTCATGAACTTAAAGAACAACATTTTTGAGACTACATTGACTAATTTGTGTTAGAATTTTTGGATGGAGTAATGAATAGTTTTGAAATAAAGCATAAAAATATTACCATTTTATGCTAATCTTCTTAACAAGAATGCGACAATGTGTTGTATGGTGAGTTACTTAAATGCTGATTTTTCCAAGATGAGATATATTATTTAGGACACATCATAACCAAGCAGGGTATGTTGATAGATCCTAAAAGGATTAAGGCTATTATAGTATGTATTTATCAATAAAATATCTCTAAATAAATGAACTTCATAGGACTTGTGGGATATAAAGTTATGAGTTAACAAATAATTTATTAGGATTATTAATAAGATAATATTTCCTTGGAAAGGAAGGACCATAAATTCATGTATACTCTAGAATATGAGTCTAAATTTTAGAAGTTGAAAGAAATGTTAATATCAACTCTGATTTTATTGTATAAGATAAATGATAATATCATAATGTTGATTTATGCCTCTCTAAATGGATTCGGTGTTGTACTTATCTAGGATGGATATTAGTTGATTATGTGTAATAGAAACTAAAAGGTCATTAAAATAAATATAATTTCCATGAATTTAAATTGATAATAGTAGTTCATTCTCTAAAAATATGGATACATTAAATTTTTAGTTTTTTTTAATAAAATTAAACCATAAGAGTAGAAAATATTTTCACTTGGGATAATATATATGTAAGTCAATGTAGATGGCTAAAATCCATTTTTGACAATGATTTTTACATGTTTCATGTGAAAGGGAAAGAAAATAGAGTCGTTGATGCAATTGATATCTAGAGGTATAGACTTTAATGCAATATCTCACCTATAGTCTAATTTTAAGATTCAATCAGGGAGCAATAGAAAAGTAAAGCCTTTGGTGTCAAAATTTCTACTAAAATCATAAAACATAATGAAATATTTAGATATACATTAGATGAAACTCGAGTGATGATACTTTAAGGAATTGAATAAATATATGTACATCCTCTTATAAATCTATGATAGAAAATTTTGGATGAGGTCCATAATCCTCTATACTATATGAAATACAAAATAAAGAACCCTAAAATGTGTTTATTTATATTATAGGAATTTTCTCGAATCTTCATTGTATTATTTGATTTTCCTATTACATCTATCTATAAAAATGTACATAGTAATAATATATATTTCTAATCTAAATCTAGTGTAAATAATACAACATTTATGATAGGAACTCAAAATTTAGTTAAGCTAGATGAAAGTATTGAGAATATGGAGTAATCTAACCCTATGATATTTACAAAAGGATTTATAATTTTATCTTTATATATTCCTCTAGATAGATCTAATGGATGAATAGGGGGAAAATTGGTCAAATTAAAACCTAAGAAGTTACATTCGAGCACACTATATAGAGGTTTGCTTGTTGTTTTTACTTTTATTTGTTTGAGGCTTAAAATAAGTAAAATATAAGTGGTAACAAAATGATCAAAGATAGATTTGGTTTTTTTATTACCACTACCCTTAGGTAAATTATTTAGATCTTGAAATGTTGGAAAAGGGGTCTCTAGGTCCTAAATGCATAGAACCTAGGATTCAAGGGGTCTCTTTCCGAATTTCATTAGAATGCAAACCAACAAGGCTAAGAGATTGAATTTCAACCTCAATGAGACATGGGTTGGTTGATTATTTAGGGTCTTAGGATGATTAAGAGTCATTTGAAATTATTAAAATAATGAAACTAATTTATCTATATGACCTAATATGAAAAATTCAGATTCTCGAAGATAAGCATACTATAACAATACTTTGTAGTCAGACTTGGGAGATATCTGAGGGAATGTACCCATCACCAAAAGTCCATTCTGACATGTGTAGAGGGACTAGATCACCCCTAGGCAATGGGTCTTTAATAGGGCTTCCAAAAATACCTTTTATAGTCCTCTGCTACTAGATCTAAGATGTTGTTTTCCACCTGCAAATTTGTTGGAATGTCATAAATGAATTCTGCAACTTAGTTTTCGTAGGTCGACAAGAATGATGATACTAAATGGAGCAATGTGAAATATCTCTTCAATATCTCTTCAATATTTCTTCATCCTATAACCTACACATACACAATGAGGGAATTTTTTTTGTGTCATATAGGGGTTTACCTTAGTCAAACCCCTTGAACAATGTTCTCACTTTCACAATGGCAATGTCAATGATAAAAAACTTTATGGAAAGGAAGAAAATGATGAATGAATAAATGTTGCAACTCAGCACCCTTCAATACCTTCATTGAAGGACTAAAGGCATACATAACACTTCAAGGGAATTGGGTCTTGATTTATTTATTTTCTTGGATTCTTGAATGCATGAAGACCTACAACACTTGTTATCCTTCACAAGACAAGATGAATAAACATTAACTTTGACATAATGATAGGGTCTTGGTTCTTGCTTCAAATGATTGAAAATGTTGCTCTTGAATGCTCTTGAAAATAATATTTTATCATTAATTTCTCTCATAAAGTCACTTAGATTGCTTCTTGTTAGATTTTAAATGATAAAAATACTAGGTATTTATAGTTGTTTATCCAATATCTCATAAATTAGATTCCAAAAGCTGACACTTACAATTTGAATTTTGATCATCAAAATGCTGCCAAAAACATATTTTAATTTAGTTTTTGGCCCATAAAGGGGACCCATTCACCTTTGGGCGAATGGATCTTGGCCTATACTTCTAGGACACACATGATCCAAGGCAATTTAATTACTAAATTCATTTTTTTAATGCTAGTTCCCCTTTTAGAAAATATTAAGAATAAGGATTTGGAATGCATAATTTGGAAAATTAGAAGCTTAGTTAAGTCCATCAAATTAAGGGACTCAAACATAATGTAAAATTGTAAAGGTATACAATTTTCTACACTACATTTAGCCCCCACTTTATTGAGAGTATAAACTTACACTAAAATAGAGAAATATATGTCAAGGGAGGTCCAATTGTACAATTGTTGGAAAGATAACATTTAGGATCAAGGAGAGTGATCAAGCCCCAAAGATATATGATCTCATTGAAAACTAATGTAGGTAGAAAATAACACACATGTGTAGCAACTATACAAGGTACACAAACATCCAATGTCAAAGCTAATGCAAAAGATCTAAAAAAAGGAAAAAAGGATGGACTATATCCATAAAACATACTTGCAAGGGCTAGTGAAGTCAGATATTGACTAGGTGATCCCCAAGGACAAGATGCTTGATACACACAAGGTCTAGTGAAGTTTGATAGTCATAGGTGTGTACCCATAAAAATGATCGTTGATTCATGAGGCTATCAAGCTGCATTATCGTACACACTCATGGAATATATTACTTCAAAAGGCTAGCAAGTTGCATTATGCTAGACACTTATGGAATAAAATTGTTTCACAAGGCTAGAAAGTTGCATTATGCTACACTTCTGGAATTAAATTTCTTCACAAGGCTAGCAAGTTGTGTTATGCTAGATACTTATGGAGAAAAATTGCTTCACAATACTAGCAAGTTGTGTTATGCTAGACACGTATGGAATAAAATTGCTTCACAAGGCTAGAAAGCTATGTTATGCTATACACTTATAGAATAAAATTACAAGGTAAATAATTAAAAATAATCAAAGGTTTTTTTCTTAATGCATGGAAGGTCAAACCTTAGGGAACATCACACTTATCACCACCACTAAGAGTGGACTAGTTGAGGAATAAAAGATTCACAACTTATGGAATGAAAACCATAGCATTACCACCAAGAGAAATGTCATATGTCAAAAAAGGTCACACTCTTATGGGATATTAAGCCTAACATTACCACAAAATTGACACTTCACATAGATCAAACAAGCCACACTTTGATCAATATGGTCACACTTCCTAGGAGATGTATGCCATCATCACTAAGAAGGGAACATGCAAACAATAGTTGGGGGACTATATGCCCCCCTTAAAATGTTAGTGTACTTAATAAACCAATTTTTTAAGGATATAGATAGGGATCTCAATAGGAAATAAAAAAAATACAAGGCTACCTAACCCCTTGGCCCCCAAGTGTAGGACAAGGATGAGCCCATATATAATATTATATATGCTACTCTTTACAATACAAAAGATAATTGTGCATAAATTTCAATACATATGGTAGTCAACATGCTATAATTCTACAACTATCACATGACAAGGAGAAAAGTAAATAATTATTATTTGACTATATAATCATATTGACTTGTAAAAGGATCAAATTCTTTCAATACCTTCTTTAAAGCATGAAATTTGTTAGCTTAAGATGACCAAGTGTTCTATTATATACATAGTAAGACATGTTTGTACTTTCTCCTTTCTTATTTTCTCAAATAGGTGGTAATATCATCAATCCTAGGCTAAGATATTTATCTAAGGTCATTTTAGTCTTGGTTATGGTATGTAAAAATAGTAGCTTCTTAAGTTTATAGGGCTTTTTTTCGTTACTTGTTTGATGTGAAGGTAGACGATCTTTATATCCTCATCCCTTAGTTTCTTCTGATGGTATTTGTTCTAACAATTATGAATCTCATCCTCATTCCTTATGTCACATCCTTTCTTTGTCAAAATTGAAAAACCTTGGACATAACACTACTCTCGGTTAATTGGTGTGCTGGTGACTTTGTTCACATAGAATGGAGAGGTGGCAGTTGATGTGTCTTCGTTAGGAATAGGTTCCTCTATGGTTGGTGGTTGAGACTTGTTTTTTGATTCAATTCGAGGATGTAAAAGAGATTTAACTTGTCAAGTGGTGGAATTATGGGAGGTGTAGGTTGTTGACATGAGTTATTAGGCAATTGCATTGAGGGGTAAAAGTCTGAATTTTTCTCAAGCTTATCTAAGTAGTAGTGTATGAATATTTGCATTCTCTCTTCATCTCCACTCAAGATGTCTACTTCATGAGGAAATGTATCAGGAGATGAAGGATCATGAATATTCTCAATTGCATCAGGATCATCACTAAACACACATCTTGAAACATCAACCAAATATTTCAAGGACATCTACAATTTACCAAAACACATATCCATGTTGAAGTTTCACTTAGTATTTCCTAATATGTAATTTTTCAGATCTGAACTATGATTGATTGATGATTGTAAGATATAGAGACCTAAAAATGATGACCTAAAAATGATGAGATAAAAATATGTGTAAAAATTTGAAAAAGAACCTGTAGAAGGACTAATTTTCCCAGCAACGAATGGGTCTTTGTACTTGATATTCTAAAATGTCAAAAATTGAGTGTCTAATTTACTATTTATGATTTCTATTTCTGGATGCAAAATGATTCTATAATGACTATTTTTTCTAGGATTTTTTGATGAAATGCAAGTGCAAATGTATGACAATGTATAAACAAAAGTGATAATTTTAAGTGTAATTTTTGGATGAAATTCTAATCTAAATCATTGAAACACACACTAATGAAAACTATGATGCAAAATGTATACAATATATTCAGATTTTTATGAGTTTTAGTTATGCAAACATAAAAGAGGCAACCCTAAATAGAGAATGCAACACACAATGATGCAAAACCTAGATCTAGGGTTTTAAGGACTACCAAATCATAAATTTATGATGTCAAATGTCAGGTTCACCAAAATGAAATTTTGGGAAAAGGGGTCCTAGATCCTAAATGCAAAGAACCTGAGACTTAAGGGGTCTCTTCCTAAATTTCATTAGAATTCAAACCAACAAGCCAAGGGATTGACTTTCAACCTCAATGATACCTGGGTTGGTTGATTCTTTAGGGTCTTAGGATGATTAAGAATGATTTAAAATGATTAAAATAATGAAGCTAATTGAAATATATGACCTGATATGTAAAATTTAGATTCCAAAAGATAAGTAGATTGTAGCAATACTTTGCAATAATATTTGGGAGATAATAGACAACATGTGCCTATCACCAAATGTTCAATTTGGTATGTGCAGAGGGACTAGTTCACCCCTAGGTGAATAGGTCTTTTATAATCCTCTAGTGCCAGATTTGAGATTTTATTTTCCACCTAAAAATTTGTCAAAATATTGGAAATGAATTATTTAACTTAGTTTTCGTAGGTCAACAAGAATGATGACAAAAAATGCAACAATGAAAAATTTCTCTTGAAGATCTCTTCAATCCTTTTTGAACCTGTAACCCACACATACATAAAGAGGGAAATTTTTTTGTGCCATATAAGGGTTTACCTCAGTCAAAACCCCATGAATAGTGTTCCCACTTTCACAATGGCAATGCCAATGATAAAGACCTTTATGAAAAGGAAGGAAACAATGAATGAATAGTTGCTACAACTCACCACCCTTCAATAGCTTCATTGAAGGATTTCAGACATAAACATCACTTCAAGGGAATTGGATCTTGATTTCTTGATTTTCTTGGATTATTGAATGCATGAATACCTAAAACACTTGTTAGCCTTAAAAATACAACATGAATAAACATAAAATTTGGCATGATGTTAGGATCTTGATTGCTACTACAAATGACTAATAATGCTACTCTTGAATTCTCTTGAAAATAATATTTTTTCTTTGATTTCTCTCATAAATTCACTTAGATTTATTCTTGATAGATTTCAAATGATAAAAAGACTAGGTATTTATAGTTGTTCATCCAATTTCCCAAAAATTAGATTCCAAAATTTGACACTTACAATTTAAATTTGATCATTAAAATGTTCCCATAAACATATTTTAGTTTAGGTCCTGGCCTATACTTTTAGGACACACATGATATAAGAAAATTTAATTATTAAATGCATTTATTTAATGTTGGTTCTCCTTTCAAAAAATGGTAAGAATAAAGCTTTGGAGTGTATAATTTGGCAGATTAGAAGCTTTATTAAGTCCAATAAATTAAGGGTCCCAAACATAATGTGAACTTGTAAAGGTATACAATTTTTTACAATACCGATCTTAAATATTTGATTGGTACTAAGGAATGGGAGATGAATGATAGGATCAATATTTTAACCCATTAAAAGCAAGTAACTTTGACTTCACAATATTTACATGAGCATATAAGTCCCTGAAGGAAACATAGCTATTAAGATAAAATTTATTTCTAATAGGTTCTATTAATCCTTGGATAAAGTTAGGTTTTAGTTATTCATCAAGATGCTTCATTTTGACACATAAGGACTAAAATATAATAGTTCATAGCTATTGATTCTATCATTTGATCCTTGGGCATAATAAAAAGGATTGAAATTATAGTTTTCAAGCCCATGCTTCTTGAATGCACAAGACAAATGAGACGGGGGTGAGTCAATTGTATATTAAGTCATCAAAACCCTCATTAAAATTTAGATCTACATGAGTCCTTAAACCCTTAACAATAATCAAACCCTCAATAACCATTAAACCTTTATCATGCATTAGTAGAATGTAAACATAAGAAACACTAATGCAAACATACCCAAACACATGAGAACACAAAATTTATGTGGAAAACCCAAGAAGGGAAAAACCAAAATGAGGATTAGATCACAATATAAAGTAGTTGCAACACTAAATACAATAGGCTCACTATTGGAGGGCTCACTAACCAAAAGAAAAAAAGGGATCACCGCTAATGGCTCACTGCTAGATTATAAAGAAGATTGTTATAAAGAGAAATCCCTCTTAGATCAAAAAATTTCCACCACTGCTTGACTAGATTTTTTGCACTCTCTCTATAAAATTTAGACACCTTCTTCTCACTTCTTCTAGTAGTCTTAGGAATTAAGGCTCGCAATGAATTTTTTAATTTGGCACTTGACATGTCAATACTTCACATTACACACTTCATTCCTTGGTTCTCCATCAACTCAACACTTATTTATACCATCTTTAACCTTGAAAATAATTAACAATATCAACTAAGCACCTCAACCATGGACATTCAAATTAGGTATACACTAAGCATTCCCACTGTAAAAAGGAATGAAATAGGACCTCTCCACACCTTAACTCGGACCCAAATCCACTCATACACACCATTCCACACTTCCACAAAAACCGAAGAATATCCATAATTAGTGAAAACACCTAAGGTCAATCGAACCTGTGTTAACATTATTAAACAATCAAGTACAAAATTCATTTGATACAAAGATGAATCTTGGACCATACACAACACTTTAACATAATATGGAATATTCCATCAACACCTTGAAATCCAACAACTCCTTTGCAACATCATACACTAGAAGAACATACTCATTTTGCACAACCAGCTAACTTTCTACACACTGCAACACTAGAATCCAACCTTGCGAAGTACCAAAACACAAAAAGATCAGATTGAAGATATATATGAGAAATATAGCAAACCATCAGATCTGCAAGACTAGAAACTAAAATGCAAAGAAATGCAGAGAAAAATAATTTCTTCTAAACAACACTACTTTCATTGTTCACACACTAGTGAACACAACTTTCTCTACACAAAAATCCAAAACTCTGAACACTGGATATAACACCTTTGAACACTAATTGGATAAAACTATGGTTTTTGAATTACTCTTTAAATTGGATTTGATGTACTTTTTGGGAATGGCTTCCTCAGTTCATCCTAAAGTTTCAATCCGGGAATGTAGGCTTTTGAACTGTGTTGTGGCAATATGCCAAAGAGAGTGTGACAGGAACCTGTGAAGAAATAGTTCTGCATAGAAACAAATAACTGGCACTTAACAGAAGAGTAGTAAAGTAACAAAATAGAAATCTATCTAGAAATAATGTTCCACATAGTTGAAGTTGAACTACTGAAAACAAACCTCCAATACTACTTAATGAAAATTCAGAACAATCCCATTAACTTATTCAACTGCTCTTATGTTTAATGATCAACATATACCACCAAACAACTATTGAATGAATATAGATTGTATTGGTAAGTATTTAGCAACTCAATACCAATTACTACCTTCGTGGAAATGAATCACACAACAGGAGATTTAGACAACAATACAGTAATGAAATAATTAAACAACTCATAAATTCAAAGCATACATTACCACACACACAATCTAATGCAATAATCACCAATCAACCAAGGAAGTGGGCCCTACCTTCGCTGGTCGTTGGATGATAAAACTCGCATTCACAGAATTATTCTACTATCGCTTCCATTCATCCAAACAATCATAGACAAAGTATATAGAAAATCACCACGGTTCTTCTTTTAATTATATATATCGATATATAGTTTCAGCGTACACGCATATATATACATATTGAAGCTACCTGAATGTCTAACAGTCTTTCAGATGTAATCGATAAAACGTTCTGGTTGTTAGTGGCTTTTAGCCAACAACCTTTAGAAGGTAATCAAAAATAGTTTAAAAGTCTTTTGAAAGTTTTCCAAGAACAGCGTAACAACCTAAAACAGAATGACTAATCTTTGAAGAGGAAAAACAAAAATGACAATATAACTTCAGCAATTCAGTTATCCTTCCACTGATATCCTTCATGTGCATTGTCAACCATTAAACACTTCCTATCACCAGAATCAAAAAGATACTTAACAATAGTCAACAAAATCGGTATTTTCACTAGTTTTAACCTTTTCTTCTATTTCATAAAATACCATCTGTTCATTAACAAAAAGTGATAGGAATGACAGGAGACACTAGGAAAGATGACAAAGTTTGACACAAATGAGAGGTAAAAGGATGACACATTTTTCCCTTATCAATCACTTCCAATCAACATATCTAAACCACGTAGATAGGTCTTCAATCATGAATAAATACATATCAAAACATTGAACACCACTTTATCATATTGAACAATCTTCACCACGCGGTTTCCTTTTTTATTTAAATTTTCTTAAAAACACCTGGAAACCAAGCACCACTAACTCAAATTCATAACCTAGAACACTTTTATAGAATATCAACCACACAAGAGGTTGAACATAACCAACACATTCTCATCAAAGAAACACTATAGGTTGACATTAATGATACTATTAATGACAACATAAAGCAACTAATCAAAGCATCTCCATATAATTACAAAAATATCTATTGACATCAATGTAACACTAGAGATATGTTGACATCAGTGACAATAAAGACATCCAACAATCTCATACTTTCTCATTGATGGTAACACATGGGAAAACCATCAACAACAAAAACATGAACTACTCTAAACACCAACTCATATACTCTACCACAATATGTACATTGCTCCCCCTTAAACAAGCATCAAATCTTTTCTCTCCTCCTTACTTCATTAGGTTTTTCAGTTAACTATCTCTCCCCCTTTTAAATCAATTTCAAAGGGTAACACATTTATACCTCTCTCCCTTTGACATAGATCATACATTTTTCTCACTTACTACAGTTTTGCACCTTCCTTTTCTTTTATTGCACTATATTTTCTTCACACCTTTTTTGCAGACTAAATAACATACTTCACAAACTAGTAACCACTACACATATCCACACAATGACAACAATAACTCCCCCTAACTACATAATCCAAAAATTCTACTACCTAATCCCCCTTAGAGGTAGGCACCAACATCATTCCAAAACAAGGAATAAATCTTGAGATCCACTAGATTGATGCATATCCTTATGCATCTAGTTGGATGAAGGAGGAGAAATAACCCCCAAATTCTCTCTGAGATACTCAAAGTATCCTTAGGAAGAGCCTTCATGAATATATCTACAACTTGATCCTTAGTAGGCACATACTCCAACTTCACCTCTTTCTCTTCAACCTTCTCTCTCAAAAAGTGATACCAAATTGAAATATTCTTTATCCTTAAATGCATTACTATATTCTTCGATATATTAATAGAACTTTTATTATCACATAAGATGAAATAGGTTCATCATATACCACTCTAATATCCTTTAAATTTTTCTTGGTCCATAATACCTATGTGAACCATGATGTTGCAACAATGTATTCTACCTTTGTAGTATATAATAAAACCGAATCTTGCTTCTTGCTTAGTGGTGATCCCACAATACGAGTTTACAAATTTTGGGCAAACTGGACACTGGACTGATTTTTTTTAACTAAATCTTCACTTTTGGGCTGCTATAGCGGCTAAACCATGAGGAATTTGAAGATGATGCAAACTAGTGATTTGTGACATTTCGTCTATAGATTCTAAATATATTTTTTTGAAAAAATTTGGAGTCAGATTGCACTTATTTTTCCATCTCCTTCGAAAACTATCTTTAAAAAAAAAAAAAACATTTTTAACAAGTGACGCTCATCGTATATGGCATAAATTTTTTTGTATGAAGGATAAATTCTTTTTTTTTTTAATTTAGATTTGTAAGTATGATATCTAGCACTTTCATTTGGTTTCATAGTGTTTTATTAAATATTTTTTCCTTAATCAAGTTTCGAATTCAAACCAATTACAATTGAAACATAGGCAGACTGTATAGAACATAAAAAAAATTGTATGTATCGAATTTTTTTTTTTTTTAGTGGATCAAGGACATCAATACCCAGCCTGAACATATTATTTTTAATTTTATTTTTATAATCTGTTATTTTTCCACATGTGTAGAACAAAGAGCTTCATTTTTGGTGAAAAACCTATGTTTAATAAAACTAAAAAAACACATACATAATAAATCCAAAACATATTAAAATTATATTCGTTGGATAGCTCATTCTGAGGACCACCATGATCATTTGAAATAAATTTTAAATGAATTCATTTGATCCCCTTAAAGGGAAATGAAAAGTGATTTTTTTATCGGCATTTTGATATGTGTAAAGGAGACTCCATTGTAGGTATGGTTTAAAACTAGCGGGGTTCTATCCAATGGGGTTTGATCTAAGGTGGTTTGATAAAACCCTCTTCAATTGGAATCCTTAAAATAGAAATTTTAAAGGCTTAAATCATTATATTTTCTAAAAATATGTGATTTTAGAAAAAATCATAATCTCCTAGAAACTGTAAACTAGATTTGTGGGATCACCCTTAGCGAAGGCACCAACTTGTTTTCAATAAATAATACACCACTTATTGTAATTTTTTATCATCCACACAACCTTCCCAATATGCATCTGTATAAGAACTCAGAGAGAAATGAATATCATTTAGATACAACAAGCCATGTTTCAAAGTTCCTTTCAATTATCTGAATATCCTCTTCACTATTGGCATATGGGACTCTTTAGAATCTTCTTGAAATCTATCCACAAGAAAGAATGCATGGATGATATCTAGCCTAGTACCAGTTAGATATAAATATCCTCCAATCATTGATTTGTACTTTCTCTGATCAACCTTAGGAGGTTCATCACTCCTACTTGGCTTGCGACCAATATCCATTAGATTAGAAACCAATTTAGAGTCTTCCATTTTAAAATTCTTTAGAATTTCCTTGACATGCTTTGATTGTGAAATAAATATTGCTTTCTTTGTTTGAATGATTTGTAGTCCAAAAATTATGTCATCAACATACACAACCACAATCAAGATTTGATCTTTTTGAACATTAAATTAAAGATTACTATCTATGGTACCTTATCAAATCCTTGCTACAAAAATTACCTATCCAATCTTGCATACCAAGCTCTAGGATCTTCCTTGATTCCATATAATTCCTTCAATCTAAAAACCATATTAGGATTATCTAATAACTGAAATCCTTCCAGTTGTTCAATGTAGACCTCTTCTTCCAATTCACCATTTAAGAATACAAACTTCACATCCATTAGATAGAATTTGAAATCCTTAAGAGCTACATAAACCAAAAACATTCTAATAGCTTTCATTCTTACCGGTGAAGCAAATATCTTGTTGAGATCTATTCCTTCTACTTGTGAGTAATATTTACACACAAGTCTTGCATTATTTCTTACACCCTCCTCCACTCTCATTCAACTTGTTTCAAAATACCCACTTAGTTCAAATCGCATTCTTGTTTGCTAGTCTTTGGACAAGTTCCCAAATCTGATTCTTCTCAATCTACATTAGCACTTCTTCCATAGACTTGATTTAATATTCATCTTTTCATGCCTCAATCACTATTTTAGGTTCAACTTTGGAAAGTAAACACAAGTTTACTTTTTCTTCTATCATAGAAGCCTTTCTTCTTGTCAATACACCTCTGATTTTATCCCCAATGATCTGATCTTCTAAATAATTCTTCTACACATACTTAGGGGTTTTAGGGATCCTTTTCGGAGCTTCTTCCTCTTCAACTTGTACTTCTTTTTATTTACCTTAAATTTTCTCTTCTTCTCTACAAGAGGAATCATTTGATTCATATTCATCTATCATTACTAAACTTTTATATAAGTCTTCATCCACTTTGACCCTTGCAATTTCAACAATCCTTTTTAGCCTCTTTTTATAGCACCGATAAGCCTTGATTCTTGTAAAATATCAAAGGAATATTCCTTCATAAAATCTTGCATAAAAGTTTCCTATGATTTCTTCATCTCTTCTAATACAACATTTTCTTCCAAAAACTCTGAAACATTTCACAGTAGGGGTTCTTTCATACCAAAACTCATAGGGAGTATTTGAATTTTTTGTCCTTGCTTGTGCTTTGTTAAGTACGTAGACTGTAGTATGAAATGCTTCTCTCCAATAGACATCCAAAATATTTTATTCATTCATCTTTGTCCTTGTTACTTCTTGAACAATCATATTCTTCATTTCCACAACTCCATTCTTCTGAGGAGTCTTAGGGGATGAAAAATGCCTCTTTAAATTCCATGATTTTCACAAAAAGTGTTCAACTCATTGGATGTGAAATATCCACCTCTTTCAAATCTCAAATATTTTATCCTCATATCCATCTCATTCTCCACCATAGCTTTGAATGCCTTAAACTTATCTAAAGCTTTTGATTTTTCTTCAAGAGAAAAGTAACCCAAGTCATTCTAGAATAATCATCAATTAATAGCATGAAATAGATGTCACCTTGAAATTTTTTGAATCTTGTAGGTCCTCAAAGATCCATATGCACCAACTCCAAAGGACCACTAGTATATTGTTCTTTGACTTTGAAATTCTTTCTAGATTTCTTCCCAATCTGGAATTCCTTACAAAAAACATTAATAGGTTTTATAATCTTGGCATATCTCTTACAACTTGATTTGAAATAATCCTCACTAGGCTATCAAAATTGATGTGACACATTGCCATAGCCAACTTTCATTAGTCTGAGCCATAAAGCATTGACTATTTGTACCCTTAAGTTAATAAACATTTCCATTTGTCATTCTTCCTGCTGTAACCGTAGTTTCAGAGTCTTTTCTAATCTCACACCCATTGTCCTAAAACACAAGATTACATCCTTTGCTATACTTTTTTCTAACACTCAAAATATTATGCCCAAACCCATAACATAAAGAACATAATCTATATTATTGTTTCCATCAAAACTGATTGAATCATTTCCACATATCTTGGAAAATGTGTCATCACCAAACTTAATAGCCGCCTTCAGGCTTCTCAAACTTAACAAACTTACTCTTATCACTTGTCATGTAATTTGAACATCCACCGATAATGATCCAGTTGTTCTTCTCTTCTTTAGCATGAAAAGAAGTCATCAAACCTAATTTCGTAGCACTCTCCTTCATACATATTGCAAAGTTAGTAGAATTAGTTCCAACATTAAGAACCATGAACAAGTATTCATCATCTTCATCATCAGGGTAATCAGATTCATCATCAGATATACTAGTGTCTTTTATAACATAATAACTTGTCTTAATTGATTTACCTTTATTTTTCCTTAGGTCCATCTCTTAAAGCTTTGATAGGACATCTTAAAGAATAATGACCAATATTCTCAAAATTAAAAAGCACAGAAAAGGTAACTTACCTTTGTATTTTTTAGTTCCCTTTTCAATTTCCTCACAAAATCTGATTCTAGCTCATCAAACCCATCCAGATTAGATTCCTCATTCTTCTCTACTTTTCCAAGTTTAAAAGAGGTCTCTTTTTTAACATCACTTGGACCAAACTCTCTCAATTCAAAAGCAATTTGTGTACCAAATAACTGATCTCTAGAATACTAATCTAAATTATGAAATTCTTTAATAGTAAAAACCTTATGACTGTAAGATAAATAGTAGGTGTTCTTAGTATCTTCTTTACCACCTCTTCTTCTTCATGTTTTTCTCCAAGGCCTCTGATGGAAATGACAACTTTGTCCAATCTATGCATGTAGCCTATAACATCATCTTCTATCATCCTTAAGGTCTCAAATTTAGTCTTTAGATTCTACATCTTTGCTTGCTTGACTTTATCATCTCCTTCATAGATAATTTCTATCCTTTTCCAAATTTCACTCAAAGTTTTAAGACTCATAACTTTCACAAATCTTGAATTAGAAAGACCACTCAAAATAGCATACCTTGCTTTCCCATTTTTCTCATTTGCCTTGATCTCATCATGTAGATATTGTATATCCAATTTTAATAGGCTTCAAAACTGAAAATCCTAAAGGGTCAGTGTAGAATCATGGGGGTCCAAACTAGGCCCTAATGTGGCAATGAAAATTAAAAATATAGTTAAGAAACATGACATAAAAATTTGAGTAGGTTACTAACATAATTTGAAAAACGTGTGAGAAATGTTTTTGTAGAAAATTGAATCTAGTTTCTGAGATACGAGTCCTCTTTTGGAAAAACGTAAATCTATTTGGAGAAATTTTGAAATTTCAATATAGTAGTACTAAATTTTCAAGAAAAAAAGAAGAAGCAAGTGTATGTTTGACCAACCTAAGTACAAGAAAATAAATAAATATTTTTCTGAAACTTTCAATATAAGTAGATGACACATGCCCGAATGTGCCACATTTTTTTTATAATTTTTTTACAAGTAAATAATTAGTTACAATTTTTTTATTAGAAATTTGTAAAAAATATGAAAACTTGTTTTTCTGACCACCATAACTTGGTCAAAAATTTATGAAAATCATTTTTTATTTTTTTATCCTATAGTATGGGAAGAATAGAATGTTCCACATCTTTCAGATTCAAAAAATGTGAAATCATTTGAGAATTATATATTTTTTTCAATTAGCCTATAAATCAGGAATTTAGTCAGAATGCATCTAAAAAATCAATAATAATTATCTATATTTAATTTTAAATAATTCATACTTATATTGGTGTAAAGATGACAATTTTATCAATAAACCCTTTTCATTTCATCAAATTTGGATTAAAAAATGTCATCAACCACTTTTGGGTCATATCGTCACTTTTTGGAACCCCATGATCCTACACTCACACTAAAGAAGTAAGAAAACCTTCCATTTTGATCTTTCATAATGCATAATCAGATCCATAAAATAGAGGAGCCTCCTTGTGTTCCATCCCAGATCTACCTCAAGAGGTTAACCTTTCTTTAAGGAACCTTGCTCTGATACCAATTATTTTGCACAAGACAACTGAGATGGGGGTGAATTAGTTGTACATTAACTCATCAAAACCCTCACTAATTAACATTCAAATCGGTATTATTCGTTAAACCCTTAACAACCATTAAACCCTTATCATGCATTAGCGGAATGTAAACATGAAAAATAGTAATGGAAACACATCCAAACACATGAGAACACCAAATTTACGTGGAAAACCCAAGAAGGGAAAAACCACATTGAGGGTTAACTCACAGTATAAAGTAATTGCAACATTGAATATAATAGGCTCATTACCGGAGGGCTCACTACCCAAAAGAAAAGAAGGGCTTACTACCAATGGCTCACTTCTAGATTAGAAATAAGAATAAAGAAGATTGTTAAAATGAGAAATCTATCTCAAAACAATACAAAAGTTCCACCACTGCTTCACAAGAACATTCACACTCACTTTGTAGAATGTAGACACCTTTTGCTCACTACTTCCAATAGTCTAAGGCATTAAGGCTCACACTATATTTTATACTTTCACAGTAAGCATTACACACTTCACTAATTTATTCTCCATCAACTCAACACTTATTTATAATATCTTCAACCTTGAAAACAATTGGAAAAGTCAGTTAAGCACCTCAACTATGCAAATTCAAATTAGGTCAACACTAAGCATTCCCACAGTGGAAAGAAATGAAAGTGGACCAGACCACACCTTAACATAGACCCAAATCCACTCAAACACGCCATGCCTCACTTCTATAAACACCGAAGCATATCTGTAATTAGTGAAAACACCCAAGGTCAACCAAACTTGTGTTAACAACATTAAACAATTGAGTACAAACTTCCTTTGATCTAAAGATGAATCATGAAACACATAGAAAACTTTAACAAAATATGGAATATTTCATCAACATCTTAAAATCCAACAACTCCTTCACAAAATCATACACCAAAAGAACATATTTGTTTTGTACAACCAGATAGTACAATTGAATCCAAACTTGTGGAGCACCGAAAAACAAAAAACTAGGA